>OY735205.1:2695000-2742500 GCA_963457665.1 Thysanoteuthis rhombus | reverse complement strand
TATATATATATATATATATATATATATATATGAGCACATACATAGAGGAGTGTGCAAAAAAGTGAAGAGCAAGAAAAACCCGTGAAAGTCTCTCCCGGAAGTCCACATAATATTCTTTTCACATTCTCCATGAGCAAGAACGCTGAAACATACAGCAGAATATTTATCGGGAAAGAAATTCCTGGGGAGTTCTTGCCAAAAAATATGGTTCTTCCTGCTTGCCGCTGCCAGAGATATGAGCATGCATGTAGCTGACAGGTGATCTGAGGATCCAAGGAAGGAAAACAATGGAGGGGGTGGGGATCTGAGGTATGACAGCCAATGTTGCAGGGGGGGGGGTCATGAGAAGAGACGGGACATAGCAACTTATGAAAAGAGCGTGGTTCATTAGTAAAATCGCAGGGAAGCATTTGTTGTTCACTTCAACTCACTCAATTTGGAGATTCTTCAAAATATGCTTCATTCTCATCAAATTGAGCTATTTTACAGCATACATTCACAGAGATAGATTGATATAAACAGTGAATTCAAAAGTTATGCAATATATTTTCAAAAGTTCATTTTGTCATCCCTATGCAGTGTCAAATTTGACAGAATTTGGACCTAAGATCAAAGATACAAAAATCAGAAAAATATTGAAATGAGATTGAAAATTGAAAAATTATGTTCAAAAGTCAGAAATCATTAGTCCAAATTCTGCCAATTTTTATAAGTGCATCAGTATATTAAAATAAACTTTTTGAAGTCTATCAGATACCTTTTGCACTCTCTATTTATATGTAGCTGTCTATCTATCAACATCTCTCTCTCTCTAAATATATATATTTCTATTTTTCATGTACATTGCTGCAATTCAAATAAGTAGAGTGCTCAGTATCTTTGTAGAAATGGCTATTATGATAGTTATAATACAACATTTCAAGTTATATAAGATTTACACCATGACTATTAGTTTCTTGCGAATGGTTGAAAGCAGTCCGCATTCATCAGGAGAAATTTAATTGTGTTTAGAAATACAAGGTAACTTATAATCTTGTATCATAATCAGTATATATATATATATATGTGTGTATACATTGTATATGTGGTACAAATCAGGCTAGCAGTATAACATAATATAATAAAATATCAATAATATAAAGCCACTTCTGAAATGCAATGGATTTATTTCACTTGAAGTTGAGTTGTTTTAGAGATGTGCTGGGAATAAATAGTAGAATGTGGATTTGCTTCACAAACTAGCTTATGTTTCTGCCCTCTCTGGGCCTCATCATGCAATATGATTTTGTTGTTACTAGTCCGTTTCACACAGCCATTGTTAGCGATAAACAACTGTTTTTTTTTTTGGTTTTCAATCTGCATTTATAAACGATATATTTCTCAATGGTTAGTTTTGTAATATTCTCTGTTTCTGTGTATAGGCATTGGTGGTCGGGGAAGGGGTGTCTTAAATTTGGTGCAGCTAGTGCAAAATGGCTTCCAGGTGGAGTGGATGATGGAAGGATATTTTTGTTTCATCTGATGGTGGTCCAGGTTTGAATTAGATAGTTGTTTATGTTGTTATGTTATCTCAGGAGCAGGATGGAGTAAACGGAAGGTGTGGTTTGTGGGGCACCATTATCGTACCCCATCCACGGATAATTTCAACATCCAGCTCTAATGTTTCAAGCTGTCAAGGCTTAACAATGGTTGTATTTATCTTACACCACACAGTTACTTCCCCTGGAGAATTCGGATAATAAGTTAGGCTCTTTGTAATTAACTGCATTTACATAGTTTCAGATAACTGCCGTTTCGTTTCAGGAAAAGATATCACAATAACTTTCTTTGGAATTCTTAAAAAGTAAGTAGTATTTGTTTATACTGCTCGTATTTAGATTTTTTTTAATGAAGTGATTAGTTGATTTCATTAATAGTAGAACAGGGTGAAAATCTATTCCTCTGATAAAGTTAGAAGAAGTAATTATAGATGTAAAAGCTTTCAAATATTGTTACACTGTCACCCTTACCTAATGGACAATGTGGGGTTATAGGCATGACTGGTTGAGGGGATATAAAAAATATTGCCTCTAAGGGGTGGGGGATACTCTTATAGTGATTAGTGATCACATTCCCAGGAGCCCTTTATAAGAGAAAAAGTAAACCACGAAATGGGCGCAAAATGGATTGCAGCCAAGGATTTGAATTGAGAAATTGGACTGTAGGCGGCTGAATGATAATGTTCAGATCATCATTGTCTCAATAAAGAAGGTTCTGAGGGATCAAGTGACGTGCCTGAGTAACATAGACCATAGACCGCAAAACAAGCTCGGCGTATATATATAGAGAGCGATAAATAGATATATAGATTGATAGATAGATGATATATAGGGTACCTAACTTGTTTCCTAATTTACGTAAGTGCTAATGAGAATCATCATCATCATCATCAGTCTTTTATCATCCGTCATTAGACATGAACCTTCCCCTGGATTTTCCATACCTCTCTATCATGGATGTCGCGGAGCCAATACTTTCTGAATTTGTCCAGTTCGTCTTTTCATCTTGTGTTCTGCCGGCGTTGGTTGCGCATTTGATCTCTGGTAATCAAGAATCATAATATGAGTTGTGATGTCCTTCGATTGTCTGTCATTCTTACAACATGACTAGCCCATTGCCATTTGAGTTTTCTAATGGATTCTTTGATGTCTTGGACTCCTGTTTCCTCCTTGATATTCTGTGCTGTCTTGTGATCTCTTCATTTGAAGTTAAGCATGATTCTCTCAAGCGCATGTTGCATGGTTCTCAGTTTGTAGGTCTGTATCTTGGTGAGGTTCTGTGTTCAGCTCCATAGGTGACTATTGGGAGGATGCATTGGTAGTATACCCTTCTTTTCAAGTAATGGGATCTTGAAGATCAGGCTGGTTCTGCCGAAGGCTTGCCATCCTAGAGTGATTCTGCATTTGATTTCTTCTTCTTTCGAGGGTTTCATGGAAAAGTAATGATAATACAGATGTAAAACAATATTGAATTACAGGCTGCCCTAATTTTAGGCTGGTTTGATTCACCCCAATTGAAATTTGTCCAAATTCTTTCTTCAGACAAAAATATTTCATGAATGTAGCCAGTTTGAAATTTCACCACTGGTGGCATCACCAGCACCATGTCAGTTGATGAGCACAAAACTAAGGCAATAAGTGTTGCATTAAGTGTCTTAATGTTAAGATAAATGATGGATTGATTTTGTGCTGATTTCATTTATGCTGCCTCCTTTAGCTTAAAATCATTGCAGCCTATATGAAGAATTGCATTTATAGGGTCACTGTAAATCATGTTTGATTATTTATTGATAAATCCCTCTCTCTCTCTTCCACTGCAAATAATCTGGTTGCCTACATATTCTTCAATTTTCAGTAAAAATTTCTTTCAATTTCTTAATCCCCCCTCCTTGCATTTTCAGTGAGAGTTCAATTCACAATGTATCTCAAAGCTTATTTGGTTCCTCATTTTGTGTCCAGCAGCATTCACGCTTGTTTTTAAAAAAAATATAGGACTTTTAAGTGACGAAAGGGCAAGAAAAGGCAAGGGAAGTAATTTACTGATCACACTTTTTTCTAATTTTTTAATTGATTACCCCTATTATGGCACACTGCCCAAAGATATTGGTCACATGGTGGTTTATATTGAGTGACTGAGCAGCCAAATTGAAAATTTTTCCGATTAATCATGAATATTAAAGTTCAAGCCATACCATAAGTATATTCGTTAATGTAACTTGATTTTACACACTTGGAATATCACATGTACAATTTTATTTTCTAAAATGAAAAACAAATGAATGAATGGTCTGTAATTGATACATATAACTTGATATCATACCAGTACATTAGTCATAGCACGGAGATAGAAGTTATTTAACAAGACAATGATTAGAAGACAGTACATGATATAAGAGAATGAACAAGAGTCAGAGATATCATCAAACCGATTAGAAAGCATAATGGCCATGGGCAGGCCATGTTGCAACAAAATACAATGCGAATCCCTGCAATCATATGTGAAAATGGTGGCCAGAAAAAATAAGTTGATTTAGACTAATTTAGAAGGTATTAGTACCGTGATAATCTGGGTGCAAGAAAACTTGAAAATCTTGGGGAAGGTCTTTATCCAACAATGGACTTTCAAAGGCAGATGATGATGATGGTGATGATGATGATGCATGTCCCTTCATAGTATTCAATGAAAGTTGGAGCAGGGTGGGGGCAAGGTCAGGGGGAACATTACTGAAGCTCAGCCCAGGAGCGATTGGTTGTAAATAATCCATCACAGACTTCAACCATAACTAATTACCCTCCTCCCCACTCCTTATGCCTCATATTTTCTTCGATGAACATTTTTGTCTCTCTAGTTGCTTCTTGTCACGATTCCTGCGATAATACCTGCAAAGATTTCTAAAGACAGTGGCGCCAATATTCATCTCTTCAAAATTCTTCATCTTTTCAATTCTGTTCTTGTCTGAATTTGGTTTGATTGGGTGTTTTTAACATTGTATGTAAAGGTAGGGCAGGGCAAAGAGCATGTGTCTCAGGAACTAGTTTCCACATTCCGGAACAAAGAACTCCAGAAGAAGGCTGGAGGGTACACGTCCGGAACATTGTGAAAAAATGAGCGGCATAGTCTGATTATTCCACATACAATGAATTTCAATTCTGGTTTTATTTTTTCGCTTACTTTTAAAAAAAAACTTCCTTTTTTTTAGGTGTGAAGCTTGCTATGAAAAAAACAATATAATCCATATCTTACCTTAATGGAGAGTGTGTCAGATCAATCCTAACAATGCTAAATCCTGCTTTAATCAAATAAATGTAAGATTCAATGTTTGCTGTAACAGGAGATAGTGTAGTTGAATGCTGCCAAGTCATTATGGGAAAGCGCAACTATGTGATTGAAAGGGGCATGCAAAAACATGACTGCGGAAATGTTTTATAATATGAAAAATCTGAAGAAGGAAGGAACTTCCTGATTTCCATACAGCCTTCAAAAAGATTTAGTTCCTGAAGTCTTTTGAAAAAAAGGATAGGAAAAGTTGAAAGGTCCTCTGATACTTTATAGAGAGGTAGATCCAGGATTTTGAGCTCTGGGAAGGGGCCTACATAGAAAAAATGAAGCTGGGAAGGCGGTCTAAAAAGGAAAAAAAAATTGGCATTTTCCACTTTGAGTCGTAGCTCTTTAGCACCAGAGTTGATAAAATAGTATGGAGAGAAAAATGAATCAAAGGAATTTATAACGGAACCAATAATGAATAAAATGGAAAATGTAAGTAATCAAAAAGGAACCAGTGTCAGTGATGTCTAACGGAAGCAAATTAGGATTATTAAACAATCTGAAAGGTTTTAGTTATTTACACATTCTTTTTTTTCTTTCTTTCTCATCATTTTTCTGTCTTCCACTCTTTCTTTCTTTCATTCTTTCTCTCTTTCTTTTCTTCTTTCTTTCTTTTTATTTTCTTTCTCACTTTCTTTCTTCCGTTCTTCATCCCTTTCTTCCTTTTCATTTTCTTTCTTTCTTCCGTTCTTCATCCCTTTCTTCCTTTTCATTTTCTTTCTTTCTTTCGTTCTTCATCCTTTTCTTCCTTTTCATTTCCTTCCTTTCTTTCTCTCTTCCTATCCATTTTCTTTTTTTCTTTCTCTCTTTTCCTCTCCCTTCTCTGACTTTCTTTTCATACTTCCACATCTTTGTGACATTTTGATGTGTTTATTGGAACTTCCACTCATCTTTTATCACTTCAGGTGACTCGACCCAGGATTTAATTTACAACCCTTGATTGACTTGATTGATATCCATTGTTCTTATCTACAAAACTATTGGCTCTTGGGAAAACAAGGGGAGAAAAAGCAATAAACAACATTCTAGGAACAAAATAAATGCACTTACTCTGAAGTCAAGAAATTAATACACTCAATATCATGTTTTTTGAATAAATGACAGTTTTGAAAAGGTAAGAGAGATGTGATTTTGAGTCTCACCCAGAGTTTATTCTTTATTCCCAATTTGGGTTATTTACTAATGGTTTTAACTCACCATGTGAGTAGTTGTGATGAAAAGCAAATGAATTAAAAATGATATTATTACTAGTTGAAAGTTAATTATGGTGGACAATGATTCATCTAATAAAAATATATCATGGTAATGTTACTACTACTAGTACAATTAAATAGAAAGCAACTGAAATTAAGATGAGAGAAATTCTATTCAAGAATCAATAATGGTTGGCAATGCTTCATTTGATTAAAATAAATCAAGTTGATATTTCTACTTCAAATATCAATAGAGAAAGTACAAATAAGTACATTTAAATAAGATGCCTGACATCCAGGAATAATGAAGGATAAGTTTAAACTGTTTTATCTTACATTTAACTCTATGCTTTTCCTTGGTTCGTTCCCTGACAATCCTGCCTAGGATCAGAGTATAGTATCTGTATACATACTGAAAAGTGATATACAAAAGATGTATCTATATATACATAAGGATAGGGAAAACATGGCTTTCTCAATATTGCCTTGAAAAAATGACAAAATTGACCATTTTATTCACAATTGCCAACAAAATAAAATTAAACTTTTTAAATTTGAGGTTGGACAATTTTAATTTGAAGTTCAGCATTTCTAAACTGAAATTCAACTTCACAAATTTGAAGCTCAACTTTTTAATTTAGCGTTCAGCTTTTCTAAACTGATGTTCAACTTTTTTATTTCGAAATTCTACTTAATTTGAAGTTCAACTTATTTAGATTGAACTTCAACTTTTTTGAATTGAAGCTACAACAAGTGTATCTTTACTCGTAATTAATTAGTAATAAATAATTACTTGAACTCTACATTTATTGATTACATAGACAATTGAAACAGAAATAAGATGAAACTAATTCAGGGCACATGTAAAAAGGTGAAGACTAATTCTGTGTTTACTTATGAAATAATAACCAATTTTTTTTCCTTTTAGTGACTGAAAATATGAATTTTTGATAAGTTTTATCAGAAATATGCTCCTGGGGACCAGCCCCGCAGTCATCCAAAGAGGCTCATAATCCTACTTATATTAACTGCAAAATGCATATCTGCGAACAAAAACTGTTATAATAACCCAGATATTTAAAAGAAATGGGGTTAAAAGTACTACTTCTGGTCTATGCATTGCCATTACTATAGATGGGCAATGGGAGAGCCCTAATAATTGATGAATTTCAAAAATGTTAATACATTCGTTAATTGTGAGTGAAATGGCAACTTTTGGCAGTTTTTCAGGGCAATTTGAAAGAGTCAGGTTTTTTTAGCCCACCTAATATTTATATGGATTATCAAGGTTGGTGTTATGTGGGTTCAGATCCTAAAACTGGCTCTTTAACCAAAACTTGTATCCAAACCTAATGAATATACTACTATAAAAGCAATTAAATGTACACATACACACACACAACTGCACATACATACAAACACACACATACACACACTTTCATACACATTCATACACATACACATACATACATGCTCATGTGCACACACTTATTGATGTACATGTGCATATGCACACACGTATAAATTAGGGGTAGCTAAGATGCCATTAAGTCACGGTACTAGAAATACTCTTGACAGGGAAGAAAATAGGGTCCACAAATAGCTATTCTCTGGGTTCTCAGGTGGAGGTCAAGTGGGCATTTAGGTGTGCAATTGGTGATGTTGCACCTGTCATGAAAAAAGATGGAAGTCCTAAAGGGACAGAAAAGTGAAAAGGGATTCTTTCTAATGAGGTAAATGTGTGGACCAATGTTCCCTCTAAGCTGCACAGTTACACGGCTGTTCGCCTGTGAACAAAAGAATTATGCAACACTGTGAAATCTTGCTGTGGTGCAAAATATGGGATTAGATAATAATAAGAAAGTAATGAAGGAAAATTAGTGTGCTAAATAAATCATAGATCATCTCTTTTTATTACACACCTTACAAAAATCAGTGATCATCTCGAAGGTAAGATATTTTCTGCACATTTCACCTCTTCAGTTGCTGATGGGCTTATTTGGTTTCATGTAGACATTCAAAAAAATTAGAGGGAATATTTCTCTCCTGGCCACCTTTTTAATTACCTCTACCCACAAAAGATCATTATAATCACTCTTGCTGGGTTTATGTTATTAATGTGTTCTGACATTTATATGTATCTATCTATGAGAATATCAATGAGCGTAACTACAAAATAACAACTTTCCTAATAAAAGCTGCTGAAATGTTTAAACCAAAGAGCAAACAAACAATCAGTAACTCTTAAGAGAAAACAAGAATCTTATAGAAAAATGCAGAAACTTCAAGCCACTGACAACAAGAAGAAAAAAAATTGAAGCTACTTAAAATGAATGGAACCATCCAAAAGAAACAAAGAAAAGATAAAAGGAGGCACAAAACAGCAGTCATTGAAAGCATTCTTCAAAACGGGAGGGGCTTTCAAACTATCAAAAAAGCTCTCAGTACAGGAAAAACACAAATAACTAATGTGCTTGAAAAAAATGGAACCCTAACAGTGAAAAGTGATTGGATCGTTGAACACTGACACAAAAAAGCTGGTAATGTTATCACTAGGAAACTAGCCATTCTTTTCAACATAGGCCTAAAATAGAGTCAAGTCCAAGAAGATAGGAGCACTACAATCATAATGCTCTTATATAAAAAAGGGAACCTGAAGGATCTAAACAACTACTGGCCAATATGCCTTCTCAACTGCATCTACAAACTTTTTACCAAAGTGATCATGAACCCAATCACTGAAATGCTGGATGAAAACCAACCATGGGAACTGGCTGGATTCAGATGAGGCCACAACCATTGACCATCTCCATTTGGTAAATATTCTAAAAGAGAAAGCAGTAGAATGTAAAATACTACTTGCAGAAGTATTTGTTGACTTCAAGAAGGCCTTTGACTTGGTTGAAATCCCCAAGGTCATTGATGCTATCATACAACAAGGTATAAACCCTATATATGTCAGTTTTTCATCTTATCTACCGACACAGCAACTCCTTTAGCAGGCTCAAAAAAGACTCTGAACCCTTTCAGCTAAAAAAAGAGATACCAGCTCACACAAACTCTCCACAGCCTGCCTTGAAATGATCATCCGAAATCCAGACCGGAAAAGTGAAGGAATCAGAATAGATGGCAAACACCTAAGTAACATTAGATTTGCTGATGACATTGTCCTTCTATGTTGAGAAACTTTAGGTTCTCCAAAGAATCCTAGACAAACTGAATGAAGAAAGAAAGAAAATAGGCCTCCATATGAACTTCAGTAAAAACTCATGCCCAACAAACACATTGAGGGCAAGGACACAATAATCAGAATAGAAAACATTGAGCTTGAAGGAAATTTTCAAGAACAAGATCCCATTGGTTCTCAAAAGAGGAGTATACAACCAATGCATCCTTCCCAATAGTCACCTATGGAGCTGAAACATGGGACTTGACCAAAAGATTGACCCTCAAACTGAAAACTATGCAATGTGCACACAAGAGAGTCATGCTTAACCTCCCATGGAGAGATCACAAGAAAGCACAGTATATGAGAGAAAAGACAAGAATCAATGATATCATAAAATCCATTGGAAAACTCAAATGGCTATGGACTGGTCATGTTGCAAAAAATGTCAGATAGCTGATGGACATCAAAACTCACAATGAAGATCCCACAGATCGTATGTGAAATGGTGGCTGGCAAAATATGAGATGGTATGATGAATGAGATATGTTCAGAGAGTACTGGCCACAGGATGCCCATGATAAGAAAGTCTATGTCAAACAAAGGACTCTACTACCACTAATGATGATGATCTATATACTTATAAGGACTTCATCCAGCCTTTGCTGTTCATAGTAGAAACTTGAAATTTCGCATACTCATTCCTCCCAATAAGTAGGAAAAATTGTTTCCCCTCCAAAATAGGTTTTTAGTGGGGGTTCAATAAGCAAAATAAGTTTCTGCTAAATTGGTCACTAGTTTTGGCCCACTTGTTTTTGGGAAATTCAGAACCTCCTTTCAGTGGTCCCTACCCAACAAGAGCAAGAGAAATAACAATTATCAAGTGAAATATTTTTCCAAGTTTTTAATTGATCACCCCTAACACATCGCATATGGGTGGTTGTAATTCATAATTTCCCTTGGAATGCTAGTTTTTCTTCTCTTCTTTATCTTTCATTCAATAATTCTGGAACTTTCCTCTCTTTTTTTAGTTCCTCTCTTCTTTTCAGTCCCTCTCTCTCCTTCTTTTCATCTCTTCTTCTCTCTTTTCAAATCAGCATTTTTATTTACTCTTTTCCTCTCTTGTCAATCAACTTTTTTTAAAGTTTTAGAGAACAAACAGGAATGAGAGATATCATTAAAAAACAACAACTGAAAAAAAATATGGCCATGGGCTGGTCAAATTGCAAGAATGTCAGACAACTGCTTGGCATCAAGACTCAGAACTTAGATCCTGAATGATCATTACAAGCATGTAGCTCGTAGAAAATAAGATGATGATTTAGACCGGGTTATGAGATATTGGTATGGCAACATTCACGATTTAGACGTCTGGTAAGGTTAACGCCCAACTAAAGGCATTATAAGTCTGATGATGCTGATCCCTTTTTGACATCTTTCTTTCTATCTCTTACATTTCCCTCTTTCTAGCAAATGATACTTCCTTCCCCCATCAGTTACTTTCTTTTTTCCCTCATCATCTTTTTCAAAAACAATTCCTCCTTCATCTTTTTTTTCCTTTTTTTTTTTGAAAACCAATTTTCTCTGATTTTGAATTCCTCTCTCTGTTCTTCTCCAATTTTCCCTCTCTTTCTTCCTCTCTGTCTTTCTTCCTTTCTGTCTTTTTTTCTGTTTTTCTTCCTGTCTCCCTTTCTCTCTTTCTTACTGTCTCTCTTTCTATCACTTTTCTCTCTTATCTTTTTCTGCTGTTCGTCCTTTTTCCGTGGACCCACAAATTTCTTTCCCAACCAACCAAGTGGACTAGAGATTCCTTTCTCTTTGCTTCTCACTGTTTGTGTGTCCCCGGGCATTCCTGATCACATTTTGAGGCTACTACCTTGAAGATCTGCATGAGTATGGTCATTTCAGAAAAACAATACCCAAATCTTTTGCTGGTATTTTTCAGATAATTTTCATATGGTAATCTCTATTTTTAGATAATTTTTTGTTAGAGATCTATATATTAAGATAAATCTCAAGATATTTATCCATATTTTTTGGTAATTTCAGATGATATTTTTAGATAATTAGCTCTGATACATGCAGGCTATAGTGATTAGTTTATGTGAAGTACAGATGTCCTTAATACTTTAGAGCAAGTGGGGCAGGATTTTACAGTTATCCTTTGCCATTTGCAAGGCTTAGGGGCACCGGGGAGCCACAAATTTTTTAAAGACAAACCCCTATTGGTCTCCAAGCTTGTAAATCTTGTACAATATACCTTTTGATAAACAAAACTTTACCATTCCCAAATCATAAATGTACAAATAAATAAATGAATACAGTTAATAATAGAGTAAAAATTGTAGATTTGAAAACTTGACTTCATTTACAGATCTGTCAATTATGACGGAATTGATAATTTTTCTAAATAAAAACATAAACATGGCTTTAATCTGCTCAGAAATCCTCTATGAGTACATAAAAGTATTTATTTTTTATGAATAACATTGTGCTATTTTTTTTGCACTTATAACCAAATTTTACGATTTCAAAGAAGATGCTTGATTATTGCAATGTGTTTTTAAAGAGCATTAAAAAAGTGCATGGTAGATGCTAGAAAAAATATGTATTCATTCAACTGATGAAAACTTGTGCAGTGATTATTACCAATTTTTTTTCTTTTTACTACTTATTTTCATCATAAAATTTTTATATATTTTAAATGATTTTTAGTTGATAATTTTTCTATAATCTTATTTCTAATTATTAATACAGAGATTATCATCATGATACATTTATGATTTTTAAAACATTCTACGTTTTGTTTATACAGTACCACATTGTGTCTATGATGCAATTTTTACGCAGTATTCTGCAAAACCTCCCACAATATTTTGATCAAATTATTTAAGACTTAATTTGTGAATTATTGAAACTGTTAATGGAGATCCCACTAATGGTGAGGAATAACTGTATTTGTAAATATTTTTATCAAATGGTTTAATTGTGCTCTGTCCAAGCAGGAGGATTAAGGGTTCCAGATCTGCACCTGACATCTTCCTTTTACTTTTACACGATTGACTCTTGTTTGCATCATTGACCTTCATGGAATGTTGCAGAAGAAGCAAGATTTCACCAAGCAGAAAATCATTTACTCATTAAATTTGTGGAAAGCCTGCAATTGCTAATACAACTGCAAAGTGTGTCAGGTCACACACAATGGTTGAAAGCAATATTGTATGATCCAAATAGCTGAGAATCATCCTTTTTTTTAAAATTTATTTTTTTTATTCTGAAGTGCTGGGTCTAAGGGTGTATCAAGAGTGAGTGAGCCTGAGATAATCCCTCTTCAGGCAGGGTTAGAATCAGAGTTATCTGACTCTTAAACTGATTGCCAGCCATAGCTAGAGATCCCAGTCTGCTGTACTATTCACACATAACTGGAGGAAGATGTGATTGATTCTTTTCTTTCCAAAAGATATCAATGTAAAGTGAACACAAATTGTCTCAGCAGGAGTTTGAACTTGGCTTGCCGGTTTCATTCTCCATTCTGTTAAGCTTTCAGTCACTCCACAGCTCCAATGGTTAGTGATCCTTAGCAGTTTGACTTCTTGAAACCTGGTGTCAAAAGTTGAAGCAACAAAGATATCAATCAGCCAAAACTTTTCCATTAAACTCTTTCCCTTTAGTTTTGAACATTTTTCAAAGGATGTTTTGTCTTCATTTTTTTTTTCAGAATTTTTCTTTCTCTTTTGGTTTCCTTGATTTGATTTTAGCTTGGATAAGTATTTTAATTACTTATCAACAGTTTTGTCAGCTTCTGGGGTAATGGTCTTAGGGGGAAAATCAGTGATCACTTTTTACCCTACTCACATTTTCTTTTCTTGCTTATTCGGATACACGCATGTACACAACTCATATTCACACACATACACATGCACAAGCACACACTCTCTTGACACTCCTTTTCTCTCTCTCTTTTCTTCTAACCTGTTGAAGGTAAAGTCATTTCCATCTCCCGTCCTAACGAGCAATTGTCGTTTGTAATTATGTCAATGCAAACATTTTGATGCTCCGTTGCTTCTTGGTAAACCTCACCGTCTTTCATCGTCTTCTTAGGTGCTTGAAAGAAAATGGTGAAAAATTACAACAAAAAAAGAAAAACAAAATAAAAACACACAAGTAAGATTATGCATGTCATTTATAGTTCTTAGTTTTTTTAATGTCTATTTTTTTAAAGGATTTAGCTCAGCTGTTATTTGTTTTTTACTAAAACCTATTTGTTTCAACTATCCGTGGGTTACTGTTTACACAGTTACCTCCCTTAGGTTTCTTTGTTAACTAACTCCAATAACCTGCAAGGAATCTTCTGAAATGAAGAATTCAACTTTTAAATTCTGATTAATTGAACACACTTTTTTTTTTTGTTAATTGAACACTTTTCAGGAGGTGTTGGGTAACTGAGTTGGTAACAGCACAGAAAATGGACTCGATGAGTTTGTATCCACTTTGTATTAATGCCCTTAGGAAAAGCAGGAATGTATCTCCTCTCCCAGCATTGGGTAAAATGGCGTAGGTTGAAATAAGTGATTGCACTTTAGGTACTTGTAACTTGTAAGTCTATTTTACATATTGCAAATGGGCTGAGTAAGTATTAATTTGATATGCATATCCTAAGCTGGAATGGCTGAAGCTGTAGCTAGTGTAAGGGCACTACTTACTCACTCTACATCTTTTTGATATCATGGATTTTACAAACAAATAAAAGTATGTAATGTAATCGAAGATCAAGTATTTAATAGATATAGCCAACATTAAATCTGAAGCTGGTGATTTACGAGCTGTAATGTGTAGATTTTACATGTTTATATCTGTCAGAAATTAGAATCAAACATTAAAGGCTGCATCCCTGTATATCCTGTATTCAAATCCCTATTTTGGTCCATGGTGACACTCGTCATCTTTTCCTTTTTGGAAAAGTGACCCATATAAATAGATAAAAAAAATGGTTTTTCATAAAAATGTTAAACAAGTTCTTTCTCTCAGTAAATGATGCATACAAGACAGAGATGTTGACTTAATTGAATAATTATTGTTTATGTATGAAATGTTCTTTTAATTTTATTGGCCATCATTTTTTATATGCCTTTTATTGCATTCCAGTGGAAAATAATGGACGAATACAAATCCAAAATCTTTCGACCTCTCAAGAGACCAAAAACATCAGGGTCACATGAGTCCCAAATCTTTTAAAAACTTATCCAAAAATGTATGGAAAATTCCAAAAATAAAGAGGTACAATCGGGAATATTTTTAAGTAATGAGACTAGGCTTTGAATTGTTTTTGTCTCTATTTATATAAATATATATATATATATATATATATATATATATATATATATATATATATATATATGCCTTAGAATCGAAGCTGGACAAAGAGGTTATCCGAGTAAGTAAAACTTAATCCATTGTACATTTTTGCTTTTATTTTTGATGCCTTATGATTAAAGATTTCAATATACATGCATTACAAAAGAAATGTCTTCTTTTTTATTTCTTACTTTGCCAATTTATTCCCTGCATCATTTTATGTATATATATATATATATATATATACGTATGCAGAGTGTATGAGTGTGTATATATATATATATATATATATATATATATATATATATATATATATATATATATATATATGTATATATATAAACATATGAGTAAATGAGTGTGTGTATATATATATATATATTTATGTATATATATAAACATGTGTATGTGTGTGTGAGTGTGTGTGTATATATATTTATATATGTACATGACTCCCCATTTTATCTGATAAGAGGAATAGTTAAAAGCTTAGATTTTAATTCCAACTTTTCATTCAGCCTTGTTTATCCTGAATTTCACAATGATTAATTTTATCCACCAAACGTCTACACGTGGCTCTTCCAGTTTCAGAAAAAAAATAAAAAAGAGTCTGGAGAAAGTTTAAGATTTAGTTTCAGCAATGGAGATTAGAAGAAACTATCCAGAATGTCATAGAAGTTCTTCCAACACTCACAAAATCTCTTCAGTCTACGTCCATGTTTGTTTAATTCTTTTGTTATTTGATTTCCTTATATCGTTTTCATTTTTCTCTTTTGGGAGGGTCTTTCTCTTTGTTACTTGTTTTCTTCTCTTATCATCTTCTTCTTCTACTTCTTCTCCTTCATTCAGCAGTTGTGATGTATTCTAGCTAAAGACCACCGCAAATTTCTAAGTACATCAAAACATCTTCGATAAGGAGGATTTATAGATGTATGTAGGAGTAAGCGTTTTTGTTTCTCACCTTTTTACAAGTTTTGTTTGCTTTTATTTTAAAGATGTACTTTGATGATGTCCAAATGGAATCATTTTTCTGTGCATCTATTTTAGCTTTAATTGCTTTTTTTATCTTTAAAATGTTCTTTTATGTATTGTGTTGGATCTGAATTCTCTTGGGTATATAAACATCTTAGCAAAGATATGAGGAATTTCAAGTTCTAATATTCTAAAAAATTTAAAAACTTTTCTAGAGAACTAAAAAGCATGCACATATTTATGCTGCTTGATATCAAGGACTTTATAAATACAAAACTTTGAGCAATAAAAAAAGATTAAATCCAAGCAGAAGTAGAGTTTTCTTCTTCTTCTCCTCTCCAAGTGAATTATGGTCAATAATATTGCATTGAAATTCATAAAGCATTTGAAAGAAACAATTACTAAAAAAATTACTGACTATCAGAGTTAAAGCGATTTTTTGCTTCAACTTGTCATGGTTTCTTATCCAGATTAAATGCAGTCATAAATGTAACTGATCCATCAATGAAAACAGGACCGTAAAGCAAAGAGGCGTTCAACTCTGGAAGATATGGACTAAATCTTGATAAGCATTCTAAGGGGAATTATGAGTCATCGTCACCCATATGCTTCTTTTTATCTGGTAAATTAAGGTGAGGTGGGGATAAAATTGAATCATATTTTTGACGGATATACTACCAGTATGGTTTGAACTGCAAATTCATGATAAAAAAATATCAGGTTTGGTTGGTAACTCTACTGCACATGACCAATGTCTTTAGGCAGTATGTAGGGTTGGGGGCGATCGATTCAAAAATTGGGAAGAGAAGATGATCAATACATAAGTTACTTCTCCTACCTTTTGTTGCGTAGGGGATCACTAAAAAGTCTGATGCAGCTAGGCATTATGCAAGTTTCTGACTTAGAAATGATCCAAAGTACCCTTTGAAATTTGTAGGGTTCGTGAGCGAAAAAAATTCTGCGTGATTTACAACATTTTAAGAGTTATTGCTATATGACTATAATGCTGAACTAGGCACAATTTTTCTTCCAGCAAGTGAAAAAACTTTGACATGATAGTCATAATAGAACATTTATTCTGACCACACTCACTCTTTGAAAGATTCTTCTTTTACGTATCTTCAAGTTCTTACAACACTTTTTGTAAGTTTATTCATGATTTAATCATTTTCAAGAAAGCAAAATATTTTTTCTCAGTGAGGTGAGGGCATTATTTACAATTTAACTATACTGCTCAACTAAACCTTACTATCCATCCATTGCATGAAACTATAGCTTTCAAGTATTCCTGTTACTTCTCTTTTATTAATTGTTAAATTGTTTTACTAAAACACAAAAGGATCGGATATTCTGCTGGGGGTTAAAATCGAGAGTGAGCTTTTATTTTCCATTTCTAGGAGCAAAACCATTGGAGAACATTCCTTTTCGAGGACAAAATTAAAGGGGAAATTTTTTTCCACTTTTAGGAGTCCAAATTGACTATCTTTTAAGTTTTAGAGGCTGACATTGAAAGGGAACTATATTTCAGTTCTCAGGGGTAGAATCAAGGGGAAAATGTTTTTCAACTGGAAGGTTCGACATTTTGTTGGAAATTTCTTTTAACTTTTAGTTTGAAAATCGAGAGGGAACTTTTAAAAACTTTAAAGGTTGAAATTGAGGGGAAATTTCTTTCCAATTTTATTGGCCAAAATTGAGGGAATTTTTTTCTCTTTCAGGGGTCAAAATTGGATGAAAACTTTCATTTTTCATTTGTTGGGATCAAAATCAAGTTGATATTTTCTTTTCATTTTTAAGGGTCAAAACTGAAAATGAAACATTTCTATCAATTTTAGGGGTCAAAATTGATATAGATATGAATTTGCTACTTCCTCTTTCACTTGATTCACTTGAATGGATGTATAATATTGATCATATAAATCAAAACATCAACTATTTCATCTGAAATATTTCTTATTTTATTTATTTAGAAAGAAGACAGAAATTACTGAAGAGTTGGCAGAGAGAAGGGGAGAAAGGAAAGTTTATTAGTTTATTTAGAGGGTAGGAAGAGAGTCAAGAAAAGAAATATTGATCAAGGGGATAGGAAGAGTGAGGGATAAAAAAATTTATGTAATTTGTCAAGAGGATTGAAAAGGAGAGGACACAGATAAAAGTTAGGTAGTTTTATCAATGGGTAAGAAAATTTTTGCAATTTTTGCATAACATTTAGAAAATTATGGATCAGCTACAAAATATTTGAAGGGATAAGGGAAAGAGTGGGAAGATACAGGCATGGGGTGGGAGAAGTGAAGAGGAAACGAGATAATCAGTAAAGTTAGTTGTCAACAATCAAAGGATTGCTGAGTACTAAAATGTCCAAATTTAAAAAAAACAAGCATTGGTACAAACTAACAGCTTGATTTAGCATGAATTTGCATTGAAAATCGATCGTCCCCCATTAAAACCTAATTTTGGAGTTCTTCCTCAAAAAAACCCTTTTCCCTACTCATTGAGGATGGGGTGTGTGCATGAGGGCAAAATTTCAAGTTCCAACTATGAATGATTCTGGGTAAAGTCCAGATACCTAGATAGATTGATACATATAAACGTCTGACCACATGTATAACCTGTGACGAAGAAAACGTTGTCTTACCTCAAGTTAAGTGCATTTGAGAGTAAGTCTGTTGTAAAACCCGCCATTTACTATAGCAAAATTGAGCATGTGTGATTGGCTATAAGATGTAGCTGTATGAGTAATAAATATTCTTGATTTTAACTCTTATATGGAGAAGCAAGTACATTGTCCAGTGTAGCGGTTCTGAATGATTGGTGAAACAAAAACACGCGTTCACCATGAGATTGTAAGAACATAATAGTGCTTTGTTTACAGTGTGTTTTTCAATAGTGTACCTCTTCTGACGGTCGACCAGATTGTTTGTTCCTGACTGTATTCAGTGTGTTTTGTTCACACAACTTCATGAATTCTGGCACATGACCTGTGTCGTGTGTCCTAACTCCTGTAGTAAATGTGGTTTGGCACTATCTTGATAAACTCCTGAAAACCAGCTGTGTCGTGTGTCCTAACTCCTGTAATGAATGTGGTTTGCACTATCTTAATAGACTTCGGCAAAGCAGCTGTGCAGTGTGTCCTTACTCCTGTCGTAAATGTGGTTTGTCACTATCTAAATAAACTCCTGAAAATAAGCTGTGTCGTGTGTCCTAACTCCTGTAGTAAATGTGGTTTGGCACTATCTTGATAAACTCCTGCAAACCAGCTGTGCAGTGTGTCCTAACTCCTGTAGTGAATCTGGTTTGGCACTTACTTATCAATCTCCTGAAAACCAGCTCTGCAGTGTGTCCTTACTACTGTCTTAAATGTGGTTTGGTACTATCTTGATAAACTCCTGCAAACCAGCTGTGCAGTGTGTCCTAACTCCTGTAGTGAATCTGGTTTGGCACTATCTTGATAAACTCCTGCAAACCAGCTGTGCAGTGTGTCCTAACTCCTTCAGTGCATCTGATTCTATGATCTAAGTAAGGTGCTACATATGAGCTGTGTTGTGTATTTTGACTTTGATTTCTGCATGTTAAGTGACCATAAAACTTGTGCTCCCAATAACTTTGGGTTCTCAGTAGCTGGGATTAATGATTAACTGAATGTTAGAAAATATCATCCCATTATTAATTTTTACCTAGTTTCCTTCCTATTATTGTTGCTTTGTATCACAAAGTTTTAAAATAAAAACTCTCCATCGGTTAAAGTAAAAATGAAATGAGAAGAAAGAAGTAACTTCTGACAAGACGTGAGCTTGTAAGGCTATTACACTTAGCATAAAACTTGCAGACTCAGATGAAGGTTTCCAGAGAGACTCAAAAGATTTTCCCATATAAACTAATGGTAATTGCTTCTTCACTCAAAAAAATAAAGATAAGAGATAAATATTTGTAATAAATTGAATAATTTTCCCCCACCTATCAGAGAGATGAAACATTCTTGATTAATAGCAATGTGCTTTTAGGCAATCAAAATATTTGATGAAAAATATTGAATGTCAGTGATTTTACAATATTTTGATATTTATGTTGAGGGCAAAGACACAACCATCAAAATGGAAAAAGCAGAGCTGCAGAAAGTAGACCACTACATCTACGTGAAACAATAAATCTCCATGAAATCCTCAAAAAATCAAAATATCAAATGGAGAATCCCCCTAGGTTGGCAGGCATTTGGCATTTGGTAGAGCAAGATTAACATTCAAAACCCCCCAAAATCCAAATAGTTTTCAAAAGAATATCAAATATTCATAATTGTACTTTTTGGAAAGAATGTATCCTCCTGGTAGTCACCTATAAAGCTGAAATATGGTAACTAACCAAAAGATTGGCTCTCAAACTAAAAACCATGCAATGTACCCAGGAGAGGATAATGCCTAACCTCATTTGGAGAAATCACAAGGCAGTATGTTAGAGAAAAACATGGTAGAATGGATTCCAAAGCTCAAATGGTGATGGGCTGGCTACATTGCAAGAATGTCCGAGAACCACTAAATATCACAACTTACAAAATTGAACCCCTGAAATCATATGAAAAATTGTGGCCAGCAGAAAATAAGATGACCTGACTATCAAGCTTCAGGAGATATTGGTGCTGCGATGCCCCTAATAGAGAGATCAAATGAATCTTTAGGAAAATCTACGTCCGAAAATGGACGTTAAAAGGCAGATGATGATGATGTTGAGAAACAAATTGAGTGAAGACTGTTTTTAATTATTGTTGATATCTACTGATATCTAATCTTTGTTATTACCTTTAAGAAAGGCATGAATCAGATTTTCACTTTGGATTATCTGATTGCTTGTTAATATGACATATTCTCTTCATTAGTGTATCAGAATAAAATATAGAAAAATATGGGATAAGTGGTGCATCTGTACTTTATCATACGTTCATACGTAACACTTTTCAAATCTTTTTTTAAGGACATTCAATCATTTTCCATGAATTTATGATAATGTTAGATGAATAAATTGTTCTGTAAAATTTTTTCCTTTACAAGTCAGGAAACATTACAACTTTCTTTAAATCTGCCATTCTCAACAGTGGCCGTGTAACCTTCCTGAGAGCCTTTGTACATTTGAAGGTGGCCCTTAAACTGGAATGATAATAAATTGAATGAATGTAGCATCAAAATTTATTGAATGAAAGTTCCATTGGAGAGTAAATATGGTCAGAATAAATTCAATTTATGACATCACTGGTGTTTTTCACTAAAAAACATCTAAAATGGGATTAAAAAAGTATCTAAAAAACATCCAGATTGTGGAGAATCTTGATGGTTTTAATAAACCCATCAAAATAAGACCCCAAAAGGTAAAAAAAACTTTTTTTCAAAAATCAAAACAAACATCTTTAGAAATGGTCCAGTGGAGTACTGATGCCAATTTTTGAGTCCGTAAACAGTAGGGCCAGGAGCACTGCAACACACAAACACATGCACTTATAGAAAAAGGATAGAACCCTTCGCCATCTTTGATGACAACGGTTGTTCAATGAATTTCTGTCTACCTGTTCATAGGCTGTGGAACCATAGGAAAGCTAATAACCCATTCAGGGGGCCATAGCCAAAAAACAAAATTGGGAAAGGCCGGTTGAGATCTTTATACTTGTCTTCTTTACATAACTGAGTTTATAGACGGTTCTCCTCTCTTAACGAGTCTCAATTGGCAGAAGAACTTAGTGCATACTTGATACTGATCAAGGTCTCTAACCACAGGGGAAATCCTTTGGGAGATAAAAGTTACCATGGAAAATGGAATCAACAGATCAAGTTCTAGTCTCCGCTAAGGCTGTTAGCTTTACTTTGCCCTAAAGCCCTTGAGATATGCATGAATTCACTACCCTCCAGCGTGGGTAAATAGCAGGCCAATTGGAGACCTTTAGCTCTGTAAAGAGTAGGCTACTTTGACAGAATCCAGCTCGCAGCTTGGTAGTCATCATAGATGGTCCCAAGCCCAGTTGGAGGAGGAAGGTTTGGCATCAGATTAGCAATTCCATCCTGTATGAACCTACTTGCAACTGAAAGTGGTACTATTCCAATGCTTCACAAGGAGTTTACAGAAATGAACAAAATTTATCTTTACAAAATCATTTTTGCTAATCTTCAAAACTTCAGTTGACTTCATTTCCTACCATAACAAGAACAAGGACAATCCTCACCAATATTAGGGATGTAAACTGACATTCAAAATCAACATTTCCTTACCATGATTTGAATTCACAACCAACTGATTGCCTGGAAGCTGTCTTACTGACTGAGCTAAATTGACAAGTCTTAGAGAGTAATGAAAATTTATCATACAAATATGCATAGGCTTATTTAATTCTAACGAATAAATATGTTTATACAAAATATATATATATATTATATATTTTTGTAATTTTTTCATTTACTATATATACAATATAAAAGTTGCAGGAATCATCTTCAGTCAGAATAGAAGTTGGATTGGAGTTTGACCCTGCAGCAGCCAGGATTGTCATTTATTTGTTTTAAATAAGCTTGATTTTCAATTCCCAGAGGAATATTTTTTCTCATCATTAAAAATATCCAATATATGGGTGTGCTCTCTGCTATGGATGCACAAAAATGCAAAATTATTTCAGTGTCTGTAATATGCAATGGACAGCTGAAACTTTTTGGGCATAATGTATGAAAGATGGTCCCAATTGTAAAAATAAGGGAACTGATGCAAAACTGAATTTGGATTTGACTCTATTGAATGCAGATGATCGTATGCAATCCAAATTTTGTTTTCCTTTCATTAATTCTCTAATTTCTTCTTATTTGTTTTTGCGTCTCGAATATTGATTGAGCGAGAGTGTGAAACATAACAATTTTACAATCAGGACCATCTTACCTACATTGTACCAAAAAAGCTTTTACTCTGCGTTGATTTTACAGATACAAAAATATTTTTGTGTATTTGTAGCAAAGAGTATAACCAAGATATAAAGCACCTTACACCGCTGATTCCAACTCATTGTCAGTAAGGAAAATCAAGATGAAGCTTTTAGAAATTATCCAATGTTGCATAAGAAAAAGAATAATGAGCTTTCTTTTACTTCCATAGAATTCCAAATTGAAATTTTGTTTATCAGTAAATCTTTTGTTATAATCTTATATATATTTTGGTTATCTTTTGAGAGATTTCACATTGAAACATTGAGATATTTACTTGAAAAGTTAACTAATTTTATTTTTTTGATATTGTCTTTCGAAATCTGGTAATTAGCTATGCTGTCCTATATGGACTAACTAGAAAGCACTCAGAGAGCCCATTTTTATTTTCTAGCAACAATGGGGTGTCAGAAGTATGCACTCCCTACATGCTTTCTTGTTATTTTAAGACCCTCGGACTGACCAAACCATATACATAATTTTCTCAGAGTCAGGTTCCAAGAGAGAAATCTCTTTTATTGCTTTGCATCACAAGAAGAATCAGAAGTTGTGCAAATGTTGCTGACAGCATCTGTTAGCAACATGGTTTTGGCTGCAAGATGTGATGAAAGGCAAATGTATTTATTAAATGATTTATAACACAGATTTTCTTCCTTTTTCATTTCAGGCTTCCATTAGAAAGAAAGAAAGAAAACAGAAAATGAAACTTAGCATCTGTCAAGTGTTATCACATACATGCACACACACACATTCATACATGTATATAAACATAGATGCTGTGTGTATTCAGGCAACAGTTTTTCATTAAAACATGTTTGATCAAAGATGATAGACAAGGAATGTTTTTTTCTCTAATTTTTCAGTCCACTTTTTTCTTCTTCATGTTCAAGGGAATGCACGTCTGAACCCAATGAATATAAATATTGTTCAAACGTTTGTGATTGAGGCATTTGAATACTACTTTTGGCTATTATCAAGACCAGGGAACAACTACAGATGTTTGTTTTTCAAATTTTTCAATAGTTTTAATTTTGGTGTTTATGCATGATGATGATATCATACATGAGGTGACATAAAAGTGAAATTCTTCACTGGGCTAAATGCATCTATCAGTTGTTGATTCCATTTCAAATCCTATGTCTTAAACTAAAAAAGATCTAAGTTTTGTCTTTCTTGATTTTAAAATGAGGACTTGAAGAATCTGAGGACTCTTTTTTTTCGATGAACAGATGCTGGGTATAGATATTTGTGTTGTCATTTAATTGTGGAAATATCAGTGCCCAGCATTCTATATTTTATTAATGTGTACACAAATGACACTTTGATTAGAGGAATGGAGAGTCCATCAATGGAATAAGGCAGTATTTGCATCTCCAACATACAAATTTAATCTTTGTTCATCAAAGAGGGTACATCTCACTGAAATGGTTAGAACGTATACAAATGAATGTTTGTGTACAGATGGCCTCTTCTTGCCTTGATAGACAGTGAAACAAAAGTGAAGTGACCTCTACAGGGCACAAGCCTGGGCAAAGCTTATTGAGATCCTGGGATACCTCATTAACAGGATCTCTTCCTCAGCCTTGTTGATATAGTCCAAGGAAAAGTTCTACAGGGTATGATGTTGTTTGGCTACAGGAGCTACTGGAATGTCATCAAATTTGGCATCCAATCACCTTAAGTGGCTTTCACTCCTTTGTTTGTAATTAGAGTTTTCCTTCACCTAGACTGGTTTCCTCCCCAAGGCTAAAAAGCCCAGTCTGCGTTACTATTTTGCCTATAGCTGAGGGGTAGAAGAGGTGGATTCACACTTTTCCCAGGGGAACTGGTGAAAAAATAAAAGTAAACCTCTTTGACTTGAGTTTGAACTCAGCTCACTGATTCCATTGCCCACACTGTTAACCACTCATGTCATTCGCAGATCCAAATTTACGAGCATTTGCAAATTATGGCAACTCCAATAAATTATTTGAATATCATCCTAATTGTAATTGAATATGTGAACAATTAATTAAAACAGCTGCCATAGGCTGAAGGTTAGCTCGCTTGTGTCAAAGGTCATTCGCTAGGGCAGTGAATTTGATCCTCATTTGGAGACCCACTATTGTGACCCTGTGCAAGACCAATCTATACATACACTGATGAGCCAAAACATTATGACCGGTGACATGTGATAAGAATGACTCCTAGTGTCTTATAAAAACTGAACATATAATCAAGTACGTCATTCTCACACTTTCTTGCACTTATGGGCAGAAAGAAAGATATCAATCACCTTGATGAAGGCCAAATTGTCATGGCAAAAAAAAACAAGTCGAAGCATTCCAAAAACAGTACGACTTCTGGGATGTTCATATTCTATTTTGGTGAGCACCAATCAGCGGTAATCCGAAGAGGAAAAAAATCACTAACGCCACAAGGTAAATGAAGGCAAAGACTTATCAATACGAGCAGTGAACATCTTCCAGCAGGATGATGCTCACTCATTGCACAAGTTGTAAAGGAATGGTTTCAGGATCATGAAAGAGACTTCACTGTATTGCCCAGGTTACCAAACTGTCCAGATTCAATTCCATTGAACATTAATGGCATGTCTTAGGCCAACAAGTTTGCTCTTCAGAACCTCCACCATGTAATTTACAGCAGTTAAAAGACCTGCTTTTAACATCTCGGCAGAAGATCCCAAAGGAAACTTTTAGAGGTCTTGCAGAATCCATGTCTGATTAAGAGATTGCAGACAAATGGAGGTCCAACACCTTATTAGGCAGGTAGTTTTGATACATGTGTGTGTACGTTTTTGTATGCATGTGTGTATATATAGAGGAGTGCATAAGAAGAGCATAAAAATTGCATTTGTGTGTGTACACACACAAGCTAATATATGTGAAAACACACACCTACACACACATGTAACTTCACCCATACCTGTGCACAGAATCCTCTCTAATAACATTATATATATGAAGCTATTAAAGAGAATATCAGAAATTATTTATGAATGCACACATGTATATATGTTTTTTTTCCTAAATACATACAGATACATGCATATATATATATATGTATATAAGCCCCAACCCTAAACCTCCCCTCAACATATGTGTACAGATGAGCATGTTAAGATGGATACGTACTTAGAGGGAGAGAAAAAAAGGACGTTGACAGTATTTTCATCAGTTCTGGTTCAGATAAGAAAGAATAACACTCGGTTCTAAGCTAATGAACAAGACTTTCAGATTGCACGCTTCATGAAGCATCCAAGTTTTTCTTCCCTTTTTGCATTTTCATTGAGATTATAGAATCAAAAAGGTAAACAGTAATAAAAATAACTACATTTGCTGTAAAAGAGAAAAAAAACAAAACAACAGCTATGTTACAACCATCAAAAATATTTAAATACCAGCTTATCCATGCCGTCAAAAATGATGGTAATATCTGAATACTGTATATTTTGGTAGACAAAGGGACATTCAGTAAAGATGAGACCCCAATTTTAATCTGTATTTCATGGTTTTTGCTCACCGCTTTTGTATTTGGCCCGTAGGATGACCCCATTTTAGGGAAGTGTTTTTTGGATGCTTAAAGTGACTATAATACAATGTAATTTAGCTAATCAATTGTGAAATCAAAAATATTCTGTTGCTCTGCAGTTTTTATCATTCCTACCCACAACAAACCGGTTTAATCACTGTTACTAGGTATGGGTTATTCATGTGTTCTGACATTCATATATATCTATGTATCCATGTATCTATATATCTCTGTATCTGGACCTCACTAAGCCGTAACTGTTTATAGTAAAAAACTTGAAATTTTACACACACACATACAGGCATTCCCTTCAATGAGTGGGGAAGTTATTTTGTTTTCTAACAATGTTCCCCTCAAAAAAAGGTTTTTAGAAGTGTGGTCCCTTGAATTATATCCATTTGAGTTCACACTTGCTTTTTGAATATTTGGATTAGTTAGAGGTCACCATCAAAGAAAAGGCAAGAGAAGTAACTTATTCACTGATCTTCACTTTTTCCAATATTCTAATTGATCACCCCCAACACAGCATGCTGCTTAATAACATTGGTCATGTTTATGCCTAATGAGTCTCGTTCCACTTTTGATTGGAACACATCAGTGGCACCAAGAGGGATAGTCTTTCAACTGAGCATCATAGGATCTCCATACGCTTCACCTAGGCTTGTGTCCTGTAGAGGTCACTCCAGTGCCATTCCATTGTCTATAGAGACAGAAAAAATGTTTTTTCATTATTTTTTGACTGTACTCATCTTATTTTTTCTATTATTTAGAAAACAGAATAAACTAAAAATCACTTACAGATAGCGTACCTCTGACAACACCATTGTCTCTATAAACTGAGTGAAAATCATTTCATATAAAGCTATGATGTAGAGGAGATAACTGTAAAGAATCCTTGTCCCCTGTGTAAAAATCTAATCCATTATTTGTCAGCCCATAGCCCAGTCTTCCACAAAATATCATTGAAATATTTATCAGAACAAACCAACAAACAAGCAGACAGACAATCCTTGCAAAAGTAATCATCAGAAATCAGATTTAATTTTTGCTGCAAAATTGGTGCAAAAATTCTGTGACCATGTCACCACAGATGATATTGTCATGGGTGAGTCAAGGGTGAGATGGCCTGACACTGCTCATCCCTCTTTAGGCTAGTTCGGAAAAAAGAATTATCAATCTGGTTGCCAACTGAGGCTACAGATTGCAGTCTACCCTACCATTTACTATTAGCTTGGAGAAAGAGGAGATAGATTCATGCATTTCCAAAGGGCATTAGAGCAAAGTGGACACAAACTGTCGTAAAATTCAGCTTGCCAATTCCATTTCCTGTGCCATTAACACCACACCCTCTCAACTGTATCAAGTACATTATTTAGTTGTAAAATCTATAGTATTAAAAAGTTGTAAGTGTTTGATTGAAAAAAAAAATGTGTTGAATTAATCAACATTTAAAAGTTCAATTCTTCATTTAGGAAGATTCCCTGCAGTTCATTCAAGTAAGTTGAGAAAGAAAGGGAGATAACTGTGTAAACAATGACCCATGGATAGTTGAGACAAATAGGTTTTAGTAAAGGAAAAAAACAATGGTTGTGTGAAATTCTTTGGAAAAAAGACTTACTATAAAAAACAAAGGATTATCGATGACATTCATTGTCTTTATTTGGTTTTTCTCTTTCTTTTTCATCTTAGAATGTTTTTACCATTTTCTTTTGAGAACCTAAGACGTAGTAAAAGCTGTTAAGATTTTCCAAGAAGCAACAAAGCAGCAAAACTTTGCAGTGCCCATAATTACAAGCAACAATTGCTCATTAGGACGGGAGATAGAAATGGCTTTACGTTCGACAGATTAGAGAGAGAGAGATGGATAGAGAGAGAGAGTGTGTGTGTGCTTGTGTATGAAAGTCTCTGTGTAAGTATGGTGTATGTAAATAAGCAAGAAAGGGAAAACGTGTAGGGTTAACGAGTGATCACTAATTTAGCCAATGGATCTTTACTTAAGAAGCCTACAAAACTGTTGAGAAGTCATTAAAATAAAAGCTAAAATGGAATCAAGGAAAATAAAACAAAAAAAACATCTATATATTACTTATGTAAGGTGTAGGTCACAGGGAAAAGGGAATGCAACATTTTAATTCAAATTTAAATTTCCCCATATTGTACTTCTTTACTTTCCCTCTCCAGTCAGTATATCCCTTCCTCCAGCATGGTAACTGCCAACCCAACCAATGTAAAAGGAGGAAAGGGGACAGGCAACAATTTATTTTGTTGAAAAGTAAAACTAGTTATGTTACAGCTTAATCGAGACAAAAATCCAAGGCAATCTTTTGTTTTATGTCACTGGAAATTGTAGATCACATTGATTTGGAGGAACAAATTATGGATGGGTTGAATAAAAGCATACAGCAGGTGACAATTACATAATGTTTTTAATGTAATATTTAATTCATTATCTATTAGTTAAATATTTAATTCTGATAATTCAATAATTAATGGAAGGAACCATCATTTTTCCAAAAGAGAAAACAAAAGTAGTTATTCTTTGACAATTGGCTTGAAGAGACATTGTCAATTTGGAACTGAAAATTTGAAAAAATCAATGAATAAATCATTTCATTCACCTTCTATTGGACTATATTTACTGAAAAAAGGTTGAATTCTCGAAACGCTACCAGACATAAACTAAGAGACCAATTTAGCCTACACTTACATTGTAAATTGATCCCCCTATTAAAAACTTATTTTGAAAGGAAATTTTCAAAAGAGCAAAAAAAGTTTTTTCTCAACCTGATAAAGAGTAAATTTGGTTCAATTAATGTTGTCTTCACATGTAATACATACGTGTGATACATACATAGCCATTTAGCCAGCCAGCAAGCTAGCCAACTAACCAGCCAGACTCATTTAAAAACTGAAGTAATCTATGTTTTTAAGTTTTGCTGATAGTTTTGGCTGACATGCCTGATAAAAGAAGATGGACAATTAACCATGCAATGCCTTACTATAAAATAACTATGAAGCATTCGTATATTTATTTTTTGTCTTCAACAAATTGCGTGATGAGTATGTATATCGGTATGCTGATATAAGAGTTTTGTTTATTGACTATTTTGGTCTTATTCATTTCAATCTTATAGTTGCTATAGAAAAACTTAATGAAATATCAATTTCATACTTGACACTTTTGACAGCACAGGTTCACTACTGATAATCACTCCAGGCCCTCCCATCTTATGAAGTATTCTGGGTGAGGATTTGTTCATCCGAGTTTTTTTCATCACAGGTTTTCATGAGGCCGGAAACTGGCCCAATGCCCAATCACACCCAAAAAGGCTTGGGACCAGACTTGGGTTGAAGGACTCCAATTGCCTGTCTATTAACCCATAGCTGGGGGTAGGTAAAACTCATGTGTATCCCAAGGGTATTAGTGAGAAGTAAATATAAGCAGCCTTAGGTGAAACTTAAACCTGGTTCACTAATTCTATTGCCAATGCCCATAACCATTCTGCCACCCTGCTCTCTCGATACATTTCTAAAATTAAGCCTCCTCAGCCAAAACTCAAACTTCTTTGTGGCTAAAATTTTTAAAAAAGCCACATTTGTTTTTTACTGATTGCCTTTTGAAAGGTTATTTTATGAAATTATTTACTTGGAGCTGATATCAAAATAACTTTGCTAGTCTCATAATTATTAACTTCGTTAAGTTGGCAGAAGATTATTTTAGAATAGCAGGTGTTGCAATAAAAAAAAGATGCTGTTTAGAAAGAGTTGCATAGTGAGATTTGCTAAACAGTTTTTTATGATGTAAAAGGCAAACAGACTTTTTTGTTTCAATTAATGTGGTCAAATACCGATGTATTTCAAAATTAATTGTTTGTGATTTATTTTTACATGGACTTTCGGTATTTCATTTGAAACCAGTCCTCCAGAAGTTTTGCTGTTTATCATATTTTTCTACATTATACCATGAGAAATAGATGTCATAAATATCATTAGAAACCATTAACCAAAACTGTCAACATAGGTGGCTTCAGTTTTTATCTATCATCTGGGAAAATGAGATTAGAAACAGTATTTCAGCAAAAGACAGATTTAATATGATTGAAATATTAAATCTCTCCAATTTGCAATAAATTGATATATAATTATGATATAAAATTATGTGGTGTTTTACATCCAATTTCTTTGATTTTGTGATGAAAACAACAGCCTCATTTAATGATGTACTTTTAATTGACTTCTGATTACCTGTGATTCAGTTATAATGCTGTTATCTTCCTTGGACCTTAATACCCACATTGTAATGGATGATCTCAGTATAAAACTAATTTTGATGTACAAGTAACTGATTTTGATTGTATGTTCTATTGAAAGGAAAATTTTATTAAAGATGGGTCATCCAACCTTCTTCAAAGATCATCTTTAGATGGGTACATACTTTATAGGCCAGTATATAAGATGGACATCCAATAAAAAATAACGAAGCATATATTACACTGTGTCCAATGTGCTGGTATTATGATTTGAGGGTCATTTACCAGAAGCTTGATGTGGATAGATATGGGGCTTAAATGAGTTTCAGGGAGTAGTATTTCTCAAAATACTCGTTTATCTTGTGGTCTGGCATGTACAGTTAAAAAACTCTTTGAATGTTTTTAATGTACATTACAATTTACTGATTTGAATTATATGTTTCATTGAAAGGAAAGGCAGAGGGAAGATTTATTCAAAATAGGTCAGCCATTCTAGAACTCTTTCAAGACCATCTTTAAATGGGAAAATGAAAAAAATTCTTTGAATGTTTTTGATGATAACCAACTTTGAAGGCTCTTGGTACTCAGCCACTATTCCCAACAAACGAGGAAAAAAACAACATTGATTTTCAAGAAAAGGGATCGATTCATTCGAGAGCCCCAACAGGTCTTTGCAATATGAGCATTCATCTGAAATCGGTCTACAGTGCGGTTCACTAAATTTTTGGTCATAGCGTGGAAACGAAAACCTGGCCGATTCACAATATTGCTCCAACCAGACAAATTTTGCGGACACAGAACGGAAACTATTCCAAAGATTATTCAGTATTGATCTTCCAAGAAGATCTCATTTTGGTCACACAAATATTGGCTTGAGCGCCAGAGTCTTCCAGTCTACCGGACAGGAACATGAAAGCATTTTATGATATTCTCCAATACAACAACAAGCATAAAAAAGAAATGTAAAAATGAAAAATGGACAACCAAAAAAAAGGGGAAAGAAAAGTCACTTGTTTTGTAGGTAACTATTAAAATCCATAAGGTCATCTTGTTATCCTCGTTTTGAACCTCAAGAGTGAACTAAAATGTCCAAAGATGGTCGTTGGCTAAAATGGGAAAAAAATCTGCTTTGCCAGCAATTCAGTGACCATAATTCATCCTAGGTTTTTGGAGAATGTAAGAAGCATAATGATCATGAGTGATTAAAGAATTTTGCTTCTGTAAAAGTACATGAGAGACTAGCCTGCATGTCTAATCAATTCTCGATTGTTTGTGCATCGTAGCCTTTGGTACATTCTTCTACAGACGTTTTGGTACCCTTATCCATTATTGTTTTAATACTTTTAACTACACTTGCCACCAATCACTATGGCCCACTGGTTGAGTGCTAGCTTCTGATTTGGTTGGGTAGGGTTCAATCCAACTCCAAGTCATATCAGAAATTTAAAAATGGTACTCAATGCCAAGCTCAAGGAGTAGGAATAACAAACTTCTCACCAAAACTAATGGGTTATGGCCAAATCATATTAGATACATCTGTCTTCATAAGATCACCAATCTTAAGCAACATTGAGTCTGGTCAGTACCTTGATGGGAGTACGAAGTGTTGTAAGCAGAATGAAGCTTTGACAGGCCTGGCAATTGGGTCCTATCAACAACTGCCCATGTATACCTAACTCTACTTAACCCTTGATAAGAGTATGATTATAATGATACATACATAGGGAAGTACATGAGAGACTAGCCTTCAGGTATGACCAATTCTCATTTGTTTGTGCATCATAGCCTTTGGTACTTTTATCTAAACTTGTTTTGGTACTTACCTTCCAATTTCTTTCTCATTTGGGAGTGATGAATAATCCGAATACAGGTTTGAAGCTATACTGTACAACATGATTTTTGTTCCTGGGTAGTGAGTGTTATTTTCTAATTGCTTATGTATTAAAATATAGAAAATGGCACTTATTCCCTCCAAACTCAGCATGTGATACTCATACAAAGTTTTCTTTTCCTACCATAGCAACAACAATAACAACAAGAATAATCCTCACCAAAATGTGGGATGTAAACCAATAAGTAAACCAACATTCCTCTAGTATAATTTGAATTCATGACCAACTGATTGCAAGCAGGAAGTACTACTGACTGACTGACTTTCACAAGTCTTAGATATTAACAAAAATCTATCATACAGTATTGCAAGGGCTTATTTCATTCTTATAAATAAATTCATTTATACAGAAAAATATAATTTTTCATTTGTTATATAAACAATAAGTTGCAGTAATCATCTTCAGTTGGGATAGAAGTTGCATTCGAGTTTGACCCAGCAACATTCAGTCTTGTTTTATTTTATGCGATAAAAAACGTGAAAATTTGCACATTGTCCAATTGAAAATAAGTAGATTTTGAATAATAACTGTCCTGGCCAAAGAAAAAAAAACTTTTAAGGGGATGATTGACATTTTCTATACTCTTTAGTTATAATCAATTTGGAAATAATCTTTATTAACTTGGAGCAAACCACAGAAAAAATCTCTAGCACAGTGTTATATATATATATAATGAGCAATGAGACTTTTCCTGCTTGTTTCTCTTTCATCAACAATAGATACTTCCACTTAAAGAGAACAATTCTGTTGATTAGAACATCCTCTACCTACCATTTGAAACAAGGAACCCTTTCACTGAAAGAAGTTCAGTAATATTTTGATCAAACCTCAGTGAAAATTGAGGTATTCATTAACACTAATAACAGCTTTGAAGTAGTGAAATATTGAGTCTCAAAATGAGAGAATACAAAGAAACTTCACAAACTCCACAGAAACAGAGAGTTGATATTTTGCATTAAGACCTCCAGGATTAATTCTAAAAGAAAGATCTTTTTATCGCAAATAAAATTTTGATGGACAAAAGAATAAATGTAGTTTTGGCATAATCATTGAAAGATTAATTCCAGGAATAACCAATTGGTGTATCTTTTCTTAATTGGTGCCTGCTCTGTACAAATTTGAGAAGAAAATTCAGTTTTTTGGGACAAAATCCGTCATAAAGCTAGAAAGCACATACATCTGCCAATGCTGTACACTAACTAAAAACAATGAAAATCAGTTCATATATAGATACAATGAAGGGGAGATAATCGTGTAAATTTCGATTTTTAACCTTTTATCTTGATATTTAAAAAAACAACATACCTCTCAGCTGAAAAAAAATTCCTGGATCCACCACAGAATTTGACCAATTCTTCTATAGGACACTTTTCTACAAAAAATCGTTGAAATCCATTGAGATTTTTTGAAGATATTGTGTTGACCAACAGAGAAACATGAGTGATTTTCTTATTTCAGAACATTCTTTTAATATATAAATAAATATTTCTCAAACAGAAAATTAATTCAGTATCCATCCTGAAATTTAATCAATTTTAAATAAGCCTATGGCCCACCCTTCCACCGGATATCACTGAAATTGAGTGTGGTGGTAATGTGTGGACTAATAGACAAACATGAGTGAATACATTAATCTCTTTAAAACTTTGTTGGCAGAGACAAATCGGACAACCAACATCATTTTGAATAAAAACACTAATTCTCATTATTAAACGAACGAACAGGAATTATGTTTATATGAATTTGTTTTGAAAGTTTAACACAAGAACCATGTTTGATTGCATGTTTTCATGGTTCTCAAAGCTAAATTTGGGGAAAAAAATTTAAAGACTGAATTAAATTATCAAATGAAATATACCGATTATCTTTTCTTTCTCACTAAAATCAATAATCAAAGAGATTGTACAAACTAACTAATTGTCATTTGGAAGAGTTGCCAATTTAATTGGTTTTGAGGGTTAAAAATGCAAACTTTATGCAAGAAGAACTGAATTTGATAGCAATCAGAACAAGGTATGCATTTGGATAACTTCTGTGATGCTCTGAAAACTTTTAAAAGATCAATTAAATGGTTAAGTGAATCAAATTAAATATTTTTTCCATTTTGATCAAGTTTTAATCGGAATGATTCAGCAAAGAGATTGGAAGGGCTAACTGACATTGTTATTTGGAAGAGTTGCCAAACTAGTCATTTTAATAGCCTTAGACGAGTACTTAAAAAATCCAACTTTACTGCAAGTTAGAATCAGCCATTAAAAACAATTATTTAACCAAACACTACCAAAGAATATAACTGTATTCAGATGTTTTAGCAAAGAGAGAAGAAGTATCAGGAAGACTTGCAGACCAATTAATACATACAAATAATGCAAGCATTAGCAAGAAACACAGGGTTTATGCTCATTGAAATACTTATGAGTTGTACGGTAATTTCATTGATTATTTCAAAACATCACACGAAAACAAATCATTCAGTGAAATGGTTGGGTCCAAAATGAGAAAAGTTGTCTTTGAAATCTTGAAATTCTTTCATAGTGAGTGAAATAAGCGCTGCACCCAGAGTGATCAAATCCTGTCTCTGATCCTTCTTACTTGAAAATCTTGCCCGTTTTAGCTAAAAGAGTTCTGGTGAATTGTCAGGAAAAAGACGCCAAACCCAATAAAGCTGGCAGAAGAATATTACAAATTTATGAAGACTCAAAAGATTTTAGATTTTGGGATCTGGGAGAAGTGCATTCGGGATTCCATTAATAAAATCTGGATTCCTGTTAAACAATAGAGAAATTCCTGAATCTAGGAGTGGCATTTTGGGGAAAGAATTGAATGTAATGTGACAATTCCATTGGCAGCCGGAATGGTAAAGCAGCAGGAATTATAAGCAACATCTTTAGACATTTAAAGCACTGGATCAGATTCTTGTTTCTCGAAAGATGGAGAATAAATTGCACCCCTGTCAAAGGAAGGGAAAAGTGTTTTCACACAGGCTCGAGTCTCATAAGAGAATTTGTCCGAATTTCACTAAAAGAATTAAGCTGACTACTTCAAGGAGATTAGAGACTTGCTTTTACCTCCTACTCCCTTTCTGATGCTTACTATTTCTTACCATATTTATGTACATGGAAAATACAACTTGCAAGTTTAGTTCAGTGGTTAGAACAATCTAGATGCCTGGTTGGTGATTTTTGTGAATAGAAACTTCAAGAAGCTGCCTTTCACTCGCCACTCCCAATCTATGCTTGCTCTTTCTCACCAAATTTGTGTACATTGAAAACATAACTTGCGAGTTTTGTTCAGTGGTTAAAGATGAATTTTGTAATGTAAAAACCATGTTGTCCATCTAGATGCAAGGTTGGTGATGTTTGAGGTCACAAACTCAGTCAAAGAGATGAAAAGTCTGATGTTGAGCTTGAGTTCCTGTTAAGTGAGGGTTAAAGTACTAATTCGACAAAGTATTACTCATTCATTCCTTATTGGGTGTTCCATGAATGTGACCAAGAGTTAGCTATTCCCAATAAATATATTGTTTCTGGTAGAGTACCCCTATAAAAATGACAGGATTATCTATGTATGGATTGGCACTTCTGCATTGGATCAGAGTGTCTATGAACTTTGCTTAGGATCAAAGTGTCATTCCTTGGCCCTCTGCCTTGGATCATCATGTCAATCCCAGTCCTTTTGCTTAGGATTAAAGTGAAGTATTTGTGTGATCTAGCAGATATTAAGGACAAATGAATAAATAAAGAAAGAAAAAAAGCCACAATGTTCATTTTGTAGAAAGACTATTTCAGTTTTTATAGAATTTTCTTCATCCATACATCTTTAATCATTTTAGATAAAGTGTTTCATTTTGATCACAATAACCGTTAGATAACATAATTTGCGAATAAGCCTCCTCTGTAATTAGTTTTGAGAGTACATATCATCAAGCATATTTGTGCAAGATTGTTCATGTAAGTGTATGCATCTCTACGTGCATATGCATGTGTCAGTGTGTATATTCATGGATGTATATACTTGTGCATACATGTGTGTGCACATGAGTTTATTTGTAATTGTGCCTGTGTGTACAATTTTCCCAAAGCCCATATACAAATGAAATGTTTACAAAAACTAATTACCAACAGAAAAGAAAATCAAGACGTCTATTAAACCAGACTTGCTCAATAGATTAGTTGATCAAACAAGGATTCTTCTATTCCCAACCTTTTTCTTAAACAAAAAGAATCAAAAATGAAACAGATAAAATAAACGAAATTCCCTTTCTTTCCTCCATCAGAAAAAAAAAAAATCAAATATATCACAGTGTATTAGTTTTCACATTTATTTCCTCTCTCTCGATTGGGGGGCAACTGAAAGAGAATCGAAACTATCCCCATAGTGATCCTGTCCAAAAATCATATCACGTTAGAAATTTAACAATTTTCCCCCTTGCATGATTAAAACATTTGACAAGGATTGCACGTAACCGAGTAGAATTTATGGGATATAAAGGTTTTTGTGTGAAGCACGATATTTGTCTCATTGCAGCCTATTAATAGAGAGGCCAAGTGAAAAGTAAAAATGAATTACAAAAAGATGAAAAGCCTGTTTGTTCATTTGCAAAACAAATGGCATGATATCACCTGTAGGAATGTCATCATGGCTTTAGTCTTTTACCTTAGGCGTTCATGATATCAAGGTGTTTCCAATTCCAATATGTTCTTTTATTTTATACTGATCGCAGGGTGCATTGAAGGCAAGAGAAGCAGAAGTAGGCAGCGGGTAACCTACTTGAAAAGTTTGAGCAAATGGATTGCAGCACCAGAAAGGAAATTGTGAAGAGCCATGATTGACCACGCCCTAAAGGGACATGGCACACAATATGTTTTGATATTTTGCCATATATAATGTTGTGATATGTGTCATTGGCCTTTTTTATAATAAAAAATTTGGATTACCCTTAGCTTTTAGATGATATATTTAATTTGAATTATCTACATTTAATATACAATTTACTTTAGGATGTTATGAGAATAAACTGATACACAAGCCATTCTGAGATTCACATTACTGATAGGTGAGAATTCTTCTCCACAAAGACCTTATTCAGACCTCAGAACTATTTGGGATCATATTGGTCACTGGCCAAATTGTTGCGATTAAAGCAAATAAAAAGAGAGCAGGTCTGGTTAGTCACTCAATAGAAGCCATTATCTGGCTGACTAACATTTTTTTGATGTATTGAAGGGTGAGGGTGTTATTATTTGAAATATTGGAAAAAAAGGTGATCAATGAATAAGTTACTTACTCATCACTAAAAATGTCAGAATTTTACAAAAGCAAGAGGACACAAACCAGAAGATCGATTTAGCAAAAAATCACATTTCAAATTACCCCCCCCCCAACACTCACACTAAAATCCTATTTAGGGAGAGGATTTTCAAAAAACAAAAAATCTTTTTTTTCTAGACTCAGTGAGGAGTAAATATTGAAATTTTCATCCCTCTAGCTCTATGGGTGTGACCTGTACAGGTGATACATACCCACTTAGCCAGGCAGCAAGCCAGACAGCCAGACATCTAGCCAACATAACCAGCCAGACCAACATAAAAGCTGAAAAAAACCTATGCTGACAATTTTGATGGCAGTTTTTGTCAACATTTTCTGATTATGTAAAAACCATTCTCCAATTGAAACAACTGACCCTAAGTAAGGTCAGAGAGGTCACCAGCCAAAATTTAGCAATCAAAGCAACTTGAAAAGAGAATACTAGTTTGAGGTATTCGTGGAATAAGGGTTATGCAGCTTTAAAGAATCTTACAGTATATTATCAGTGATATATTTCTCTTTCTTCTGACTCTTTAAAAATGCAACTTTAATCACCAGACTAGCTTTTTTTCTCTTTCAAAAAGATTTTATCAATCCTCACTTAGAAAGTCATATTCTATTTCCTTTTGGTGAGCCAATTATTCTTATTCTTTGCTTTGTCACAGTTAACTCTATCATGAAATCTGGCATTCAACTCACCCTAAACAGCTGTTGAGCTCATCCATGTTTAAAAGAAAACCTTTGTAGAAGTTATAATTAGTTGATTGGGAACGAGGGTGGCCTAACGGTTGACAGCACGTAAAATGGAATCAATGAACCAAGAACCGATTCTGACCAAAGCAGTTAGAGATCACTTTGTACTAATGCCCTTGAGGAAGGTATAAATACACTATTAATTGTCTAGGTCATGGGTTAAACTGGAAGCAGACGTGATATGATGAGTTGATATATTTGTTGGACTTGAAGTTTTTCAGAGAGTTTTTCTTTGCCCGCGGATCAGTTGAAATGCTTGTTGCAGTTGTGTTTACCCTGGATTATTATTCCACTTTTTCTCTGAAAGTTAATATCTTTATCTGGAAGTGTAGAATCTGTTTTCTGTTTGGAAAAATAGATTGTTATTTTTTTACACAGGAAGATGAAATATATATATATATATATATATATATATATATATATATATATATATATATATATATATATATATATATATATATATATATATATATATATCCAATGCTCTTCTATAGGAATAGAGCACTCTGGTGGATGGGGAATATAAGCTAAATAAATATATTGCTTAAATTCAGCCTTACTAACCATCCAGTTCCCTAGCGCAGAGGTAGGATACCAGCCTCTGAGTCTGAAGCTAAGGTTTCCATCCTGCCTGGTACTGGATAGGATAAAGGATTGTCTATAGCCACACTGAAGAGTTGTAATACAACGAAACAGCTGTCTGTGGATGACACAATAATATATATATATATATATATATATATATATATATATATATATATATATATATATATGTTTAAAGTTTGGCTGTTGCAAATACTAAACAAAAAATGATACACAGCAGAAAGTTTAAATGTTCAGTGAAAATTCAGACTCGTCAGTGTCCAACATAAAGCAAGAAAAGTAACATTCATTACTACCATAGTTTGTGTTATGAATCATTCACATTTGTTTATTGAAAACTCAAAATGTTCTGGTGATCTTTGCCTCATGAAAGGTGAGAGAAGTAATTCTTTAATTGATCACCCTTGATTCTAAATATCAATTGATCACCCCCAACACAGTATGCAATCAAAAGATGTTGGTCACATGGTCTATTGATTGAATAATCAGACCTGTTTTTATTTATGTAAATGTAAATATACATATATTTGTTGTTGGACTGTTACCAACATTATGCAAAGAAGAGTATCAAACAGAAAATTGAAACATTAACTGCAATGCTTGCAAGATTTTCTGATTGATACTGTTTTTTTGCTTTGCACCACTGGAGAAAGAGAACAAAAAAAGAGACTCTCTTTCTTCACAGATATTCCATATTATACCTGGAGAAGGCCATAGAATCCAATCAGCCAAAACGTTGTGTTAACATCAAAGATGGAGAGGAGAGATTGAATTGTCCAAATAAAAGGTGGAATGTTAATGACTCTTTTCAAAGCTAGAGACAATACAAATGACTCATCAGGTCTACCATCAACATTTCATCTCAAAAAGTATTAGAGATTGCATCAAAAGAAGTCTTTCTGCTTTGATGTGATATCTTTAACAAAAAGTCTATTGCTCAACTATGCAGGTGTGTTTGTAAGTGCCAAATACAAGTAGTATTAGTATGTTAATTGATACCATTGTGGCTTCAGCAGAAAGGGTGATCCCAATACTCATAACGGAACTATGCCAGGAGCAGATCCAGGATTTTGTGCAAGGGGTGTCCAAATTAGAAAATTTATTTTTACAGATAAATACGTTAAAAGAAAATGAATTTCAAACATTGAAAACAAGAAAATGATGTATGATTCAGCATTTTCCAATTATATTAGAGTCATAGCTTTTTAGCACCAGAATTGGCAAAATGATAAAGCCAAAAGAATAACTAAATAGAATCACCACAGATCAAATCAATGAAAGAATTCATGAAGAATACGGTGGAAAAAAATTACTCATATTGGACAAAAAACGAAATAATAATCTATTTGTTTTTAAGATTATTTTATGATTACTTATGTTTCTTTTAATAAGATTTATTTATCTGGATGTTTAAAAAATAAATTGGCTAAGAACCTGGATCCATGCCTGTATGCAGGTGCATTGCATATTATCACATTGGCACAATGGGCAGTTGTCTAGGGGGAGATGTATCCCAAATTTTTTCTGAAAAAAAAATTATGTTTTAGGGATGAGAGGTCCCAATACATTGGTTTGCCTAGGGACCTCAAATATTCCTAAGACGGCCTTGTGTAGTTGTCTCTTTAAGCACCAATGACAAATGATACTAGTCTGTTAATTATCATCAGTTTTACATAAGTGCTAATGGTATTCCCAATAGAAACATCTCAAAGCACTAATTTTGTTCTATGGAATCCCACCTTTACTTTTGAATGATTAACAATGTGGAATGATTCCATCAGTCAAAGACGAACAAAAGATTTTTTACACTGACATCCTCAGCATTGTAGCTTTATATCCACACAATATCATCAAAAGTTCTCAATGAATTTCAATTGATTTTTTATGGATGGGAAGGACATGAGGTAAGGAAGAATTGGTTGAATTTTGGGAGCGGATCCAGGAATTTTATAGATTTAGAAATATTCTCTTCATTCTTTAGTATGCATTTATGTATTCAGTCATCTTTGTCCATACAATACCTCCAAAAGTCCTTGATGAATTTCAATGACATTGGGAGGAAGAGAGAGCCATGAGAAAAGGAACACTTGATAAAATATTAAGGTGAATCTAGGAAATTGATACTGTTACCTTCCCAGCATTGTACTTATATATCAACTGATTTTCAGTTGGTTCCCACTGACAATGGCATTGACAGAAGTCTGTGTTCTCTGAGTACTGTCCAGTTATCATCGGCATTGTTTTAGCAATGAGGGTAATCTGGATACTAAAAGCACTACTTCTTTTTGAAGGAATGGTACCTCGACTCGTAAATGATTAACAATGTGGAATGGTTCCAGCAGTCAAAGACGAACCAAAGATACAAGAACTTTTTCAACTGTTGCTCTAGAGACAAAAGGAATGTGTTTGTTCTTTTGTTCTGGTGCTTGCATGCATGTGTGCAATTCTTGAGATGGTCTCTATCATTTCCTGGTCCGCTGGAGGAGATGATAGCATGATATTCTCCTGAAACAATCCAACATGGAATGTGAACATGTCTTACACTGAATGAGAGAGAAAGAAAAAGGGTGGAACTCCACTTTTGCTGGCTTTTTCTTTTTTTTGACTTTTTTTTATTTTCTTTCTGACACACAAGGATACATACATACTTATATATATATATATATATACAAATGTTTATACATACTGACATACATACGCACCTACCTATATACGTACATAGTTATGAACATACATAACTACTTACCTACCCACCAAAATACACACATATACATTGGTACATAAACACCTACCTGCATGTATATATATAGATACATGAATAGATAGATATGTAGATATCTGCTTTTCTCCTTTTTGTTTTTTTCTTCTTTCTCTAGGTTTTTTTCTTTTCTGGTTTTCTTTTCTTAATTTCTGTTGTTGTTGTTGTTTTTCAAGATTCGTTTTTTTTTCTTTTTTCTCTTCTCTCACTGGTTTGGTTTCTGATTTCTTACCGATGACTTATTAGAAACTGTCAACCAAAACTGTCACCATAGGTTTCTCTGGTCAGTCTGGCTATTCATGAATTGCCTGTAAAGGCCGTACCAATGGATCTACAGGGCTGAAGATTTAAATGTTTGCTCCCTATTATATCTAGAAAAAAACTTTTTGTTTTTTTTAAGTTCATCCGAAAATAAGTTTTCAGTAGGGGAGGGAGGTTCAATACACAATATAAGTTTATCCTAAATTGGTCCCTGTTTTGTGTTCTGTTGCATTCATGCTTGTTTCTTTTATAAATCAGACTTTCTAGTGATCAAGGGAAAATGCAATAGAAGTAACTTATCTATTGATCACCCTATTTCCCAAATTTTAATTGATCACCTGAGATGCTGCCAAAATATGTTGGTCATGAGATGGTTTCTGTTCAGTGACTAACCTGATTTTATTATTCATCTTCCAATTGACAGTCTTTCTTCTTTTGGTGACAATCCTACCAGAAAGGTCTGAAATAGCACAGGAAGAGAGCAAAAGAAGGAAAAAAAAAAAAGATAGAAAGACAAAAAAGAAAAAAAATGACAAAATATTGATGCTAAGACAAAGAGTGATTCAGCAAGTGTTTATGACTTTTGTGAGCAATTGTCACTTTTCCTGTAGTAAAATGGCCACCTATCCAGCTGTAGAGTTGCAAGCTCTGGTGCCAAAATTGAAGAAGCAGATGACAATAACCTTGCTCCTAATCCTACACTCACCCTAAAAATATTAACCCCTAACCCTAAAGATACTCACCCTAAGTCTAACCCTAAATCTTGCAATGTTAGCTCAATCTTCAGTGAAAATTCCAAGTTCTGCTCCAAGATTTAATCAATTGTTCCTCGGTCAATTTCATAAAATGACATTGAAATACATTGAAAATATTTACAGATATTGAATGAAGGAAGAGACAAACAAATGAGCAATTAAACAGACAGACAAACATGGGTTAAGTCAGTGAATATGTAAGAAAATATATCAGGTAAATATGCTCAAATTTTTGTTCTTTAATCATAATCTCTCTGTTATTTCTAACAAAGATAAAAGAAATCCTTGAGAGGAATGGAAAGATAAATAACTTCTCAGTTACAATACAGTCTGAAAACTCACTGTACGTCACTGATCAGGGTAGCTGTTTGGAAAAGGTTCGCTAAAACATCATGTCAATATTTTGCACCAAAGATGCCCGGGATGGATTCATTTACATGAGTTAGAGTCCGAAATAGAGTCAGAAATAATAAAGAGAAACCATCGATCATTTCTTATCATCAATTCCAAATGTTTATTCATTTATTTTGAACGTGCTAATAAAAAAAGAGATATTCAATCTTTTTATGTTGTTAATAGCAACCCCAACCCTAACCTTATCCCTAATACTAACCTTAAATTATATCCTTTTGAATTAGATTTGATAAAATACTCTCTCAAACGTTCAGAGTTTTTTTACTTTCATTTGTTTTGTTATAGGTTAACACCAGTACCAGCTAATCATGTCTGCTGAGAAATTATCACCCTTACAAAATATTGACATGATATTTTAGTGAACCTATTTCAAACAACTACCGATATCAGCAATTTGATCTTGTTAATTTTTAAAGGAAGCATAGTTTTCTCCAAGTTGTCCATGTTTGCATTCACACATGTTTTGCAATCTATGGACAAAGAAAATTAATGTGCACGTAAACGGTTAGATACCTAATATAATGGAGTAATTAAAAATCATACTTTTAATTAATGATAATAATCTAAGAGATGAATGCATTGCAGAATTTAGATAAAGGGCCAGGGCTAGCCTTTGGATTCCTGAAACCCCTAACAACCTGAAATTTGGTGCCCTTTAAAGTAGAGTATTATCATATTTATTCAACTGTTTTACACTGAGGAAAATAAACAACTAGGAATAAAAAGTTTATTACGATAAATAATTAACTGTGAGATATTTCTTAAATATCTATTCATTTTCCCATTTTATAACGTGTATTTGGAAAGTCCTACTGAAAGATACCCACTATCATTGAGTGCCCCGTCAGACTGCCCATGTTTCTGGTATCTTGGGCTGACCCTGCTGTACCAGAGGACCATGTCATAACTGCTTCTATTTTGAAACACGTTTCATTTTTTTTTATTCTTTCTCTCAATACTCTGTTTCACCATACTAAGTCAACTGTGTAAGCAACATAATAAACAAAAAAGAAACAAGTCCTTTAAAGCAGAAGGGCCATCAATGCTCTGAATATTTCCAGCCGGGACAAGAGTCCTTCAGCATGTCACTAAAGAAGAAGAGCTTGTTACATAACACCTGTATTGTATGCTTTTACTTCTAGTTCTGAAATGCTACCTTGGCCCATCATGCACTCTGGCAGGTCTGACGAAAGAGTAATTCAATTTCTCGTAAAACAGCCAAGCAGAAAATACGATGTGGGCTACACATGAAGAACTGCAAACGAAAAAAAAACAAAACGTTCTACTGGAATGTGTCCAAGACAAAACAGCTGTTAACATTCGGAACTGTATTCCTAGGTAACGTTACCATGGTTCCTTTGGCGGCAAATCGGGTAAATTCTGTCCTTACTTCAGCAGCCAAAAAAATTCTTTATTTTTTCTTCTTGTTCTCTTTTGCAAGTCAGTGATTTCATCTCACATAAACCCAGTGTCTTTGAACGAGAAAATACAACCAAATCTCTGGTCGAAAGTCAATCTTTGAAAAAGTCTTTTGTATGATTATGTTACAGTGAGATTCTGAAACTCGTGATTTCGCCAAATCCCTGAACATTTCAGTAATTCCATTGAATCCCTTATTTCACAATAAGTGTAGAAATGGTTAGCAAGCTCATGATGCTGACCATTACAACTGTAATGAGTTCAATCCTCGCTGATGCTCAAATATTGTGGCCTTGTGTCAAACCCAGCTAAACTTAGTAAATATCAAGTATATCCTGTATGTTGTTACTAAGTTTAACAATGATTATGTAAACATATTTTCTAATTATTTACCTCTGCTATTTGCTCATTTCTATCCGTCTATCTTTCTAACATTCTAACTGTTCACTCAATAAGTCCAAAAGTTCTCTATAAATTTGAATGACATTTTATAGAAAGGTGGGCAATCGAGATATTGGGCGGATCCAGGTTCATCTATTAGCAGTTATTCCCCTGCATCATAGCTGTATGTCTGCACAAAATTTCTGAAAGTCCTCAATTAATTTCAATGAATTTTACTGGAAAGTTATACTATGGGGATTAAAAGAAGTGCTTAAATTTTGAGAGACTACTTTTCATTTTTTTCCATAGATTTATGTATTCACTCATGTTTGTTCACACAATATCTCCAAAAGTTCTGAATGAATTTCAATGACATTTCATGGAAGGGTGAGCGATAGGTGAATTAAGAATTGATTAGAGTTTGGAACTGATCGAGGAATTTCTTACAGTTACCTCTCCAGCATCACAGCCATGTATGAACTGATTTTCATTCATTTTTTTTTTTAATGAAAATGTTACTGGTAGAGGTATATGCTCTAGGTGTGCTTTCAAATCATGCTTTTATACAAGATTATTATTTATATTTTCAATTTTACAATTGTATGATAGTTCTATTATGTTTGTACTTACTGGTGATTTTTACTTGAGAAGAAGTGGTAGCCAATCCCCTCAATAATCAAGGACTCCCCAAAGTTACCCAACTGATTTTAGTAATGTTATCATCTAGATGGTTTCGGTTGTTACCTGGATTTATAGTACTTCTAACCTCTTGGCAAATTGCTTCAAGAATGTTCCTAGGCCTCAGAACACAATTGGTACTACTGCCACATTCCTGTCCAATACATTTTTTCAGTTCTCTTGCAAGGTCAAAATGCTCATTTAGCTTTTCACTTTCTTTAAACTTCACCCTGTGGTCTATTGGATCAAGAAAATCTTTTATCAGACCAATTCTATCTTCCCTTTCCACAACAACTGGATTTTGTCTTCCGGATCGAATTAACGGATTCGGTGATCCATTTGAATCAAAAGTCCCTTAGGATTTTGTGTGTTTCATTCCCTTGGACAGATTCTGGTCTGTTCATATACCTTTGGTCTGTATAGTCTGTCTGTCTGTCTGTCTCTCTGTCAGTCCATCATCATCATCATCATCATCATCATCATTGTTATATGTACTTATTCAGTTCTCAAACCAGCAATGTGACTGGTGGCTTTAACTACATATCACCATCATCAGTCTTTTATCATCCATAGGTGGACATAGTCCTTCTTAAGGATTCGTCAGATGTCTCTATCATGGGTGTCATGAAGCCAGTGCTTTCTGAACTTATGTAGTTTGTCACGCCATTGTTTTGGATGTGATCTCTGGGGAACCATATTGTGAGTTGTGATATCCAGTGGTTGCCTGACATTCTCACAACATGACCAGCCCATTGTCATTCAAATTTTCTTTCAGATTTTATATTATCTTAGACTTCTGTCTTTCCTTTAATATATTGTACTGTTTTATGATCTCCCCATGTGAGGTTTGCATGATTCTCTCTTGTGTACATTGCATGGTCTTCAGTTTGAGAGTTATTCTTTTGGTTAGATTCCATCAAATGACAGCAAGTCTCCTCTGCATTCCAGGATTCCCCTTAGTTTTGTAGCCAATTTCAGTAGTGCTGTCTTCTAGATAGTCTCAGTTCTTCAAGGATTCATAATTCACTTATTTATCATCACTATCAGTATTATTGACACTATCATTGTTATCATTATCATTATTATTAATATTATGATTCAAACAATATTGTTCTTGATATCAATCTATCATTATTATTCTTACTATCCACTGACTATAACTAGAATTGTTATTAATAGCACAGTTATTGTACTTGCATCAAATATCTACCAGGAAAAATATGTGCGTGACATTGTGATTAATAATTTTCCAATTAGTTTTTTGGAAAAGATTCCTGACTAGAGCATGTCCGAGAAGTTGGACAAGGATATTTTTTCTTCTTTTTTAGAGCTTTTATGAAGAAATGGCATCCATTTCAGGCAAATCAAGACAGTTTTTTGTCTACATGAAAAAAGACTATCCATCCATTTGCTCTTTGTGATCATATACATATATATATACATATATATAGGTATATACATTTTTTTGTGTGTGTATATATCCATTTGTTCTTTGTGATCTATATATGTGTATACATTTTTCTATATGTGTATATATCCATTTATTCTTTGTGATCTATGTATGCATATACATTTTTCTATGTGCATATATCCATTTGTCCTTTGTGATCTATATATTTATAAATATTTTTTATGTGCATGTATATGTTTATGAGAATATGTAATGTATACATATATGTGTGTGTGTGTTATTATGTATAATAAACACACTCATATATATATATATATATATATATATATATATATATGCTTTGTATGTGCACAAATTCATTTATAATTATTTATATTCATAGATTTACTTTCATAGATCTACTATAAGTGTATGTAGAGGGGATTCAGAATCATACACAAGGAAATATATCAGCATACATATGTATACATTAACACACACATACACATAAATGTATGTATGTGAAATGTAAGTCAGAATAAATGAATGAAAATCTGTTGATCATGTCTAAACTTGAATACAAATATGTTCATGTTTACATGCAAATTTCTATATAAATGT
>OY735205.1:2585000-2692500 GCA_963457665.1 Thysanoteuthis rhombus | reverse complement strand
TGAGGAAGAGAGAGAGAGAGAGAGAGAGAGAGAGAGAGAGAGAGAGAGAGAGAGAGAGAGAGAGAGAGAGGAAGAAATAGATAGAAAATGTGAGAGAGAGCAGGTGTGAGAGAAATGAGGAGGAAGAAAGAGAAAAATAAAGAGAAAAAGACAGAGGGAAAAGAGAATGAAAGACAAAGAGACAGAAAGAAAAAGGAAGAAGGATAGCACATCAGGGGTGGAAAACAAAGTCATGCATTTAGGCCAAGAGAAATCAAAATGGATAAAATAATTGATTAATTAAGAAAATCAAGGAAGACAGTGGAGCTTTTCAATGAAAAGCAGTCTGTTGGAAAAGAGAGAACAAAGTAAAGAGAGAGAGAGGTGGAGAGAGAGAGAGAGAGATAGAGATGGATGGTGAGAGAGAGTGGGAGAGAAGTTCAATGACAGAATGAGTAAAAATGTGTGGAAAATAGAAGAGAAAAAATCAGGCCGTACTTGATATTAAGGCAAAAAAGGCAAAATGTAAGTCAAGTGGAGGCTGGAATATCAAAAAGTAAGATACCCCCCCCATACACACACGTGCACACATGCACATTCACAAACGCACGCACATGCATACACACAGAGGCATGAACACACACCAATCCATACACAGATGCATACAGTGTGGGTAAAAAAATGAATACAAAATTCATTAGTATCATCTCTTTTACAGGTGAAAATTTAGCCAAGAAATGGATAAAAAAAGACAGATTTTTGCAGACTGGAAATTTATCCAAATGTCCAAGAGGAAAAGAGAAGATATAAAAAAATCCTAATTTCGTTTTGATTTGAAATTCTATTTTTCATTGCCATTGACTATAGTCTCGAAATGTGTCAAAGATTAAGGGAAAGATTACTATTCAAACTGAATACTGTTTCTTTCTATGAGTTGATATGGAACTCATTTTGTACCAATCAAAATTTCTCTTCAGCATTGACTGATTTACCTTTAATTTCATCTGTTGATTGTACTGCATCTTCTGTCAAAAGTTACTCTGAATCATCAGTTTTTACTGTCTGTGATATTTTCAAAGCTTTCTATTCTCAAGCTCAAAATCTTTCTTTAAATTTTCCAAACCATTTCTGACATGTATCTGTGCTAAATATAGCATGCTGCCAAAAGACATCGGTCACATGACGGTTTCTTGTAAGTGACTGACCAGACCTATTCTAATTCCTTTTTCTTTCCTGAAAGATTATATTGCAGTAAATTTGTGAAATATCCTGCATCTTTGAAATTAGAAAACCATAAGTAGAAAAAATGCCATCAGATTTCCCACTCAACTCCCATTGAAAGAACAAGAGCCTACAAAACATTCTGATAATGATGCCTTATTTTGAATCATTATAATGAATGAATATCTGAATGAATGAAGTCATTCATCCATTAGGTTTCATTCAGTTTTCATTTACCCAACTAGTTTCATTCACCTCCAGAATAATTCCATTCACTCTTGAGTGAATCATTCACTAATTTGAGAAGTACTGCCTTAAAGACACTTCTGAGATTTAGTGTGTTCATATTTTGGAAGTACTCAAGAAAATAGATATTTAATTAAAAACTATTAAATTTTTTCTCAGGTATTTCACCCCAAATAGATTTTACACTCGAGGAAATGTCTTCTCATGCCAAAAATATGTCAATCAAATCTCACCAGACATTATATGATACTGCAAAACATTTGTCTGGGCACACAGGAGTCAGGAAAAGGTTTGTTTATATAAAACTTTTCAGCCTTGTAGAAATTACTGCAGTTCCTATTCTGTGTTTCTAGTGGAAAAAAAAATCTTTACGATAAAAAAAACATTTTCGATTGGGCTAATTGTTTCTCTTTTTTCTTTTCTTTGTTTACTTGTCATTTTTTACATCGAGGGAAGTTTTCTCAAAATATTGACAAAAAGTCTGGCAGTGATGCCGGGCAAATAATTCTGGCATATTTTGGGGTCATTGCCAAGAAGCACATCATTGCATTCTACAAGGCAGTGATTCTGAAAGTGAGGTGCTCACTTCACAAGGATACAAATCTGAATATATTGGGAGGAACAAATTGGAATTTGAGAGTGAAAAGCAAAAAGAATTCCATGGTTCGAGACTGTGATCTATTATAGCTTACCTGATAAATTCCTGATTGCACAATACTCTTACTTACTGATTTTACTCAAGACTCAATAATAACTAATGCTTAACTCCTGAACTTTGTGAGGTATGAAAGTGATGTGGTAATTGCATTGTTGTTACTAAATTTTGCATCATAAATAAATTTCAAAAATTGTAAAAAGTGCGCTGATGTTAACGAATCAGTAGTTTTAAATTTTGGTAAATTTCTCAACTTGATATTATAGAATTACATCTTTTCACCACCATATTTGTTCTATCATCATAAGGGGAACATGAAATTTTTTGAGCTGTTGAGGTGGGGTATAGAGTGAAAGGAAGCATGAGTTCTATCTGATTATTATTATACAAGGGCAGATTTGACACAGTTTGGAGCAGGGGCCCTTAAGCGTACATGTGGAAAATGGCTTAATCCACACAACATGGGTCGCAAAGGCTTCTGGACAAGTTTTAGTGTAAATGGGGAGTGCTGCTCTGAGTCAACTGAGCCCTTATGACTCAGCATATTTTATTTTTCAGATATGTCAATGTTTTTTTTTACTCTAGTTTGAACGTTTAAAATAGTTTCCTGTTCAATGTTTTCAAGAAAAAGACTAAAGCTAGAGGTGATCAAAACCAAAATAGTTCAAAATCATACATATACACACATACACATACACACACACATACACACATATATGAGTATATGTGTATGTGTGAGCATGTGTATACACTTATGAACATTATTATATGTATTTGTTTTATTGATATGAACTAATAATGATATAAAACAGCTGCTGAGGTGGAATATAAAGTGAAAAAAGACATGAAATTTAATCATTATCAAAGGGTAAATTTGACACAAGGTTGAATATTTCGACCAACATTTTGGTTTGGGAAAAAGTCAAAAATATCTGTCAACTATATCCCAAGTAATAAGCTTAGAAATTCTTATTTGCAAAACTGGAGAGAGTCGACCACTACATCTACCTCGGACAACAAATCTCTATGGAACTCACAAAAGAAGAAATTAAGCAAAGAATCACTCTTGGATGGCAAGCCTTCAGCAAAGCAAGCTCAACCACCTAAAACAAGAAGATCCCATTAATCCTAAAAAGAAGAGTATACAACCAATGCATCCTCCCAGTAGTCACTTATGGAGCTGAAATATGGAACCTATCAAAGAGACAGACCTGCAGACTGAGAAGTATCCAACGTGCTCATGAGAGAATCATGCTCAACCTCACATGGAGAGATCACAAGACAGCACGGTATATCAGGGAGAAAAAAGCAGTCCGAGACATCATAGAAACTACCAGAAAACTCAAATGGCAATGGGCTGGTCATGTTGCAAGAATGGTAAAGAACTGATGGACATCATGACTCACAACACGAATCCCCTGAGATCACACGCATAACCGAGGCCAGCAGATAGAATGACTAATCAGACAAATACAGAAAGTACTGGCTCTGTGATGCCAGCAATAGAGAGGTGTGGCGGATCCTAGGGAAGGTCTATGTCCAACGATGGACGATAAAAGACTGAGGATGACGTTTGGATACTACATCCGTAGAAGGCCATTGAATGGATCAGCCAAAAATGTTATTTGAGCAACATAGACAACAAAGAGTTTGATTGCCTTAAAAACTCTTTGAAGGAAGATCTATCTTTATTTCCAGCCCAGGTACAATAATCATTTTCTCTAGTTGAAGACTTGTAAAATCCAAAATACCCAAGCAGAGCAAATATCATTTGGAGGTTTTTTTAAAAAAAATTTTTTGTTTTGCAAATAAGATCAATTTGGCAAGTTTTTGAAACAAAGTTTGAAAATTATTTTAAAGAATGCGATCAAATGGCAAGATAAAACCTGAAACGAAGAAGTTGGCAAATTTTGTTTTTGATTCTTTTTGTGAGGAAACAAAACAATTTAGGGAAATCAAGCAAGAGGTAAACGAGATTTCAGTAACTTTGGCAGACGAGTGAAAAATTGATGATGTTGACTTTGAGCACAAAAGGGAAACGAATAATTTCTATGATTTTTTGTTTTGTTTTTTTCTTTTCTGCCATTTCTCTCATGACTCTGTTTCCAGCTGCCAGCTTCGGTCGGCCGTTATGAAATATAAATGTAATGGCTTATAGCACTTGGAGAATATCTTTTTAAGATGGAAAATCGTAGAAAACTGATTATTGCAATTTCTTGAAAAAATTTTCTGGCCTTTTCCCTAACAAACAAATAAACATTCTCCTCCTGGAGATCATCTTTTCACTTAAAGATTAAAAAGTTTTTGTTTCTAATGAATTTAAAAAGTCTACAAGAGGTTACAGGTAGAAACATTCTCCTTTCATGCAACAAAATCAAAATGATAATAATAACTACAAAGCACTCTGAGAGCGTACACTTCTGCCAATGCCAATGTCGCTAAAAATAGGATGAAAACCAGTTCATATATAGCTATGATGCATTGGTGGTAATTGAAAAAATTTATTTAATGAAGGCATATTTGGCATAATGAATCAGGATTGGATTCTTTGTGGAAAGGTATTTTTCATGTCTGAAATTATGCAACTTCCACTAAAATTACTGCAGTCCAATACATTCTTTGAGTTATATTATTTTAATCCAATACATCTGGCCACAATGCACGATTTTGGAGGAGAAGATGGACATACTCAAACTTTTTCAAACATATATCAGATTAGATTGGATGGATAGATAGATAGGTTGATGGAAATCAGATTATTATCATTAGGGTGAACACAAACACATATCCTGAATTATCATTACCAAGTAGCAAATTTTTGTATCCTTCAAGTTTGCGCCTTTTAGGGATACCTTAAATGAAATAAAATTAAACATACCTATATGCTTGTCACATCCAATCATAATCATTGTTTATAAATATCAGAAATTTAAAGTTGAAAGCTGATAGAAACTCTTTTCAATTGATGCGTAACATGTCAAGAATTTTCTCTTCATACAATTAGTGATCAATAGAAAAGCAGTGCTAAGTTATCAGAATTTCTTGGATGAAATATTATCAAGTTTTTACTAATTTTTCTCCATCTAATAATTGTTGCTTTTTGTTATTTTTACACTCTGCAACTTTGACTTGCCTAATCCTTTATTTCTTAATTATAAAACAAAAGTGAAAGTGAAAGTAGAAACAATATGCTTAAAAACAAACCCTTCATTATAAAATGATATAAGATGATACCATATCTTAAAGGGCAGCTAAGTGCAGATTGCTTGTGGTGCAAGGGACTCTAGAGCCATCCTTGATAAATACTAAAAGAAAACTGAAAATGGTAGTAAAAATAGAAATGATTTACCTTTGATCAAACTCTTCATATCTTGATAATGAAAGACTATGGTTTCCAGTGACTGAGATCAGAAACAGTGGATTATCATTGCTCAGCTTACTTTACAAATTGACTCAGAGGTTTCTTTCATTTATTCAATGTTTCCCTTTGTTTGGCAGTGCAAGTGATCTAATGGTTATGTGCAAAGAAAACGTAATCAATGGTAATAGGAGGGCAGCCTTTAGCCAAGTAAAGCAGTCCACTCTCAGCAAACAAACAATGGTCAAGTCTTCAAAGATTGCTTGCTGTTTGTTAATTAAAAACTATCTTTTTGAACTCAATGATCTCTTTTCATAGTTATCATCTAAACTTCTTTAAAAAACTGCCAGTAAATTGTTGAATTGAATGACTCTCTTAAGAGGAAAAAAAATCAACTACAACCCCATTGTTGGATTCATCATTTCTCTCCATGTTAAAATACTCTACTCATTACAGAACTTTACTATTTTTTCTGTTAGTTTCAAAATAAACCAATAAATGAAATCAACGTTTCCTGACTGTGATTTGAAATAAGGACAAAATAATTCTTTGGTGATTCTCTCACAGACTGAGCCAAACTGACATGTCTTACATAGATTTAAATTTTCTGTTAGAAATATACAAAGGCTTTTTTCATTCTGATGAATAGATACACTTAAAAAAATAAAAATCTTTTTTTAAGATTTTCATTTATCATAAATACAAAACAAAAACTGCAGTAATCATATTCAGTCAGAATAGATATAAGAGTGGTATTTGACCCTACTGCAGCTCTGCTTGTTTCTAATATTTTTCCTATGATAAATAGTCAATCTTTCTGCTTATTTACAAAATAAAAATGTTTTTTCTCTTTCTTGGTTTCATTCAAGACCCAAACAGCAATTTTCTTAATTTTTCATCGAATACAAAAGATCACATGGAAAGAACTGTTAAAAGAAATGTTTCTTTTTCATAAATAAACAACAAAGTACTCAGAGAGCACATACCTCAGCCAATGCTATCATGAGAAGAAACTGGAAATCAGTTCATAAATAATAACGATTCAGGGGAGGTAACTGTAAAAATTCCTGTATCCGCCCAATGATTCATTCAGTTCTTCATTAGCAAATGGCTCAACCCTCCACACCATGTCACAGAAATTTATCGAGAACTTTTGGAGATATTGTGTGGTCATATAACAACAGAACTGGGGAGGGAAGAATTCCTGGATCTGCTCCAAAATTGACTCAATTTTCCCTCAGTCCATACCTAACACTCCAACAAAACAACATGGAAATTCACCCAAAACCTTTGGAGATATCATGAGGACAGACAGACATATAAACAGACAGAAAGACAGACAGACAGATACAAGTGAATACAAATGCTTCTATCAACTCGTTCATAGAGGTAAATACAAATGACAAGTGACTGCCTCTCAGAAAAGAGATTCTTGAAGATTGTATTATTTCTTCTTAGTGTTTTGTTCAGAGATTTGCAATGATTTCAAAGTGAAGCCACCAGCATCGAGTGACATGATGTAATCCACCATGTAAGTGTTTTTGTCGATTCAGTCGTTGGGCAATTGTGATTAAATTTTTTTCTCTATTTACTTCAGGGTTTTTGTTGATTTTTTCAATTGTGGCATGTCTCTTAGTATTTTCTTATCTTGAATCTATTGATTAACCTTATCTTTGATTTTATAAGTCAATGATTTAATGTTTGCGGCATAAAAACTCTCCAATAAAAAAGATTTTGAAAGAAGAGAATATAAACTAACTCTTGCACAAACACACATGCACATACAATGAAAATTAGTGATTGATAACGAACACACATACATCTACTTAGGTTGATTTTTGTATATATATAAAGTTATATAAATGTCTACCAGTGTATGAGTGCAAAAAAGCAGATATTATATCTAAAGCACACCCAGACACATACGAACCTGAACACACAGACAGACACACACTCCTATGTATTTGTATATATAAATATACATTTATGTGTGTTGATAAACTTTCTGAAATGCAACAATACTTTGAGTTTGAGTGTGCTGGACTCTATGTATGTGTTTACACATATAATACATTGTGTATTTAGGTAGCACTTCCTCTTTTATACATGTTTCATTAAATAGTATCAATATTTCTCATTGATTTGACATTCCAGTGAATTTCTCTGATTTTTAGATGTTGTCCTTAATATCTGGTTTGGAGGAGTTCATGAATTTTCAAAAATACATGTTGTATGTGTTGTTTTGATATATCCGAGTATAACCATCAGTTGTCTTTCTCAAGGATCATTGTTGGTCCTTGTTTCAAATTTTGACTATTCATTATCAGGTGTTATCTACATCGCTTCCGTTTGTAATGAAATCTAGTCGCACTTATGAATGGAAGTTTTTTTCAGTCATAATTGATAGAAGTTCTGTTGCATTGTAGTTTATAGACATTTTGAGATGTTGGCACCAATTCCATACAAGATTTTGTTTATTTGGGGTTGTTTGGATTTGATTAGAATTGCCTCCATTATTCAAAGTCTTTTTTTATTGAGAGTGTTCTTGGGGATTGTTTTGTTTTCAACGAGTATTTTGTAGATATTGGAGGAGGGGCAACTGTGTTTTTGTTTCAAATGTTCACAAATGGAGCTTGTGTCTAATAGGTGGCATTGTAATCTCCTTGACAGTGTTGTGGTCGTATATCCAATATATGTAGTATTGTTGGAGGTACAATCTTCAAATGAGCATTTAAATTGGTATACATCATCAGTTGTTTGCAGTGTTTTTTAAGGAGTGTGTGGAATTATTGGTTATTATTTGAATTCAAAATTTTTTCTAGAAAATTGCTTGTTTCAAATGTTTATTAGGATCAGTGGTGGATATGTATTGGCAGATTATATTGTGTATGGCTTTTTCGTCTTTATTGAAGTTGGGGTGCGTTTGGTTACAGTAATATATAATATATATACATACATATATATATACATATATATATATATATATATATATATATATATATACATATATATATACATATATATATATATATATATATATATATATATATATATATATATATATATATGTATATATATATATATATATATACATATACCATTGATGTACTGGTATGGTTTATGGCCAATCTGACAATATTTGTGCTAAATGATGATATTAGAAGGCTTGCTGAAACAATTTAGAATAAAGAATCATTAATTTTAGCAAACCTTGCGATATTGTCATTTCACTCTAATATATATATATATAGTTTTATACACTCAGATATACACATTTATATTTATCAACCCACTCATAAATATACATATCAATGTGTCAACGTGAGGCTGGCATGACTCATGACCATATGAGAAAAAGAACAGGGAAGAATTCTGATTTAATCCAGGAGAGAAAACTTCATCCTTGTTGTCTGTTTTGGCTCTTATTAGTTTGTGTTTATCTCATCTGATTTCCACTTTCCCCTTTTCATAAGACAGTGGATATGCACTTGAACCTTTGATAAAACTTTTAGAATTATGATTTATTAAATCTCAGTCGATTCATTTCCATATTTTCAATCATTGAACTACTGTAGCTATCAAAGGTGGCAATGGGTTCATGCCTTTTTATATGAGGGTGTGTTCATGTGTTTCTTAGTGTGTTTCCATGACTTTTTTGTGTGTGTTTGTTTGTGTGCTGTCAGTGCTCTTGGTAATACTGTTTTGTCTACAGAACCTTTCTAAAAAATGTTTTGAAAATTTTAGATATATTGTGGCATTTCTTTCCAATAAGAATTCGGTTCTTCAGAATCTAGGTTTGTAGATGTTTCTGTAATTGTATTTTAAGCGTTTTCCGAAGGAAAACACCAGTGATGTCGTAAATGGAATTTTTGCTGACTATATTTATTCCTTGATGGGATTTTTTTTGTATGACTTCAAATTTTGACACAATGTTTTGTTAATTATTGACTTTCTATATCCACACATGGAGCATATACATTGAAGATATTTTTATGTATTCGTGTGTTTATACATATATGAAAAAAAAAAACTCTTGTTTCCTTTCTTTTTTGTTGGCAAATACACTGGTTCTTTTGCAATCATCAATGATAAGCAATATTGAGCCAAGTCAGTACTTAGATGGGTGACTTCTTTGAGAGTAACAGATGCCAAAAAGTGAGAATGGTGAAGTGAATGATGCTTGTTGTCTCTATTTTCTCATATTAGTCCTGAAACTTCCTAGGGTTTGGTAGGAAACTTTGGATATGGAAAAAAATTTTTTCAGAAAATGCATAGTTTGCGTCTAAGTAAGTGTTTTTGATTTGGGTTGACATCTGCCTACCGATTCATTTTTTTAGCTGTAATGTCATCAAATATGACAGCCACTCGATCACAAAACTCGTCGTGTCTCTGTTAATGCTGATCTAGTTAGCATGAAACTTCCACTGCTTCTACCGAATCAACCCTCATGGAGATAAAAGTGAAAAATCACTTATTTTCAGGTATTCATCATCAGTGAATATAGGACATTGACTCAATCATAAAACTTGTCATATCTCAGTTGATAGTGGCTAATTTGCACGGGAATTGTTATGGCATTCTCTGACAAATAAGAAACGTGATCATATAGTCGCCCTTGAATTTTTTCTCTCAAAAAAACATTAAGAAACACCTTTTGATTTCCTTGATCTTCCTGGCCCTCCATTAATTTATATTAACCCCACACTGGCTGGTTGTTCATATTGTTTAGATAGTGCAGTAGTGTTGGTAAATAAATGATAAAGCTATCTCCTCTCTAGACAGAATTTAGAAAACAGCAAACTTTTTATGCCATGGAATATTATAATAATTGTAATGTTAATACAAATGCAATGATAATTGTTGCTTTTTATCTGCAATTTTTATCAATTTTAATGCAGATTTCTTGATCTTTCATCGTGAATTAAATGATATTATAAAAATGAATATTTTCAAAGAGTGTTTGAAAATGTCAAGATTTCATTGAATTGTACCTAATCCATTCATACTTTTACATCTGTAGAAAGAGCAACAAGTAACCACATTTTCCCTACAAGCAGATGGGAATTTGGCACAATCTAAACAGTAACTTGTCCCCATAAAGTCATTAGGATATTTTTTCAAGTTGGTATCAAACATTTTCTTTTACTTTAAAATTAAGTTCACATAGGTCTAAGTGAACATAATGTCATAAATACAGTGATGCTTAAAGGTTGGCAAAGACACTGAACCCAGTCTCCATAACCATTCCTCAGTATGCTCCTATGGATTCAAAAGCCATTCAGGCACCTCTGCTTCAACTCTGACAATCATACTATCATGGCAACAAAGTTTCTATTTTTCATTTTATCTCCTATTGTCCATCCAAATATTTGCATGTGTGCTTTTTACTTTATGTGCTTTTTTACTTATCTATGCGCCTACGTGTATACTTAGGGCGCATTCTCTACATACATCTCCCTTCCTCCTTCCACATTTCCACTGACATCCATGTGGGCCCACAAACTCAGCAAGTGCCCAATATCAACCAGAACTATCTAGATCTCTTATACATGTTTTTAATGAATCATTATTCTGAAATCAGCTTTCAGGCACTAATAAAGCACTAAATGAATTGTCAACAGTCCATGGTGTTTGTGTTGAAGATACAATTATTCTATTTGCAAAGAACTCTCGTAGGATGAATTTGATCCTTGATGATCTCCAGAAACTTAGACAGGTAATGAAACCTCTCCAGAGATGTGGGTGATATCTATAAAAATGCCCCAACCTCAGTAATCTTCCAGGCTGTTCCAATGATAGCTTGTGATCACTGTCAAAAACATAAGCTACTCTTCCATGGTTCTTTTTGATACGTTGAACAAATGATGAGGAAGCATTAACTACTCAACCAAAGGTTTTCTCTTCATTTGTTATAATTTTTCGCAATGAATTCATGACATCCACAATAAAACAAATCTTTTTGTTGGACAAAAACAATTTACCATTGATGGAACTACAATAAGAGGCTTCTGGCTTTTTTATCAATGCATTTCTTTGTGGTTTTGTCATCAGCCATTGTTCATCAGACAATAAACAGTTATCAGATAGATCATAGTAAAAGAGCTCCAGTCGGTCATATTGTAGAGCTGGAGCAATTTGTATCATATGGTGAGCTAAACTGCATGACTTCCTTTTCCTTTCTCCGATCTTTTATGGCTATCAAATGCTGGTAGCATAACTTTTGGGATTGAACTTGTAATCATTGTTTTACTTTCAAACATTTCTTTTGTGCACTGTAAAGTACAAAGTATGACTGGTTTGAAATACATTCAAAATCTTTCGCTTTGTGTCCGTCTTGTAAAACTAATGCATTTGTTACTATATTACGTAATAGATTAAGCTAAGCCTCAAATTAAATCTTTCAGGGATATATATTTAAACACCAACTTTACTTTTCTTTTCCTAAGCTTTGTGTCTTGAAATCTTTGACCAAAATGAAGTCTGTAACCTCTTGAAAAAATTGTATATCATAAGACGCTCATGATGTGTAATCTCCCATTCAGCTATGAACCATTTTTGTTTGGTATGCCCTCTGATTCCTCTCTTGAGATCTATTGAGATCTATTGATGGTTTGATCAAATGAAATATCTGCAGCAACAGCTATGAATTTATGACGTGACCATTTTACAATATGCTTCTCCTTCATTAACTTTTTATATACCTCTGGGGCTATCTTGGGCAATCTCCTCATGTCTTCTTGATATAAAGAGTAATCCTGATGGTTTATACAGTCAAATACAGTAAATACTGGCTGAAATGTCTGCACTGTATCTTGGTGTTGATGTCTGAGACCTTTTCTATTAGAGAAGATCAAATTTCTCAGAAGCTAAAGCAGTCTAAGAAAATTATCCGTGTACAGAAAGACAAATCTCTTTTTTTTTTCCCTCACCAACAAAATACTCAGCTGGGATTGAAGTAACATTTCAAATTCTGTTGCCTAAGACTTGGTTGAGTGTTCTCTCAGGAATGATTCCATCTACAACCTTAGGATGATTTCTCCTGACACATGCATACCTTTTATTCCTCTTACATAGTTCTTCCTTTGCAAAACAGACTCTACCATGTTAATGCCAAATACTGAACATTCAACACATTTGAAACTCCGCTTTTGATCCATCTATTTTCTTCATGAGGGTTGAATTAATGGAAACAGTGACAAGATTTGTGATCGAGTGGCCACTGTATTTGAGGAGGTCGTAGCTAAGAAATGTACTATGTGGCAGATGTCTACCCCAGTCAAAAGTACTTACTAAGACTCTTACTATACACTTCTGAAAAAACATTCTCCACATTCAAATTTTCTTACTAAACTCTAGCTAGATACAGGACTCTAATGCAAGTGGAGATAAGAGAAACCTGTGATATGGAAAGACTGGGCGGGGCTGGCTGATGCTGTAGCTATCATAAGGGCTCTACTTGCTTCACTCTCTTTTCAATTTCTCCCTTTTTATGCTTTTCTACTTTGGGCTCTCCCACTTTTTTCTCCTTTCGTGCAATTGGTAGTTTCCAAGCAAGATTTACCACTTTGGAAACAATTATGATAGTGCCCTGGAACAGTTAAAAATCAGATTAGTCATTTTCAACCGATTACTTTATACAAAAAAATTGTTGTGAAAAGAACTAATAAGAAAAAAAAACGAATCTGGTTTGTCACTCATAGAAACTGTCATGTGACCAACCTCTTCTGGCAGCACATAGACTTAGGGGTGATCAATTAAAAAATTTGGAGAATGGATGATTATTGAATGAATCATTTTCCTCACCTTTCCTTGGGCAGTGATCACTAGAAATGTCTGATTTTCTAAAAGAACAAGAGTGAACAAAAACTAAATGGTCAGTTTAGCACAAAATTACATTATGAATTGAACCCCTACTAAAAATCTATGGGCGAAAATTTTCAGAAAACAATGTAATGTTTTTCTAGGTATAATAAGGAATAATGGTAAAATTTTCAGTCCACTAGCTCTAATGCTATGTATGTATGTATGTGCGTATGTATGTATGATGCACTGCGCATACAAGCTGCTGCACATGCAATAAAAACAAACATGCATGCATATATAGGAATCAAACCAATCAGCCAGATCAATTTGAAAACTGAAGAAACCTATGTTAACAGTTTTAGTTGATAGTTTCTAAAAGAACAAAAACAGAGAAAAAAAAGGAAGTTAAAGGTAAGAAGAAAAAAACGAAATGAAATTTGATGAAAATGCAGGAAGAATTCATAAAAAAAGATGAGAAAAAAATAAGAAAAGCATTTTATATGCATGAAATATGTGGTCAAGTGTAGATTTTTATGCAATTGTATGTATATAAACTAGAATATTGTAATACTTCTCTTTATATAGAGATTGAAGAATGATATGCACACATTTTAACACATAAGTACATATAGATAGATCTATGTATGTGTATTAGTCTATAGATATGTACTAGTGTATGTATAATTTTCAAGGCCATTGGTATCATCATGGGATGTATATAAATATTTATTGTTGTTTGTGTGTATATATATATATATATATATATATATATATATATGAGTGTGTACGTGCTTGTGTACACATATGTTTGTGCTCATGTGTTAAATGATTTAGTGTACACGTTTGAATATAAGTAAGAGAAAAAAAAAATTGAATGAGAAACGAATAATTGAGAAAAAAAACGTGAAACCAAATAATTTTTCTCCTTAAAAAGATAAGATCATGCAATTTATGCAACAGCCTCAAAAAAATGTAGAATTGGATTTTTTGCATGCATATGCACACACACATACACACACACAGACACATAGTATATATATATATATATATATGAGTATATACATATATGTATGTATATACATATATATGTATACATACGTATACAATACATATGTGCAAACATAGATACACACAAATATATATACATATATATATGATAAACATTGATAAATATAACAAAGTCAGAATAATATATTTGTATCTATCAGCAACAGTCATTCAATGCCTATTGTTAGAAAAGACCTTTCTAAGATTTGACAGATCTCTCTATCGTGGACATCACAACACCAATATTTCCTAGAACTGTCCAAATCATCTTGCTGTCTTATTTTCTGTCAACAGTTTCACATGTGATCTGTTGAGATCTACATTGTGAGTTGTAATGTGTAGTGGTTGTCAGACATTCTTACAGTATGGCCGGCCCTTTTTATAATGGATTCTACGATATCTCAGTTCATCAAGTCAACATAAACATAAGAAATAACATGCATATTTACACATATATATGAAAACATATACATACCAGAAAGAAAAAAACACATACCTGCACAATTTGTTAATATGATCGTAAGAACTTGAAATGTACTGAACAAGAATATTTCAACATAAAATAGATGAAGAAATATAAAAGCAGAGGTACAAAATGAATATTTATAGTGGCATAAACAAAAACTTTGTAACTATACTTTTTAAAATGAGATTGTTCTATATCATAACATAAAATGGGTGAAAAAATATGAATATGGTAGCAAAATTCTCTGGAAAGTATTTGGTAAGAACAGAGATATAACAATGGCCTTCATTCTCTCTCTGCAGAAAATGAAACACCCTCTCCAGGGCACATGCCCGGGTGAAGTGTATGTAGATCCTTTTCAAACTGCCTTAAGGGAGCTACACAACCTTGTTTGAAATCAGAGTTGTTCTTCTCCTAAACTGACTGCCATCCCAAGGCTAGAGAGCCTAATCTGCCCTTATCTGAGACATACTGAAGAGCAAATTCTCTATACGTCTAAAGCGTAAAGTATACAATCAATGCATAATACCAGCTATGATGTACGGATGTGAAACCAAGAAACGTACAAGACCAATGGAAAAGAAACTCAGAAAAGAGGGCAAAGGAAAGAGGAATGTTAGGAATGTGAGGTATATCATACAAGTAATTAAGCAACAAAAATGGAAATGGGCAGGGCATATAGTGAGGAGATGTGGTAGCAGATGAGCAATGGACTAACTGACTGGTGCCCCTGGGACAGTAAATGCAGTAGGAAAAGACCGGGCACAAGTTGGGGAGAAGAAATAAGAATGTTTACTGGATAGACATGGCTGAGATTAGTACACATACTCATCACAGAAGGAGATTGGAAAGGCTTTTCTGCAGCGTGGAACAGATGATGATGATAATGCCAAAGATTATGTATATAAATACAAAATGTGTATATGTGTATATCTATTAATCTATCAATCTAATCAATAAGTGAATCATTTTCCGTAGCCTGACTTAGATATAAGCTGAATTTTGATCCAAGATTATCACTGTATAATGTTTGATTCATGTGATTAATGGAGAATCATTGGGTTACATACATTGATATGCTAGGAGATCATGCTAAGAAATTAATTTGTTTACAGTAAAATCTTTTTTCATCATTAGGCTACAAACTTTTTGATGTAACCACACACACACACACACACACACACACACACACACACACTGACACATATATATGTATAACTATATATATATTTTTGTTAGTGTGTGTGAGCATGCATGTGTGTACTTTTATTTGGGCAATGAACCTATGTATGTACATGAAGTGCAAAAAGTATCCATTTCAACATCCTTATATACAGCTTCAATGTTGAAAGAATCCGGACCAAAGATAAGAAAAAGCAAAAATTAAAAATATATTAAATCAAGACTGAACATTAGGAAATTATATGTAAAGATCGGAAATCTTTGGTCAAAATTCTGTCAATTTTGAAGGTATCTAAGTATTTTTAAATAAACTTTGAAATGTATCAGATACTCTTGATACTCACTATGTATGTATTTATACATGTGTGTGAGTGTGTGTAAAGTAGATTCTTGCGTAGGTAATATCATGAATATTCTACGTGCAAGTGTTACTTGAGAACATGATTTTGTCAGGCCAAATACCCCGTAGAGGGATTTGAGAGAAAGAATGCATGATTAACTCATCTCTAGGATGAGACCTCTTATCTTGGACATCAACAAGCGTAAATTATTAGGTCTGCTTCACAAAGCCAAAAGCTTTTTACATCAAAGTTCTACACGCCAAAGAATCTCAATTTTGTTTTCATCATACATCCTCCTGTTTTTTTTTAGTTTTTTACATCAGAATTTTCTTTTTTAACGCTTTTCTCTTTTGTTGCAGGGGATTTAAATGTCCTTTTTTTTATTTTTTATTTTTTACTTATTATCTTCACTTATTTTAGTATTGCATTTGATAAATCTTTTCTAACTTTTTATTTTTTGTTCACTTCTGTTAGAAACCATCAACCAAAACTGTCAACATCAAAATAGGTTTCTTCAGTTTCTAGGTTGGTCAGCTTGGCTGGCTGCCAGTTCTTCAGTGGATCACTCCCAACATGGCATGTTGCCAAAAGATTTTGGTCACATAATAGTTTCTATCAAGTGATTAACCAGACCTATTCTTATTTGTGTTTTCTTTTAATCACCACTCTCCACAATAACCAGTTTAAACCCTGTTGCTGGGTTTGGGTTATTTGTGTGTTATGACATTCATATCTATTTATCTATCTGGATTTTGCCAAGCCCTAACTGTTTACAGTGGAAACTTGAAATTTTGCACGCACACTCCTCTCAATGAGTACAGAAAATGGTGTCTTTTGAAAATTCTCCCCCCCCTAAAGAGTTTATTTGTGGGGAGAGTTCAATATCCAATGTAAGCCTATGCTAAACTGGACACTAGCATGGGCCCACTTCTATTTTGAAAATTTAGACCTTTTTTGTATTCAAAGCCCAACAAAAGGCAAGATACATAATTCATTTATTGATCACCCTTTTTTTAATTTTTTTGATTGATCACCCCAAACACAGCATATATGAGTGGTTGTAATTCATAATTTCCCTTGCAAAATTATTTTATTTTTTCCCCGTGATTTTTTAAAATTCAACAACTGATTTCTTGGTGATTATTTAGTGTAGGACATAGCAAAAACTATTAAAAGGGATTGTTCAGATAAGTACCTTAAAACAAAGCACCATACTGCAATCATAAGGAAGGAAATTTTTTTAAAAAATTAAAGAAACCAAGAAGTAAAGAATTTCACTTGACCTGCTTGCCCTTCCCTCAAAATACTGATTTGTATTCTATGACAAATATGAGAATTCTTTACTGTGTTTCTCAAAAATTTTTTAAAAATAAAATCGCATTAGTGTTTGCTGAGGTCATCAAGTAGATGTCAACATTTGATTCACTAAATTGGATAAAGTTGGCAAATGTCACATGAAAATTTAAGAAGTTTCATTGCGCAATAATTCTCTTTTTTATTGTTGAGCTGCGAGTATTTGAACCCTTGAGGAAAGCACAAGAAAGAGTTGAAATCATGAGATGTTGATAATTTTTAAGCTTTTACTGTAAATACTTATTATTCACAGAAGAAAAAAATAATGTTATTAGGTACTAATTGCTCATTTTTTATGTAATTCACAAACAAAAAAGTAAGAAAACAAAAGTACTTTAAAGGTCAATGTGGTATAATCGACCGAGGGCGAAGTGTTAACTTTTTGGACGAAAGTTTAAGTTGCTTCAATATTTTCTAAAATTATTATCATATTTATGCAAATAAAAAAAATTGTATTTTGGCAGGGACAAATATTAACAGGGGAGGAGAGCAACCATTTGAAATAGGATTCATCTTATGAATTAATTTTGTTTTTTCAAGTATTTTTACTGACGAACCAGAGCAGGGCTCCGATGAGCTCCAGCACCACTGCACCCCTACTTACCTCCCTTTGATATTTGTTGTCAGCACCTGCTAAATGTTGTACTTTTTTCACTCCGATGATTCTCAAAACCCATATCAAAATGGCTGACTGTCGTCAGTGTGACTTCAAAAAAGGGACTTGATGCTCTTCTAAATCTCGTTCATGTAGTTGAAGCTTGACTTCTATTACAGAAGAAGCGTTTTGGACAAATTTTATAAAAGGAAAAAAAAAATCAAGTACTTATCATGTAAATGCTGCTCATTCTTCTTTCCAACTAGTTTCTTCTCATTCCAGCTCTTTAGTTTCGATTAATGATGATGAGGAGGAGGAGTAGGTGGAGGAGGAGGAAGGAAGAGGGTGGTAGAGGTGATGATGACAATGATGATGATGATGATGATGAGTTGGCCATGTGATAATTTGATGATTCCCACACGAATGCTTGTTGTTGTTGTTGTTGTTGTTGTAGTAGTAGTAGTAGTAGTAGTATTTGATTATGATAATGATGGTGATAATTATGATAATACTAACAAAGTACTTTTTAATAATGATAGGATTCAGGGCAAGCACAAGGGTTTCATACACCTTTGGCAAGGCTTGAAATTCGCACAAGGATTTGCATCCCCAGTTGTATACTAATGACTGTATTTTCAAGTTTGAGGTTAGCTCCAATAACTTTTGCACCCTAGGTGATTGCCTGGACTCATTTGATGGTCCTGATAGGATTATTTACTCATGAATCGATACTTCCGCCAAAGGATCTGTGTATCTGTGCATTCTACCTTGGATGAAAATAACACCCCTCTCCCCCACCTGAATCAGAATGTAGTTTCTATGCTTCCATTGCAAAGTGTTACACACACAAAAATCATATGAATGGATACAAATCGTGTCATACATAAGAATTCTTGATGATAGTATTGAGGCAAGTGAATGATGCAATTATTTCAACCGCTAAATACTGCTGTCTCTGATTGCAGTGTTGCAACATGACTAATATTCTAGCATAGAACATATGTGCAAATAAATTCTGCCCTCTTGAACTTGGGGTTGCATCCCTTATTAAACGACCTGTATTTCTCAACTTATCTACAAGTGGGAGTTCCATGAAGAACAAACAAAAATCCTTGCAAGAAGCTTTATTTTCCTCCTTCTGGCAATTGCGCTGATTCTGAGTGTGGAAAATGCCCTGATTGGACAATTAATTGGTAGATTTGCAGTAAAATATTTTTTCTCTCTTCAATAAATTTCTTTGAAATATAAATTCCCACCAATTTAAGCTCCAAAACTTGCAATGGAGAAGAATTTGTGAAAATGTAGAAATGTTTTTAAAATCTTAGAAAGAAAAGCATGGTTTCTAGGGTTGATTTTTATAATATACTGATTTGATATATAAATGGTTGGGTTGTTATTGCCTGTAATGAGAGCATAGTCATTGCTTGTGGCAATTCCCATGAGCAAGCAATAATTCTGTAAACATTCAACAGCTTGGACAAACTGGAAAGGAAGAACGGTTGAAACTACCCACTGATAGGTGATAGGTTAAAATATAGTATAAGTGAAGGGTCCCCTTATAAGTGTCTAGGTCATATTTTCTATTTCTTTTTTGAAATTACTACACGTAACTTGAAGAAAGATTTTTTTTGTTAAATTATTTTTGACATCCTATTAAAATATTCTGATGATAAAAATTTAGTAGTCTACCATTTATTTCTGATGTCACTGTACAGGTTGTACAAAAGATTCAAGGGTGCCAATTGTGACTTGTGCTGAATAATCTTCATTCAAATCACTGACTGTTTACATTTTGCAAGATAGGGTTTTTTCCAAGAGGAATTTCACAAGATGGTGCAAAACTGCTTCTGGGCCTCCCCTTACACTGCACAAAACTCCTTATCCTTTAGCCATTCATGTTTTTCCGTTATAATCCTTCTAGCATGACATACTATATTTGCTACCCAGTAAACAATAGAGTGTGCCTATTCTAGGTCTGTATTGATTTAGAATTTTAACTTTCTGGCCTTGTTTGGCTCTCTGATCCATAGTGCAATGCTTAATCAGCATCCTCCTCTCATAGGCCTTGTAGATTCAACATATTCATGACAACATAGCAAAATGAAATCAAGGTATTAAAAATAAAATATTTAATAAAAGAAAAAAAACATTTAAAAAATCCTTGCTATTTCAACATATCAGGAACTATTTGTAACCAACAAAATTAAGCAGAAACATTCATACTGGAAAACAATTTTTTTTGATAAAAAAATTTTCTCATTTTTTTGATGACTCAGCATAAAAAAAGCAATGAAAAAAATATACTATTCAGTCAACTGCAAGTTAATATTTGCAAAATGTTGAAGAGTATTTTGGAAGAAATTTAATAATTAATTTGTTTTTCACCCAGCATGTCAGATAAGGGTAAGATGAAAACGGACAGGATCAGATGGAATATTCTAGATATTGTGACAGAGGACACCAAATGTGTCTGTCAAAGCATTGCGTCATCTTCACCAAAACCAAGTTGGGCAGAATTAGACAGATTCTAAAAATAAGAAGAAATTCATATACACTGATACACCAAAACATTATGACCACCTACCAAATTGGTTCTTTGTGTGCCTGTAAAATAGCTCTTACCTGATCAGGCATGAACCCAACAAGATCCATGAAGGTTATTTCTAGGACCTGAAGGACGGATGTTAGTAACAGGTCCACTCATATTTGCAATTGTTAAGGTTCTTGAAAAGTGAGTCAACTAAAATCAATAAAGGATAAATACAGGTATCATTTTTGATAACAGGCCTCGAAAATATTTCAAGTCTTCAAGTCAACTCCAAGGGAAATTATGAACCACTACAATCTACATCTGCTACCTTCTATCTCATGAATAAAGCAGAAGTAATGGTAAAATTAAAATTGTCTTGATGAAAATACTACCAGTATGGTTTGAATAACGGATTCATTATTAAAAAAATAAAAGCCAGTTCTTGCTAGTCACTCAATAGTCAAGATATTGGGATGAGGGATGATCAATGATAAAGTTACTTTTCTTGCCTTTTTGGGATTGTGATCATCAAAAGGCACAAATTTTCAAAAATGAGCCCAAATGCTGCTGGACACAAATGAAGGGACTAATTTCATTGTAAACTGGAATAAAACCCATTTGGTGAGGTGGGGATTTTCAAAAATCAAGCAAACATTTCCCCTACCCATGGAGCGTGTGTGTGTGTGTGTGTGTGTGTGTGTGTGTGTTTGTGTGTGTGTGTACAATATTTCAAGTTTCTACTATGAACAGTTAAGGCTAAGCAAAGTCTGGATAGAAAGATAGATAGATAGATACATTATAGGTGCATTCAAATGTCAGAAAAACCAAACCAGTTTGTGTGGGTAGCGGTGATTGATAAACCAAGCAATGGTGATTGAACTGGTCTCTTGTGGCTTCTGTCTATATCATTAAACTAGTTATTCATGGCTGATATATACATGCTTACTTTTATAAAGATGAAAGATTTGGGGAAGGGGGTGTAATCCAGTGCTTTTTTTTTTACTATGTATGATTAGGCGATTGATATAATGCTGATTTTTAAGGTTGAATTATAATTATTATTTTTTTTTTTCAGTCATAAAATTTCTGCATCTAGATATTTAAAAAAAATTTTTAAATCAGGCATTTTAGGGGAGTCGGGACCCTTTGTCCTCCCCATCACCACACTCACTGATACGTGCCTAACAAGATTGGCTGATAGAATGAAAGGTTTTTATTGATAATAAGTAAAGTAGTGTTGCCTTTCTTGTCTGTATTTTGTTAGATGGTGTGTCTGAATGTAATTTCTATACGGCATGGTCAGACTATTTTCCTTGTCTATGTGTTAACTTGTTCACAACATTTAGTCCGTGTATCCTCCGGCCTTCATTCCACATTCTAGTTCAAAGAATACCTGAAAACAGTCTGAGGGTGTGCAGCAGAAATGTTTTGAATAAATGAACATTTAGACAAGGAAAATAGTCTGACTTCATCAAACACACTGATTAGTGAACCCGTGTTGTAAAAAATTATGGCTTTTTCTGTTTGCTTCTTTTTTTAAAAATTCTGCACATCTTTGCCATTAGCTGCTTTGATGTATGGTCCCCTTTATTCTATACAATCTTACTGACAAACTTAATGCATAAAATTTCAACACCATTTCAACAGTATACTCTTGTCTATCAGTTACTCATCAAGTGGCTAGGGTTTGCATTGGAGTTCTAATTATGGAAGTTACACCTCGTTCAACAGCAAACAAAAAGATGAATAAACAAAAAAATAGATAAAAAGTCATCATCATCATCATCATCATCATCATCGTTGTCATCGTCATCATCATCATTATCATCATCATCATCATCATCATCATCATCATCATCCTCAGTCTTTTATCATCCATCATTGAACATAGACCTTTTCCAAGATTCACCACACCTCTCTATTACGGGTGTCGTCAAGCCAATACTTTCTGAATTTGTCTAGTTCGTCTCTCCATTGTGTATTCTGCCAGCCTCGGTTGCACATGTGATATCCGAGGATCTATGCTGTGAGTCGTGATGTCCATTAGTTGTCTGCCATTCTTGCTACATGACCAGCCCATTGCCATTTAAGTTTTCTAGTGGTTTCTATGATGTCTTGGACTCCTGTTTTCTCCCTGATATATTATGCTGTCTAGTGATCTCTCCCTTTGGGGTTGAGCATAATTCTTTCATATGCACATAGTAAGCTTCTCAGTTTGCAGTCCAGTCTCTTACTTAGGTTCCATATTTCAGCTCTGTAGGTGACTATCCGGAGGATGCATTAGTTGTATACCCATCTTTTTAGGATTATTTATATCTTATTGCTTTTGGAAGTTGAGCTTGCTCAGCCAAAGGCTTGCCATCCCAGAGTGATTTTTTGCTTGGTTTCTTCTTCTTTTGAGGGTTTCATCAGTAATCATTATTTGTGTTTTGATGCTAAAGCTGTATCCTCTAATCTTTAAGTAAAATCTAAACATTGAGCTACAGACTTAAGATCAATAATTGGTTCATGTGGCTATTACATGTGAAAAAAAGAATTGTAAATAAACAATGTAACAATCACTAAAATGATAAAAACAATCTACATTCCTAATTTTCCTTTGATATCCTTGAAGAAAATTTTCCGATATGGAAATACGTAATCAATTTATGTAATCAGTTTCAGTTTCACTTTCACTTTCCCAATAGACAGAGTTCAATTTATTGTTTTTAACTAACCTGTCTATCATCATTATCTCATCATTCCTCAAAGGCAATGGTCAGTAATCATCCACCATCTTCACGCTACCCTGATGAGATGCCATTCCGGGACTCTGACTTAAAGAATAGACTCATGTCGAATGCTGTTTCCAAAGGATTGCCCCAGGTTCTTGGCACAATAATTCTCTTTTGCCAGAATGCATTCTCCAATACCTGTTCCGATTCCAAATCTTTGGATTGCGTTTGGTGAACGTGAAAACAACAACGTTCCGGCATTTCTTTCCCTGGAATCTGAAAACTCTTACAATGAAGTTTCCTGATATGAAGTAATCAGATTCATAGAGTGGCAAGTTATTTAGTATCTTCATGAAGAAACATGAAAGCCTGCAGCTGCCATACCATAAACATATCTTCTTTGTCTTTCATTTTTCTCATCTCTTATCCTCTCTGATAATTTATCACTGCTTTTGATTATTTATTCTGATTTGTTCCTATTCATTCCTTTATTTGTTCCTTTGTTCTTCCATTGCGGAGAAACCTTTCAACGTTTTATTATCTTCTCTCTTCCGAAATATTGATATTATTTATTCACCTTATAACTGGTTCCTTTAACTTCCTTTAATGCTACAACTTTTCTTTCTCTTTTCTATAATTCCTATAAAACTTTCTTCATTTACCTCTGCCAATGAAGTTAGAAGAGGCAGATGGATTCACTCTAGTCTATCAACAGCTTTAGAAGTTCTCAAAGAATTTCAATGAAACTTTGTGGAAGGGTGGACAATGAGCTGATGAAGAAGTGATTGAATTTGGGTGCAAATCTAGAAATTTATTTTTGGTAGCTCATCTGCATGGTAACCATATGTTTGACCACACAATATCTCCAAATGTTCTGAATGAATTTCAATGAAATTTTTCGGAAGGGTTTGCCATGAGGAAAGGAAGAATTGGTTCCTTTCTCCAATTTTTTGATTGATTACCTCTAACACAGCATGCCAAGAGACGTTGATCACATGACTAACCAGACCGGTTTTATTTTTCTTCATTTACCTCTGCCAACAAAGTTGGAAGAGGTGTATGTATGCACTTGTATTTGTCTGTCATTCTGTCTGTCCACACAGTATGTTCAAAACATCACACTGAATTTGTATAACATTTTATTGTAGGCTATGGGCTAAGAGAGAACTGTTCAAAATTTGGGGCCGATCCAGGAAGTTTCACCATTACCCTTTGCATAGCCATATGTCTGTCCCCACATTATCTCCAAAAGTTTTCAATCGATTCCAATTAAACCCTTTTGAGGGGTCATGAGGTAAAGGAGAAATGGTTAAATTTTGGTGTGGATATAGGAATTTTTCCTCTTCAATTGAAAGATATCTTTTTCATTTTTTTTTCTCATACATTTATGACTGTATACTACGGAAGACTAACAGTCTGAGAAGTTGCAATGAAAAGAAGCTAAAATTGAGATAAAAGAAATAGTGGTAAAAAATTAATGAAGTTTCTATCACCTTCAAAAAAGAACAACCTTGGTCTTGTATTACTCCAATCCCGATTGTCAACCAGCATCTCTGATTCTGTTTTATACAACTGTCTCTTTTTCAGCAACAAAAATTCCAACTTTTTCCCGTTCAACTTTCCAATTGATTATTGGTTTGGCATTGATCTTTGAGTGATCAATAGCTTTTAAAGGCAACAAATGATCATTTCAATTCATTGAAAATCATTAATCTTCTACATTTCAGCCAACTGGAAAAACTCCTTTCATTAAGATCCAATCAGTATTAGTTCTGACCAAAATTAATTATTGATTATTAATTAAGTATTGATTAATCCACTAAGGTTAATGGGATAAAGACATTTTCTCTCCTTTTCCGTATTATTTGGGAGACTTTTTCATCCAAAGTTATTTTCATGCTTTTCTCTTAAACAAATTTTAATCCATCGACGTGGGTTACAAAAAGTCTTATTTTCCTATTTGTCTCTCCTTAGTCAAACCAACTTTGGTTTGGATTCACAAATTTATTACATTTATGTTGACCTCTGATCAAACTTGAACACACGGTCAGCAATATTACCTATTCAAACAAACAAATGAAAATGTAATCACAGCATGAGAAATGAATAAAAAGTTTTCTTCATAATTTTGTAATTTTTGATAATCTTTTATTAAAACAAGCCAATTGCAAAAGATTTCTTTGAACAGACTCTTTACTTGTTTCAATCAATGATTGAATGATAGAGGAAACTTACCCAACATCCATCTTCTACAAGTTATTAATAAATATTAATAGATATTAATGATTAATGCAAGGCCTTTGATATGTTTGCCAAGAAAGTTTTTGGTACATCCTTTGATACGAAAAAAAGAAAGAAAGGTCATTAATGATTTAACATTTGCATATCTGGACTTGTATGTTACAAGTGATTATGAGTTGGGGAGAAAATGCTTTTTATTAATAGGCAAATAAAATAATGTATTTGATGGTATATAAGACTCCCTTCCTCATTTTAGCATGGAATATCAAGAAAAAAATATATTTCATTGAATTCAAATCCTCAAGTACTGGCCAATAAAAATTCAGCCATTTTATTCTAAAATGGTGAGTGATGCATGCTGTCAAATAAGGGACTTTTGATCATTACCATTCCCAAGAGAGCAATGCATGTTATATCTAATCTATATTGTAACATTGAATCACCATAGCCACCAAATATGGTGAGGGGGATCCATTTTTTATATGTGTGTGCGTTTGTGTCTTCCATCACTCCTGGCCGCATTGTTTTGTCTCAGTATCAGTACTCTACTTGACCCCCTTCTAGGAACCTTTAATCAATATTTAGAAAAAAGCTTTTTTGACCTCTTTGGCACCTTATTTTGACAAATTTAATAATAACATCTAGATTCTCCAGAATCTAGATGTTTTTAGATATTTTTTACTCATTTTAGATGGGGAAAGTATGAATGATGTCATAAATATCATTTATTTGACCATATTCATTCATTGATGGAAGTTTTTTGAATGACTTCAAATTTTAACATAATTGTTGTTCAATTACAGACTGTGATGGCAAATTTATTCTTATTTTTAAAATCATTAAATTGAATTTTAGAAAGGACTTCTGGACATTCAATTCACTTATTCCCTATAATAATGTAATAATTGAGGTCAAAATCCCATTATTTAAAAGTTATCTACATTTAAATGAGCAACATGTCAGTCCATCTGTTCATCTGTTAGACTAAAAGAATAGAAACGGGTGGGGGTAGAAGAGAGGACCTCAAAATGGAATCATTATACAAAGAACACTAAGAAGGCTGATGGAAAGAGAAGCTGGGTAGGGATATGCAAAAGGGTTGGCAGGATGAAGGATAATCACTAAAGGGGAATGGCTGAATAGGGTTTTTGAGAAATAAAGACCGAAAAGTGAAAATGAGGGGCCATTGAACTGATTTTCAGGTTTCTATAGGTGAAAGAATTGGTCAAGTACGAGATATGTTTGATATACTACAGTACTTTCTATTTCCACCTCTAGGTATACAATAAGCAAATTGTAGAGTACTTCATTAGTTATAGTAATAGGGATGGCAATTTTAGAAATATCAAAAATGATAGTTGAATAATGATAATGATAACAAGAATAATTATGATCGGGGTGACAGAAAACCTTGGCTGTAAAAATCAATACCTGACTGGCCAATTAAAATCCATTGGCAGAATTGTGTGAAAGAAAAAATGATTTAAAAGAAACCACCACAGGTCTGATTAGTCACTCAATTGAAACTATCATATCATCAATGTCTTTTGGTAGCATGGTGTATTGGGGATGATCAATAAAAAGAATCTAAAAATGGTTTGTGGATAAATAAGTTACTTCTCTCAAATTTTGTTCTGCAGCGATCACTAAGAATGTCTGAATTTTCAAAAAAAACAAGCATGAATGCTGGACAAAACAAAGGGATCAAATTAGCGTATATTTTCATTACAAATTGACCCCCCCTCCCAACTAAAAACCTTTTTGGGGGGAGATTTAAAAAACAAAACAAAACAAAAAAAACTTTATTCCCAGACATAATTAGGAGTTTAAATCTTGAGCCCTCTAGCTCCATTGACATAGCCTGATTCATAAATTAACCAGTCAGCCAGCCCTTCTAACAAACTTAAAAACTGAAGAAACCTTGATTGACTGTTTTTGGTTGATGGTTTCTAACAACAACAACAACAACAACAACAAGCTGCCCATTTGTTGAACTGGCTGATGACTAATCGTCATAAGCAAAAGTTGTTTACTTAAAGAACCAAAGGAAAACCAAAAGATAAAAGAAGACAGAAGACATGGCTAAATCTGTTCAGGAGAGAAAAAATAATAAAAACTAGGAAGGACAAGTAAATTTTTCCAATTTTTTGACTTTGAATATCATTCCTTTGCTGCCCACCAATGATAAGCAGATCTATGCAAGATAACATATCACGTTTATTAATCCCAGGAATTGAATTGGTTTATAATGAGCATTGCATAAAACCTACAACCTAAATTTTTGCGTTGAATTGAAGTAAATTTGCAAACAAATCAGAGGCATCAAAGCATATGTAAACAGACACTCTCCTGTGGGTTTACTCAGTCAGCAGGGAAATGAGATTGAGTAATGTAATGTGTGGTCATTGCATTCACAATAACCAATTAAGCCATTCCTATCACTGATTACTAAATCCCAATCATAAACTTTGTTCCTGGGTAGAACCAAACAATGTGCACAGCAGAGAACTGTGCTCAGGATCACGTAGGGAGATCACAAGGCAGCCTATTATAGTAAAGAACAAATATGGAATGAGAGATATCATAAAATCCATTAGATTACTCATACTGGCTGGTTATGTCATGAGAATGTCAGATCACAGCCGGACATCATGACTCACAATGTAGATCCCCAGAGATCATATGCAAAACTGGGACTGGCAGAAAATAAGATTGCATGACATACTACAAGTTAAGGAAGTACTGGCTCCATGACCCAAATGATAGAGAGGTTTGGCAAATTTTTGGGGTAGATCTATATTTAAAGATCCAATCTTCACAATTATAAACAAAGCGTTATTATTTTCATATTACAGTTCATACATTGCTATGATGCAGGGTATGTAACTGTACAGGTTCTGATGTTTCATCACACAAGCCATCTATTGTCTTAATGGATGAAAAAACATCTCTTAAACAAAAGAAAATCCTAAATCTCAATCAACTCCTTCAGCCTATGGCTCACTTTTCCAGGAAACTTTTGAAGATATTATATGGACTAAAAAACAGAAATGAGTGAATACATTTACCTCTCCTAACTTTGTTGGCAAAAGTAAACAATCCTCTCTGCTTTTTCTTATAAGGATAGGTTTTATTTACAAAACTTGATTCATTGAGCAAACCCACTAGCAAGAACATAAGAAGGTGGTATCAGTATTAAGGTTATTTTGGTAAGAAAAGTCAAGCAAAATTTCCCCAAAGCAATCAATCAAAAGTTTTATAATCTACAAAACACACATTAGTGCTTTATCTGTGAGTATTTTGTGTGGGTTGTTGCATAGAACCGAAGGTTGGAGCCTTGGGGATATTTGATGTTTAGACTATACATTTCTGTGGAAAATAAAGTCTCTGTTTTTTCAAACTCTTTTCATTTCAGTAAGTTTAGCGTTTTTAAAATCCATGTGACTTATTTAGTACATCAATAACTGCAGGTATACAAATATGAATCATTATAATATGTGATGTAACTTGCAAGCTGACAGTCTATTTGTAACAGCTAACAGCAAGAAAGAAGTGGGGGTAATGCAAACACACACACACGAATTTGGCTGTTCTTCTCTGTATATGTACATATGTGCGTTTATTTGCCTGCTGCTGATAATGTAACTACTACTGCTACTACTGTTGTTGATGTGTTAATTTTGTTCTTTACCAAAAATGAATACCAGAATTTCAGTTAACAATACCTTGCATTAACCTTTGATATAACTGTGTAAAGATAATGACAGACAGAGGTTTAGATATACTGTTAACAAAGCAAGAGGCATTTAAGGGGTTATGGTTTTGAGTGTAAGAATTAGATTTGAAAGTGTGGCCTTTGCTTAGAAGATGGGTTAATTTACACAAAACAGGTGTAAGAGGGTGGTAAATATAGCAAAATGAAAGGTTCTGAATTAGGTGAGTGTAAAAGACTAAAAGAGAAATAGATCTGAAGTGACTGCTAAGATTTCAAAATGAAAAATGTCTTAATCAAATATTTGATCCATGCAACATTGATTAAAAATATCCTTGAAGAGAAGCATTAATGAATGCTCATTGAAATTCAGGATTGATGCTCTCCAAGATTTGGGCAATTTTAGGAAAAGGTCATTGGTCCAGTGCCGGATTAACTATGCAGCAAAAGTAGTATATGCCACGGGTTCTGCATTTTCAAGGACCCTGCACTAAATGCTCGAAAGCTATCAATTCCAATTCAGTGATTTTGCACTTGCTCTATTACTATATGTTACACATGAGATGTTGTTTTTTTTACATCATAGAGAAAGATGCTAAGACGTGAAAGATTTACTGATGTAATCACATTGCTTATGTAGATTCAATGTAAATAGACATTTAATATGTTATCATTGTAAGTTTTTGAGCCCTCAGTAGCAACGGTCGAAAAAGTTAGAATAATTCTCAAGTACTTATTCTAATCAGCGTATAATTCTGTTCAAGCTGCTGATAACTCATACAAACATTGAAATATTACATATATATGTTGTATAATCTGGTTGTAGTGCAAATGAAAAAGAATAATTACTGTGTAAGTAAAAATATACATGTTCTAATATTTATGCGTATTTCAAAGTTCAGGACCCTTTATAACATATGTCTCAGGTTCTGTACTAGCTTAATTCAGTCCAGTATTGGACAATGGGAGTCTTCTCCCTAGGGCCAGCCTTAGGTACCGGTAACCCGGGCAGTTGCCAAGGTAACCAAGTGCTAGGGGGGCACCTGTCATGTGTCTGGGGCATTTGGACTTCCCAAATTCAAATGGAAATGGGGAAATGAATTATTAAACAGAAAATAATTGAACAATAAAAACAGTCAGAAAATTCCGAGATAGGAAGTCAGATTTTTCAGGAATATCTGATGGTTAAATACTTTCTGTAGTGGTGAAACTATGGGAAAAAATTGGCAAAGGAAATTCTCATGACCGACAACAAGCTCAATCAGGCTTTAAAGGGCATCAAAGTTTAGTTGGCCAGGGGCGCCAAAATCTTAGGACTGGCTCTGCTTCTCTCTCATGAATAAATAAAATACTCCAAACATGAAATTTACCATTCTGAATGATTTTGTCTGAGTAAAAAAGTCGGCTAAATGATACAACCTGAACAGGTGTAGTAGATTTTTATATGAATATGTAAGAGTAATATATAAGCAAAAGAACTGTTACCACTTAAGAAATAATTGATGTGTATTTTCTAAACTGCTTTATAGTCAAGCATGAAGGGTTTGCCTAAGGAGATATTTTTACTGTAATGCTATCAAGTATAAGCACTAGACTGACTTAAGAGGGAAAGGTCACCTTGCTTACATTTCAATTTTTTCATCTCAGAGAGATATTTGTAATATGACCAACTAGCCGAATTCCTATCGTGGAATCTCTTTTAAATACTTAAAACAAATCCTGCATTTCTCAGGCTTGAGGACGCTCTGACCTCAAGGACGCACCCACGTTCTGACTTGGAGAATTTTGGAGAAAAAGAAGGAACACATGGAAGCAGTAGAAAAAAGAATGATCTATGTTAGAAGCTGTCAACCATAATAGTCAACATAGGTTTCTTCAGTTTTCAAGTAGGTCTGACTGGCTGTCTGTCTATCTATCAAATAGAGACCATCAATCAAAGTTGTCACCAAAACTGTCAACATAGGTTTCTGCAGTTTTCAATCAGGTCTGGCTGGCTGGCTACCTATAAATCTATTAGAAACTGTCAACCAACACTGTCGGCAAAACTGACAACACAGATTTCTTCAGTTTCTAAGTGGGGCTGGCTGGCTGGCTGGTTGGCTGGCCAGAGAGCTGAAAATCCAAACATTTACTCAGTATTATGCCAACAAAACATGTGCTTGTTTTTCTGAAATTCCCAAAAATACTCACAGATAAAGCACTTTTTAGAGATCCAATATGAGATGAGAGGAGTAAATATATTCATTGATCACCTCTTTCCCTAATTTTTCAGTTGATCACCCCCAACACGGCATACTGTCAAAAGATGTTGGTCACATGACAGTTTTTATTAAGTGACTTACCAGACCTGTTGGTATAATATTTAGATAAAAACATGGCCGAGCATCAAAGATTGGAAAGGATAAGAGAAACAACGAGAAGATAGAAATATGGGGGGAGGAAAGGGAATGCATGAGATAATGGATAATCATAGTTGTCATCATGTTCTAGATTTCCATGGATTCAACTTTTCATCATCATCAATATTTCTGTTGTTGCTATTGTCCAAATTATCGAAAGGGGGATGAAAAAGAAACGTCAGGAAAATTAACAAAAATGTCAGACCCAACCCCCAAGTTCAGGAGATCCTCCCACACAAGGCATTCACCAATTTAGTTTTTAGGCAAGAGTCTTCTCTCAATACCACAAAAATAGGTAGGCCAGAAGAAGGATGGTTGGGCAGGTGGTCCCACAACTTTGTGAAGGCCAACTAAATGTTTTCTTGAGGCAAACACTATCTTTTTTTTGCTTAACTACAGTGGTGTACTGTATTGTGTCTTATATACATTATGTATAAAATTGTATTACCTTTTCTATGACTTATCCTACTTCTTTTATTCTGTTCTGTTATTTGAAAGTACGTCATGTATGCTACACATATATGTATATACCCATAGATAAATCATATGTATTACGTTGTTATGGAAATAATTCCCATCATGAAATGATGCTCAACTTTTGTATTTTCACCAAAATTCTATGGCTTCAAACATGCAAACTATGATACTAAAGAACAAAAACAAAACTTAAATCTATAAAACTGTGGGTAATCTTTTAATATATACACGTAGACTTGAGAAATATCGAACATATTTCAATACAACAAATGTGCTATAACAAAATTAGCCTTTATTTTCTGAACTATCCAATGTTTAGCACTGATTATGAAAGTACTCAAAGCAGTTTGTTAATGGGGGTCCAAATTTCCTGCCTGGCCTAGACTTATTACCAGCTTTGAAGAGGCCTGAAGATTTGCCAATTTTCCAATTGTCTTTGACCGTCACTTTCATCATTCGACATTCCAAGGAACCTCGACCAATTCCATCCTGTTTATTCATTCATAGAATTCATCTTCTGCTAATTGCCTTGCATCAAATGCTTTTTGCAAAGACTCGATTCCGAAGACCTTAGAGAATGGCATGCGGAAATCAAAAAAATAAAAAACAAAATAATCGGGTTGAATAAATAGAGTGAGAATAAAAGGTGGGTCCAGTGAATTTGAGAAAAAAGGAAGATGAACTGAATGATGAAATGAAGAGGAGAAAAAAAGAAAAAAACATTTTCATCATCATCAGCTATCATAAGTCCTCTGCTGGACAAAGGCCTTCCCCAGATCCCACAATGCCGACTGTGACTGTGCTGACCTTTGCTATGTCTTCCTAGGAAAACTTTCTATCTCATCTATCCATCTTGAGTCTGGTCTTCTCCTACTGTGTTTGGATTGATGGAGATGGGCTGGACACAGAACGCATAGAAAAGAAAGCAGATAGTGGAAAAGGTTAAAAGGTTAGGTTCCTAGAAAAAAAATATAAAAGGGAGATGAAAGAATAAAAGTAAGAAGAGAAAGAAGATGAAAATATAAGGAGAGAAGAGAAGGGAAAAAGAGGGTAAGAAAAGCAAACAGCGAGAGAGAGAAGGAGTAAAAAAAAATTACAGAAGGAAAAAAGTAAAAGGAAAAATCAGAAATTTCCATTTTTTTCTCCCTCACTAATCCCTGATTTGGTATTGAGACTAATCACTTTTATTATCTTTTGTTTGTTCGAAAATAATGATAGAGTAAAGAATCTCCAATGAGTGCAGAGATGCAATTTCTTGGCTCCAAACCAGAGTGTTCAGATACTACACATTGATCCTAAACAGAGGATTGGAGAACGATGCTTCCATCCTAGGCAGAGTACACAGATATTCTGATCCTAGGTAGAAGTACAAATCCATAATACCCTATCATTTCTGACAGGTACTATGCGAGTGTAATCATTATAATCATTCTTTTATCATGAATAGTATTATTATCATTTTATAGTTGCTGTTTTGGAAATATTATAAATACCAAATTGACATTTGTTGATCAAGAAACTGAATGAAGAACCTTATGTCATCTCCAACCTTTTTATGAAGTGGGTCAACATAGACCATTAGATCTCGGCCATCAGAGCATTTTACCAAAAAACAATAGAGTAACTAGTTTGAAGAACATTTTTTCTCCATAATTTTTTTTTGTTTTCTATTGTTTTTTGATTAACTTTCAATCGAAAAGACAATAACAATCAAATGCATATTATTTTTTATCCAGTCTTCTGATTTCCCATAATGCATTGCAATGTAGTTGCTGACCTGTGCCGAACATTGGGATAATACACCCCCCCCTCCTCGACTATGTTTATTACAAATGAAAAGATAGAAAAAATAAAGAAATTTTGTAAGATGTCAGTTTTTGAACGTTTGGCTCTGACCGAGGCTTTTCAGGTTCAAACTGCCATTGCTTCAGCAAGGTTAAGGATCAAAATTGATGGCGAACCCAATTCACAAGTTGCAGATAAATATTTCTGCTATGCTGATGGCTGTATTAAGATGTATGTATATACATATGTATTTATATATACATGATATAAATGCAGTTTTAGTATGTATGTTGTACATGTAATTTATGTATGTTATATTAGTATGTATGTATGTATGTGCCTTGAGCATTTACTCAGGGTAGGTAGTTGGTTTGCCTCTAAAAGATAAATTGTCAACAAAAGCCCTTGCACGCTGCAAATTTAGAATATATTCTTTTTTAAATGCTAAGAAGTTGCTAAACAAAGCCCAACATTAGTTTGGATTTGAGATTCAAATATTTTAGGACAATAATTACTCCAGGTCGTACTAAGTTTGGAAAAAATTCAAATTGACTAAAATTTTTCTGGTAACTATCTCTTAACAATATTAGCACCTTTTGGTTATGTTTGATATCTTTTGAGATGTCATAAAATTGAAAATAAGGGTGGGGTTCTTATATGAAAAGTATACATCGAATAAGTTTTTTACAGAGTAACTTCTTCATAAATAAAGTCACAAAACAGTTCATATTTCAAACTGAAAATTATTCCGATTTATTTTCTCTGTGATTTTTAAAAAAATGTCAAGATGAATTTCATAAAGATTAATTTTGTTTGAATAGAATGGGAGAAAAAAAAAATTTTATGTAAGATTGTTCAAGGATAAATTTTGATGTAGATCAGCATGTAGCTAAAACAGACATTGCAACAGAAGTCAAAATCTCTCTTCTTGCTGAACACCAGATAGTGAAAGGCAGATTTGACTACCTTCCTCATCGTATCATCGAATGCAATTCATCATCATTATCATCATCATAATCATCATCAACCTTTTAGCATTTGCCGTTGGACATAGACCTTGCCCAGAATTTGCCACATCTAGCAGATCATTGGCGTCGTGGAGTCAACATATGTGAAAGTGTTGATTTCATCATGGATCGCCACAGTTTCACATATGATCTCTTGGGATCCATGTTCTGAGTCGTGATTGTCCATCATTCTTGCATTGTGACCAGCCCATTGCGATTTGAGTTTTCTAATGGATTCTATGATATCCCCGACACCTACTTTTTTATCATATACAGCACTGTTTTGTGATCTCTCCATGTGATGTTGAGAATGATTCTCTCATGTGCATGTTGCATGGTTCCAAGTTTGAGGGTCAATCTTTTGGCTTGGTCCCATGTTCCAGCTCCATAGGTGACTATCATTGGTTGTTGACCATTCTTTTAAAAACTAATGGAATTTTCTTGTTCTTAAAGGTTGAGCTCACTCTACTGAAAGCTTGCCACCTTGAAATGATTCTTCTTCTTTTGAGGGTTTCATTGAGATTTGTTGTAAATGTAGGGGTCTAATAGAAGCAGCTTATTGTGGCACATTAGTTTTCATGTGCAGTAAGGTTCTATCTGATTGGTTGTACTGAATATTTTTTCATAAAATTCAGGTATTCATTAATATAGATTACTTATCAACATGGAAATAATTTTTGGTTTTGGGCTTTTCAATCTTTTCAAAGCCATGATTTGTGTCTAGTTTATATTTTCATGAAATTTCAAACAGTAAGAAATAGATGTTATTTTTACTTAAGCTACCCTGAAAGTCATATCCTGTTTTGGAGCAGTAAAAAAAAAGAAAGAATGAATGAAAGAAAGGAAGAGAGAAAGAAAGAAAGAAAGAATGATTTTTGAGAAAGAAAAAATACTAGAAAAATGTAAAGAAAAGCTTCATAAATAAATAATTTGAGGAAGAAAAAATTGTAAATTAAAAAGAAACAAAGGAAAAGGTTATGAAATGAAAGAATTAAAAAGTAAGCAGATGATAAAAAGGAGGAGAAGAGAAGAGAAATAATGAAGAAGGTTCAAAATTCTTTTTCTCCTCAGTGCAGTTGTGACAATGGAGGAATTTATTTCAGTGAATTCAAAGAATAACAAAGCTTATGTTTGTTTCCATGTTACCCCAGATAAGAAATATATATATATATACATATATATATAAATATATATATATATATATATATATATATATATATATATATATATATATATATATATATATATATATATATATATATATTCTCTAAATGTTGGCAACAATGTAAGAAATAAAACCAGAAAGAAGTACAAAAAGTGACTGGATTATTACATATTGTTGACTACAACTACTATTTTTCTTTATTCCATTGGTGATTCTTCAGTTTCTTTCGAGACTTTCACAAAATAGATAGACAGAATGAAGGAACAAACAAAAGAAAGAAGGAAAGGGAGGAAAAATGAAAGGAAGAGCATTTTTTAGCAGGAAGAGAGATAAAGTTCAGAAGAGAAGAGAAATAGAAAAGTGCTTTTGACAGAAAAAGAAGGAATGTCTTTTTATTCATCTCTTGAAAGAAAGAAAGATGGAAAGAAATAAAACAGAACAAAAGAAGGGAAAGAACAAACAAAAAATAAAAAGAAGAGAAAAATGGGAAAAGAAAGTAAATGCTGAATATGGAATAAAACCAATGGAGAACTAAAAAACAAAGATGCCAAAAAAAAAAAGAAAAAGTGAAAGAATGAAAAAAAGACTATCCCCCCCAAAAACTGGTCTGGTTATTCACTCAATAGAAACAGTCATGTGACTGACATCCGAGTTGGTGTTGATCAATCAAAAGATTTGAAATAGGGGTGATTAATGGATAAGTTACTTCTCTCATTTTTTGTTGAGCATTGATCATTAAAATTCTTTTATAAAGTGAGAATGCCGTCAGACACAAATTAAGGACCGATTTGGTGTAAGTTTACATTGTAGATTAAAACTCAATTGGAAACTTATTTAAGGGAATTTTAAAAAAAACATTTCGGAGTAGTGTTTACTTTTCATCAGTCTGGTTCTATTGATGCAGCCAATTTGCCATAGCCAGCAAGACCCACATAAAAATTGAAAAAACCTATGTTGAAAATTGTATGCTCGTCTTATTAGATAAAAATAAAAATAAAAATACTGATTGATAAAAGAGAAAGTTGGAAACATTTCAATAAAGTTATAAAAAGAAGAAAGGAAAAGGAGAAGGAGAAGAATGAAAAGAAGAAAAAAGTGAAAAAATAAGAAAGGAATGGGGAATTGCAAAGTTGGATTGGCAAAGTGGTGATTAATAAATAAGCTTAATTTTTCACCTTTTGTTGGTTTGTGATCACTAAAAAGGCTCTGTTTTTTCTGAAAAAAAGCAGGTACAAACTCATGACCAATTCAGCATGAAATTACAATGCATATAGAGCCCCCACTCCACTAAAAAACTATTTCCCTGCTCATCAAAAGGAGTGTGTGTGCAAAATTTCAAGTTTCTACTGTGATCAGTAAGGGTTGGGCAAAGTCCTGACATATGTATGTATATATATTGATAGACATTATTGATAGATATAAATCTCAGAACACATGAATAACCTAACCCAGCAATAGTGATTAAACAAGTCTATTAAGAGTAGTTGTGATTAAAAAGACAGATATGAATGAAAATGAAGAGTAGATGAATGAAAGTGAAAGAAAAAAATGAGATATAAAGATAAAAGGAATTGAAGAAGAAAGAAATGGAGAAAAAAAAAAGAAGAAAGCAACTTTATTTCCTTCTATCATCATCAGCCTCATAATGTTTGTCATTGTATATAGACCCTCCCTAAGATTTACCAGATATCTCTATGGCGGTTGTTGTTGCACTAATATTTCCTGGACTTGTCTAAATCAGCATACCATCTCATTTTCTGCTGGACACAATTCTGCATGTGGTCTCTGGAGATCTTTTTTGTGACTGTGATGTCCATCAGTTGCCTGACATTTTTGCAACATTTTCTAATGGACTCTATAATATCTCTGACACCTGTTATTTTTTTTAATATACTGCGCTGTCTTGTGATCTCTTCATGTGATGATAAGCATCAGGTTGCATGGTTCTCAGTTTGGGAGCCAATCATTTTATTAGGCTCAATGTTTCAGCTCCATAGGTGACTATCAGGAGAATGCTTTGGTTGTAGACCCTTCTATACTAAACTAGTGTGATTTTTTGTTCTTCAATGTTGAGCTTACTCTACTGGAAGATGATTTTTTATTTGATTTCTTCTTTTGAGGATTTCATGGAGATTTGTTGTTCCAGGTGGATGACATGGCCTACCTTCTTTAGCTCTGTGTTTTCAATTTTGATTGTTATGTCTTTGTCCACAACATATTAGTTGCACATAACCTTGGTTTTACTTGAGTTCATGTGAAGACCTACTGTCTTTCTTTCATTATTCAGTTTGTCTAATATTATCTAAAGATCATGAAAGTGTTTGGCAAATCTTAGTATGCTCAGGTATTCATCTTCAGTTCTAATTTCTTCATTTATTCTATCTAAATTTCGGAAGATCGTTTTGAGGCAAGTTGTGAAGAGTTTGGGTGAGCTGGTGTCGCCTTGTCTTATTCTTTTTTGAGCTTAAAGTGATCAGCGTCTTTATGGAGCCTGATGAAGGAACTGTTGATTTATAGCATTCTCTATCCTAATTCTATCTTTATAATCTATAATCATCCCTTATCTCAAGTCTATTTCTCTAAACACACTTTATCCCTGTTATCAATTAATAAATGGCAGATTCAGCAAAAATTTACCTCTGAAGTTTACTTACAAACTTTTTATTTTGTTCAAAACATCACCCAACATAAACATTGTGTATCTCCTCTAAAGTCAATATGAAATCCCTTCTCTCAATAAGTAAACAATATGGTTGCCTCATTGGAAGTCCATAAGTGCTCTCCAGCCCAAGGGGCATAACTCTATACTAAGATGAAAACACTTAACACCAATTTAATCACTTCAAGGCTTCCTTATCCAAATTTTATTTATTTCAGACTTACTTATCCTCAGTTTGTTTCAAGTGATATTCACTTCATTAAATCTGCGTATAACATGATAATGTCAACCTTAACATTCATTTACCTGATGCTGAATGTAGTTTAATGAGGATTGAGAGATGTCAAATTAATGTGATGGAGAATGAAGGAAGAAATATGAAACAGACTTTGTGGCCTGAAGGAACCAACAAATTGCTGGAAAACTGAGGTATCTTCCCTCCCTACTCAAGACTTAGGCAGCAGCAAAAGGAATGTAGGTAATCAACGCCTACCCATTCAAACAAACTCAAACATCTCTTTCTAACTTCTCTCCAAGGTAACTATCAGCTCTCTCTCTCTCACTCTCTTTCTTTCTCTCACTTTCTCTCTCTCTGTCTCTCTATCTCTCTATGTATATATGAACTCTGATGGCCAAAAGTTATGTCCAAATCAGGAAAATTGATGCTTCAGATAAAGAGCTCATTTCCTTAGCTGGACATCACTTTTGACCACCACAGTACACACACTCACACATTCACACACACACACATGCACATAAACAAGTTTCATTAAATACAACGGAAAAGCCAGAGCCTCTAACAGAGGTTGCAATGACAACACATGATACCTCCTTCAGGGGTTTTGAAGTAATGGAATTGTGATCTAACATATTTTGCAACAAACGCATTTACTTCTCGCAATGAAGGTTGTCATGTGAAATAACATTGTCAAAATAGACAATACATTTTAAAGAAAAAACAATGTTACTGTGGATTACTCAGTCCTCTTTAACATAACATGACACATTACTAGTATTATTACTATGATAGTTGCGCTTTGAAATCCCTCCTGAAAATGACTGAAGATGGTCAAAGCACTAAAAGAAGATCAATATTATGGACTTTAGGCAGTTCCTTTATTCTTGTGACCCTGCGGAAAAACAACAAATTCAAAAAACGAAACAAAGATATATCCTTTTTTATTTTTGTTTCACACAGTGGTGGCCCAAAGTAATGTTGAACCTAGTAAACCGCAGCTTTTGCCCTTCATTTCAAGAGTTGATTTTTCTAGATCAGATATCACTTTTTACTACCTCTGTGCATCTTCCAAATTTATTGGCAGAGGTAATGAAAAGTGATTCTCAAAAAAAAAAAAGGAAGGAAAAGAAATAAAAAAAGAGGAAAGAAAGAAAAGAAAAGGAATGATGTATGTAAGTAAGTGATAAAAGATTCAAAGAGGGGAAACTTGGAATGAATGTAGAACAGCTGAAAAGATGGGAGATTCCACTTGGAATTGTTTTACCATTATCATAACTCTTGGACAATCTGCCAAATTGTGGAACTAATATGTTAGTAACTTAGTTGCTTTTTTGATGTAATCAGCATCAGAGAATTCACAGAAACAAAAAACTAACTCCTCCAGTTTTTGGACGTAATTTTGAGTTAACTGATATGAATGAATAATCTGCATTTGGCAGTTTTTTTCTCAGCAAGATGAAGTTGGTTTGAAAGAAGCTTCCGGAAACTAATTCCTCTGTTAAAGTTCAAGATCTGAAGGAGCTTGATTTTTTTTGCAATTTTTCGTATGATTCAATTTTTTTATCAGTAAAAAAATTAAAAAACAGAAAAAAGAAGTTTTTTTATATTCTGCTTCTGCCAACTTGTGTTTTACTGTCTGTCAGTCCGTCTGTCTACCCACTGTCTTCAAAAGTTCTCAATGAATTTCAATGATATTTTGTGCAAGGAGGGCCATGGTTCACAGTGAAATTGATTAATCTTGAGACAGATTTAGGAATTTGTTTTTGATTGAAAGATATTTTCATCATTCTGCAGCATAGACCAATTCATGATATCAGAAGACCATTACTAATTAGAACACATTAGCAAAGGTGGGTAAGTCAATATTTGCACATATAAGGTTTTCTACCTAGTGATAAGGGAATTTTTTCTATTCTGAAATTTTTTAATGACAATCAGGTTGGTATCTTCGTGAGCTCTCTGAGTTCTTTCTAATTTTCAATTTGGCCAACCTGAAACATTTCAAACTCATTCCCAATCTCGAGCAGGATAAAATCTTTCTTCACAGTTATTTCACTCAAAGGTACGGTTCATCACTTGAACAGAGCATTGAAGGCTAAAATTTAAGATTTCATTTCTCATACCAGGTGGGCGAGGCTTGTTATTTTGCTTACGTTTTGTTTTTAAAATGACTAGAAATATTCACTCTCTAGTTTTAAAGAGATTGTTATTTATAATTTTTACTACTATTTCCTTTCATCTTTTTGACCACCCTACCTAGAGTGAAGGATTCTTCTATGTTCTGACTCAGCTGCTGGAGGCCTTGACCATATCAAAGGAATCATGAAATCAAAGTATTACCGAGGGACTTTTAGAGCAAAATGCACTCCCCAGTGTAATAAAACTAGATCATACTGCACCATAAAAATCTAAAGTACACACAAATGGTTGGAAAGGAAAAATGGACAGTTTTAAACAGACCAGCAATGAGTCCTAATCTCAGTCCCATCGAAAATCTTTGGAGAGGGAGAGAGAAAGTGAAAATCTTGAGTCATGGTTTCAATGCATACAAAACACAGCAGACACCCTGCGATCATTCAAGAGCTTGAACGAATTGCAAAGAAATAGTGAGATTATCTACCAGCTGACATGTGAAAAGAGCTTATAGGTGACTACAACAAGTACTTTGAAGGCAGTCATCATTGCCAAATGGTGTGCAATGAAATAGTAACATAGAAAGCCAATATTACTGTCTGGGTCATATTTTCTATTTCTCCTTTGAAATTACTACACTGAAGTTGAAAAATAATTCTTTTTTATAGTGGTGTAATAACAAGACTCACTAATTAGTTTGGACATCCAATCAAAATATTTTGATGATACAAATTGTTTAGATTTCCATTTGTTTCTGAAGATATTGTACAGGTTATACAAAAAATTCAATGGTGCCAATAATCATGACCAGCACTGTATAAACTTTATAATTATATAATGTAAGCTCTAACAGGTGAATTCACTTCCTTAGTACAAGTCTTGTATCAAATCATCTACAATAATGCAATCCAAATATCATAAACTGTAATTTCCTCCTCTTTATCCTCGTACGATCTATTCTCTACCTGCATAATTATCTCATGCATCAAAAGCATATTAATCATGATGTGCCATTATCTACCCTTAACAACTGCCCCTCATTGGTTAGTGGTTCTGCAATACCATTACCCATTAACAAATCTCATCTGTTTCCTCTCACCCAAGTATTACAAATTACTAAGACGCGAGACTGAGTACTTTCTTCCAGTTTGGTAGGCCTTGGTTCATTCCATTGTCGGGTCATACCAAAGACTTGAAAAAAATGTGCCTCCATTAAGAACTTAGCACAAGAACTAGGATTTAGTAACCTCTCCCCAAGACTAATGGGTTAAAGCCAAATCACATTGGATCGACCAGTTCTCATAGAATCGCTAAACAATGTTGAGTCTGATTAGTACCTGGATGGGTGACCATTTGGGGTACAAGATGCCATGAGCAGAATAAACTTTGACGGGCATGGTTAGAAGGAATTGGGTCTTACTAACAATTGCCTGTGTACTTGACCCTGTGATACCCTTAATGAGGTTTTAATTGGAGAAGAATGGTATGAAATGGTAAGGGGGTCTTGGAATGCAGGTTCGATTAAGTATTTCATTTTCATTTCTAAATTATACTTTTGGTAAAGAGAAAAAATATATAAATTACTTGAGATAATTACAAATATATTACATATGTACATATGTGTTTGTTTCAGTGCAACCCTTTTCATATGCAGGGGGTCAAGAAATGATACAAAAATCTTAAGTTGATTAATTAAGAGGGGTCTCACCCATACAGTTCAAAAGGATAGATAAGGGTTGCCATTCAAATCCCCTGAATTGTCTTAAGGATAGCTAACCACTTAATTAAAAAGCCATCAAGACTTTAGGCATGAGGAAGCAAAAGTAAAGCAGGAAAAGAACAGAAAGAAAAAGAGTAGATCAGTAGATGATGAATCTCCATGAAACCCTCAAAAGAAGAAGAAATCAAGCAAAGAATCACACAAGGATGGCACACTTTTGTTGGAGTCAGTTCAACCTTAGAGAACAAGAAAATTCCATAAATCCTAAAATGAAGTGTATACAACCAATGCATCCTTCTGATAATCACCCTTGGTGCTGAAACATGGAACCTAAGAGACTGACACTCAAACAGAGAAACCTTACAAAGTGCACAACAGAAAATCATCCCCAATGTCACATGGAGAGCTCACAAGAAAGCACAATTAGGGAAAAAACCTGAGTCCAAGACACCATAGAATCCATTAGAAAACTCAAATGGCAATGGGCTGGTCATATTGTAAGAATGGCAGACAACTGCTTGGCATCACAACTCACAATGCATATCCCCAGAGATCATATGCAAATCCATAGGCAAAAAGACCTAGACAAGTTCAGAAGTCATGGTCAAGTATTATAGAGAGGTCTGGTGAATCGTTGGGATGGTCTCTGTCCAACAACAGATGATAAAAGACTGATGATGATGATGGGTAGAAGGTGAGAGCATAGAGTAATTCAAAAGTAATAGTGATAGAAAAAACCCTCACCTATAAGTTAGGTGGGCCAAAGTTCATCAGGTAGAGAGACTGACACAGGTACCCACAGGTGATGATGGAAGAATTTGTTTTTTATTTAAAAGTCAACCTATATCCCTCTCTACATCAACATCATCTCTCTCTCTCTCTCTCTCTCTCTCTCTCTCTCTCTCTCTTTCTGAGTGATGGTTATTTGTGTCGTCTTCAAGTGAAGGCTTCTGCTATGAATTTTCAGTTGACTAAAAGGTAAAAAAAATTGATATCAAATCCTGAAACAAGTCTCGCATTTGTTCTTCCTGTAGTGCAATGAACCGCATATTTATGCTGATGCGTACGTATTATGACTCAAAGAATTTTCTGTTGTCTGCCTCATGGATGAAAGAGTCAAGCAGATCTTCAAATGCTGATTTTCTAGGGAGGCTGGCCTTGCATGCTGGGAAAGTTGTTGGAACATTATGTTTGTATCACTATTTCCTCCTATTTAATGAATTTTTTCAAAAGATGAAACAGATTCTGAGGCTAAGCTGAGTGAATATCACCCCCAGAAATTCACTTTTTTCTAAACAGGCAGGTGTGAAATACCCAGCGAGGCAATTGCATTGATACTGATGAAAGATGATTATGATAATGATGATGATGCTTCAAGGAGATATGAGTGGCCTAACAGTTGAGAACGGAGAATGGCATTGGTAAATTGAGTTCTAACTTGAGCTGGGACAGACTGCATTCAGTTTGCCCAAATGTCCTTGGGATAGGCATGAATCTAATTTTTCCCTTAGCTATGGGTAGATAGCAGGGAAGTTATAGGCCTTTAGCTCAGCAAAGCAGTTCATCATTTGAGCATTAGGCAAGACACCCAGCCCAGTAAAATCCCACAATTGCTACAGAAATAATAATTGGATTGCCATTGATAGTCCAAGAAATAGAGATGAAATCGTAGCCTCATGTGTCATGCAATATGGGAGGCAACTCTGCTTTGATTTCTCAATATTCTTTCACCGAATTTTCCAACATACAAACCACGTGATCATATAAGATACACCTCCATTTTTGCAGACGTGTTAAAAAAAAATAGCAAGACCCCACCCTCTTTTTTTCCCTGATCTTCAGAGCTTTCAAGATGATCAATTTATTCTGATGCTTCTATCTATTCAAATCTATATCAGCTGGATGTTTACATTATTTGCATAGTTCAGTAATGTTTCTAGATAACTAATAAAGCATTTTTCTCCGGAGACAGGATTTAGTAAAAGAAAAAGGCATGTCATATATGAAAGAATATGGTTATTATTTTTTTGATAATAGTAGATACCCTTATAAACATGATCCTTGGTAGAAGAGAAAACTTAGAAAACTTTCATTAAGTAATTAATTGAAATAGCTTCATTCCAGACAAAGAACTGTTACTTTACTGAAGTAATACAAAAATCAAAAGTATCAAATATATACATGAAATTTAGGCATAAATTTGAAAATTTGGTAAAAGATAATATGAAATTAATGGTTTAATAGAGAAATTATATGAATACATGTTAATTGAGACAACTTATGTGTTTTACTCACTGCCACCCACAACAGACAGGTTTAATCAGTGTTGCTGGGTTTAGGCTATTCAAGTGCTCCTTCATCTATATGTATCTATCTACGTATCTATCCATTTCTTTATAGTACCAATCTATATATCTACCTGGACTTGGCAAAGCCCCAGACATTGAGAGTAGAAACTCAAAATTTTATACACACACTCCTATCAATGAGAAGGGAAATGTTTTTTTTGTTTCTCTGAAAAATCCTTTCTAATACAGGATTAGGGGGGAGGTCAACATACAATGTAAGATCTTACTAAATTGGTCACTAGTTTCTGCCCACGTTTTTTTTCAAAAATTCAGACCTTTTTTAAGGCTCACAGTTCAACAAAAAATGAAAAAAAATAATCTATTGATTGATCATTCTTTTTTTCCACTTTTTAGTTGATCGCTCCCAACACAGCATATATGGGTGGTGGTGATTCATAATTTTCTTTGGAATGCTAGTCTATAATTCATTGTTTCATTTATAAGCAAGAATTTCTATGTAGCTAAACCTTTAAAAGTAGGAAAGAGATGTATTCAGCAATAACAGTATTCTTTTAATGAATCCCAGATTCTTTCAACAAGATAAAAAATATTTTCCATCCCTACATATAATAATTAGCAATGTGCAGATGTCTTCTGTCATGCTAATGGACACAACTGATGTAGGAAAATAGAATTTCATTCATATTCTAATGTAATAAAAATGCTGAATTTAAAGATTAATAAAAATATAAAAAGTAATAAAAACAAAAACAAAAATCATAAAAATCCCTTTGTGGTCAACAAAACACTATTATTCTCCAAGGTCACAGCAATTTCTATTATCTATGTACATAAAATAATATATTTATATTTTGTATATACTGTTGTTTTACATACATAGGTAAACTAGTTGTTTATAACAATGATTATATTCTTGACAAAGAAAGTTTACATTCGTTACGTTGGATTCTATTTATCTATCAATCAATCTATTAGAAAGCGTCAGGATAGGTTTCTCCAGTTTTCAAGTGAGTCTACCTGGTTGCAAATATTGGCCACGCAAATGGAGCTAGAGGACTGGAAATTTACTCCTCATAATGGCTAGAAAAAAACAGTGTTTTTGCTTTTTTGAAAATCCCCTTCCCCAAAATAGGTTTTAGGTGGGAAGGGTAATTTTACAATGGACATTAATGTTAAATTGCCCCTCATTTTGTATCTGACAGCATTCACAGTTCTTATTTTGAAAATTTGAACTTTTATAGTGATCACTGCCCAACAAAAGTTGAGTGAAGTAACTTATTCATCGATTATCCTTTTCTTCAAATTTTTAATTGATCATCCTCAATATGTCATGTTGCCAAAAGACATTGATCATGTGATGTTTTCTATGGCGTACCAAACCAGACCTATTAATCTATCTATCTATCTACATATTTATCTACGGAGACTATTATCATTCAGGAATTCAAAAGTGCCCAAATAATAAATTTGCCCTTATACTTTGTGAATTTTATACAAAGTGTATAAATAAAGAGAAACCAACAAATACTGAAAAAATGACTGTAGGTGTCATTATCTAGGTAGCATTATTCTAAGCATTTACAAATTTTGGTTCTTCAAAGAATGCACTGAAGTGTTCAGGTTTTGTTGCTGCAAACTAATCTGCGACCATAGTATTGCAAGAATATGAAAACAAGAATGCTGCAAGAAAACGTACCAGAGTTCACTGCATATATATGTGTGTGAATATGTGTGTATTGTTAAGAAATGGATACATGATCCGACAGAATGATTATAAATTGCATTATATTTTAATGAAAAACTTATTTGAAAAGAAAATCGGGTTGCAGCAAGAAATTGTTTAATTGTTTATTTTATGTAAGTTGTCTCAGCCAAATGATGCATTTATTGTGTAACAATGGGACATCATTTCAAATATGAGTTTCAATATGATCTAACACAATTTATAATTCATGTACATGTATGTTCATATGTATTACATATATACACACACACACACACACACACACACACACACACATATATATATATATATATATATATATATATATATATATATATATTAGCATTTGCAAGCTTATACACATAAAAAATGATAGTGTTATTTTTGTACAGATCATCCTCAGGGAGCCAAAAGCTATTTTATTGGGTAATTCATTTTTAATATTTCAAGTAATTTAGTTTAGATTTTTTCTCAAAGTCTCAACTCAACATAAACCATTCCTTCTATACACTTATACACTTGTTTTATTCTTTTATTTCAATTTCAAATGTCCAAGGATTCTTTGCCATATTCTTCAGTGTTAATCAATTTCACATGGACCGATCCATTATACATAGTTTTTGTATATATATATATATATATATATATATATATATATTGGTCATGTGTGTTCGTCTTCTGGATTAAGATAGCAGATATTTCTCAAAAGTAGGACACAGTGGTTGAGTGTTGTACTTAAGAGGATCAAATGTATTCTCAAGTGTTTGTTGGGCAGTATGGCCTGGTTTCTTTGCTGTTCAGAAATTAAAGACAAGCATTAGAGACGACGTTGCCCCGAAGGTCTGGCCAGAGTCCAGGTTTTATGGCCGCCGCCATGTAATGACCAACACTTTGCACGTCCGGAATATCAACAGACATAATTCATCAATTATGCAATGACCAGTCATCTGTTGGCAGCAGATCGCTTCAAAATTGTCTTTGATAGCTCATCCACATGCAGTAAACTGACCGCAACTTGGCAGTGGTTCAAGAAAGGATATTAGGCCAGGGTCAGCAGTAGTTCAGCCATGACAAATGTTATTGACCGTTCAGCATGGATCCGATCCATGACAAATGAATTGTCTATTCATTATGATCTGATCTTTTCTTTTGCCTTGAGTTTCCCATGTTAAAGACGTAGAGGGATTGTTTATTCTCTTTCCTCTTGAGAATTCAGGGATTCATTTTTAATTCTATCATTTTGAACACAAATACTTGGACTAAGTATATTCCATTGCCAGAAAGACAATCATAAAAAGGTGTTCTGTATATAATTCATTATTACATTAATTATCTGAATTAGTCATCTTTGTTGTTTTAGTACAATGGTGCTCTGGTGCCACTGACGCCTTGAATCAGGGGACGCTTTACTTTTTTGAGGCCACAGGATGAATCATGGTCCAGTTAATTACAGGTGTAACTAATGGGCTCAACTTTAGTTGATATGGTTTTAATTCAACTCTATTGTAGATAAAATCATCATAAAGGATAAAAATACACAGATTTCATGTAAGAACAATAGAAACATGAAATAGATTTTAGTTAATTTCTGTCAAAAAAGTAGAGCTGTTAACAGAAATGGAATCAGTGTGCCAAACTCAGACTTCTGTGGAGGCTGTTTATGCTCACTTCTTATAAAAACTCTTTGGAAAGGTATGAATCCATCTTTCTCCCCTGGCTATGGATAGAATAGCAGAGCAGACTTGGCTTTCAATACTTGTGAAAGCAACTAGTCTAGGAGAAGAACAATCAGATTCCAAACCAAGGAGTAGAGCCCCTTCAAGGTGCTCAGGCACTTAGATGCTAACTTTGATATCCCTCCAGTAGCCTCACCAGCCAAGCTAAAGCAAATGTATGAAGCTCCACTTTTTTTTGGACCATATAAGCTTGGCTGAGAGGGGGAATCCGTTAACTGAGCATATCAGGATCTCCAGGGGGTCACCTTTTCTATCAAGATGGATTTTATTTATTTTGTCGAGAAAGATGCACAGAGATCCTGTAAATCAGACAGATAAAAGGATATTAAAAGTGATTTGTTTTTAATATAAAAAAGAATATCATCTCAATAATTGATTACTAATATGTGCTTAATTATTAACTACAATATTATTTTAGGGTACTATCCTTTTTTTGCACGTATTAATTTTCCTTGTGCGCTGGTTGCAAAAACGTGTGTGCATGCACCTATGCACACAGCTCAGAAGGAAATATGCCTTTGACATTCCTTGCTTCCTGAGATGAAAGGATATTAAGAAAGGGAAATGGATAGGAAAAAATTGATAAATGACAGGAAACCAAGATCAATTAGATGGGAGCCGAGGAAAGTGCATTGGACTCGTAAATTGAATCATTACATGTGAAAAGGAAATAAATGGCTTGGGTCTGTAAAGTATATAAAACACTGGGGGCAAATGATGCAACTAAGGGTGAAAAGAGAGATTAATTGATCACTTTATAAGCATTTATTATATATGTGCATGTATGTGTGTAGATCTTAATGAGGCAAATATAATAAAGAAATAGAGAGAGATAAAGGGAGATAAATAGATTATATTGATTAAATAAATATTTATAGATATGCTTGCATAAATATAAATATGTGCTTGTGAAATTGTCCTTCGAGCAAGGCACTTATTCATATATATATATATATATATATATATATATATATATATATATATATATAAGAAACCGTTATATATATATATATATATATATATATATAAGAAACCGTTAACCAAAACTGTTCTCAAAACTGATAACAAAGGTGTCCTTCAGTTTTGTAGTTGGTTTGGCAGGCTGGCTGGATATATATATATATATATATATATATATATATATATATATATATATATATATATATATATATATATATGTTTGTATCATGTATACAGGCCACACCAATGGAGGTAGAGTGCTGAAAATTTCAACATTTACACCTTATGTTTAGAAAATAACTTTTTTCTGATTTTGAAAATTACCACCAATATGTTTTTTTAGTGATGTAAGTTCATGCTAGATTGTGTGTTGTAGCATTGATGCTTGTATATTAAAATCAAATTCAAATCTTTTAGTGATCGCTACCCAACAAAAGGTGAGAAATAACTCATTCAGTGATCAGCTCAAGTTTGAATTTTGTAATTGATCACCCCAAACATGGCACACAACTAAAAGATGTTGGTCACATGATGGTATCGACTGACTGACTAAACAGATCTCCCTCTCTCTCTCTCTCTATATATATATATATATATATGTATAAATTTTAACCAATTCAGAAGTACATTAAAAGTATAAAACAAATTTGTTTAAAGAAAAATATAACATATTTCTTATTCATTTAACTATATTTTTTAAAGTTAACAACAAATCTTTCCTAAAAATACATACATATATATATATATATATATATATACACACATATGTATATACAGATATTCATATATATGTTCAGTCATCTTTGTATTCTATTGCATTGATTAGTATATCTTTGCTTAAACCCAATCTATCTATCTATCAATATATCTATCCATGTATTTATCTAGATACATTTCATATATATATATATATATATATATATATATATATATCATCTTGCAAAAAATTATTGTCATCTAATTTTGTTGAATAAACAACTAAAACAAATTTTCATAAAATTAGTTCATCAGAAACATTAGTACTCACTAATATTAATCAAAACTTAAAAATTTCATATTAGAAAGGAAGGAATGTCTGATTCAGTATTCAATGAAATACTAATCTTTTAAATGTATCCTTTATATATGGTTATTTGAAAAGATATGCTTAGATAGCTAGGCTGCTGTCATAATTACAGTTTATGACTGATGATGGCTGTTGATTGAAGTAAAAGTCTTTGAGATGAATTTTTATAGAGCAGCTTTGTTTACCTTATAAATTTGAATTACATGTGTTTAACCGAATTGCAACCAAACAAACACAGGCAATATATGATAACTTCACCATTAAAAGAATCAGTGCTGGAAACTGACAGATTCCATGGAGGTAAGAAAGGTATTATAGATTGTGGCTAATACACCCAGACTGTTTTTGCCCAAGTTGGAAAAAATCAGCAAGTCAGCCATGTCTTCCTTCAACATACTCTCTCTATATATATAAATATAAATATACATAAAAGAGAGGGATATTGAATTAATCATTTATTGTTTCTATTTGAATGAAATATTTGATAATTTGATAATACTGACAGAAGCATTCGTGCAGATGTTAAAGACTACATATACATATTTAAATATGATTACATGTAGACATGAATTCAGATGCGATTGTAATGAAATATATATATATATATATATATATATATATATATATATATATATATATATATATATATATATATATATATATATATATGTATATATATATATATATATATGTATAAGAAAAATGTTAAAACCTCAGAGAGAAAAATGAGGACTAAGGTAATTTTGTTGGAAAAACAAACTCAATCAATTACTCTCTACTCCCTGTAGGTAAAGAAATCTTACTTTATGAACTCTAGGAATGTTGAACCTTCAAGGCATGAAGTTATGACCTCAGAAAGTCCAAAAAGAAACTAATAAAATATTTACTCAAACATCAGATTCAGGCAACACAGATACTCAAACAAGCAAACAAACACCTAAAAAGCCATTAATTAACTGGATTTAATAGGTGCGTGTCTTCTAATGGCTTCCCCTGTTATTTATATATATATATATATATATAATATATATATATATATATAATATATATATATATATATATAATATATATATATATATATATATATATATATATATATATATATATATATATATATATATATATATATAAATATATACACACACACACACACATATATATACATATACATATTTACATATATATACATATATATATATATATATATATATATATTTATGTATATATATATGTATATATATGTATATAAATATAATGCATGTCTTCTAATGGATTTTCTGCTCTCAAGAAATCTAGGAAAATCACACAACACTTTCTCACATTCTTACATTTCTGTTAATATTTCAACAAGCACTGACTCTGTATTTCTTGCCTATAATTACATTCTTACCATATATATATACATTGCTTTAGTTTAAGGGCATTCAATTGACTACTTTCATTACTCTTCCTAATAACAATGTTAGTTAGTCTTTCCAACCTCCTTTCTGATTGATTCTGAACAAAATTTTAGCAGGATAGAAAACACAAAACTCAGTTTGATTCATCTGACAATTTAACAAATTTCTTATGCAAATTTTCCATGAGATTTAACATTGATAACAACAAAACCTGAAAGCTTGCCTTATTGTGCTGATTGCAATAAATTTGTTTTTTCTTGCATAAAGTTCCTTTATTTAATTCTTAAAACAAAGCTATACATGCAAAATCATTGTTTTTCATTATACACATGTACATCTGAGTGTGTGTGAATATTCCTTTTATATATATATATATATATATATATATATATATATATATATATATATATATACATATATATACAAAACTCAATTATGAATATATATATCTTTAATAATTTCTCCTTGATTGCTCATGTAGATAGGAATTGCTATTGGGGAGGGAGTCATCCTGAGATACTTATCAAGTGTTCAGTGTTTGTTTATTTGTAAAGTGTTCAATATTCTGAGATTGTAGCCAAATCAGGTCCCCCACCATTACACTGCATTGTCCACAATACACACATGACTAGAAAGACATTCTTATATATCTGCTCAGCTACCCTGTAACCCAGTGCAGAGTCTTTGGGGTACCAAGGTTGATTTCATCATTGGTATGTCAGAGGTGAGATTTAGCGGATTCCTCTTTGGACTAGTTTGTAATCGTAGCATAGCCGCCTGCAAACATATTTATTTGATTTGGTACTAAAAAGCCATTGTGTTTCTGCAACCTTTTGCTTGGGTACAAGGATGGCTCCCAAAGAACGAAGATGAATACATGCAAAAGAGATGGACAAAGAAATGGATGGGGGAGAAGGGTTCAAATTTAACCAAAGAAGAAAGACTTTCCTCAACAAAACTGAAGAACCATTCAGTATCCAAGTCCTTATTTCTATTCCGAGTTGGACAGTGACTTTTCTATTTCACCCAATTTGATTGCTAGCTCCTTATCTCCCCCTTAACTCCTTCCCCAGCTGGAATGAGAATGAATGAGAAGAGAGAGCTATACTTAAGATTTCAATTAATTGGCCAAGAGGACTATGCTACTTTATAAAAGACTCCATGATTGGCCAACTGATGCCACAACCACTCAGATCAGCAGCCCTTTGCTTTTTTAAGATCTACACTAATTTCCGGCTTATTTTGCCATTTTTTCCTTTATTTGAAAATTCCTACTCATGCTCATATATTTCACAACACAATTAGAGTTTTCCATCTCTTAGACTGGTTGCCAACCATAGCTAGAGAGCCCAGTTTAACCTACTATTAACTGGATTGGGAAGAGATGCATTCATACATTTCCTCAAGAATATTAGTTCTAAGTCAATGCAAACTGTCTGAACAGGATATTGAACATGTTTACCAATTCCATTCTTCATCCTGATTCAGTGCTGAGCCATTCTGGGCCCCCATTTCTCACTTCTTCTTTTCAAGAATGAAGCATAAAACATTTCAAAGAAATAAATATTCATGAAAATATTTTGTACTATATAATTTACCTTTTGACTTTTTATATAAGCTGCTCAATAACAGAAGATATTTTGGCAGTAAAAATTGCAACAGTCCATATTTTACTAATTTTGCTATTCAAAAAAAATCATTGCATTGAAGAGGCTCATTTTTTTCTGAATTGTTTTCTTGGATTTACGTTTTTTCTAAAGAAATAAATACTTCAATTTCTGCCAATCTTTTGAAAATATATATCATGATAAGAAATATGTCTGATAATTCTTTTTTAAAAGTCAGTTTTAGAAATAGAATTGACAATGAGATGAAAACATAAATCTTCATGTCAAAAAGAAATTCTATATTCTAAATTTTATTTTCCTCTCACACGGTTCAAAAAAATATTTCTAGATTCTGGTCAGTAGTTAGACTAGGAACTGTTTATTAATAACTACTTATTGTATGTGAAAAAATTCATGGATATATTTGAATTTCTATGAGATATTTTTTAGAAAAGAAACTATATATATATATATATATATATTTATATATATATATATATATATATATATATATATGTTTGAAAAATGGATATATATCTGACAAGATGATGTGAAGGAAGTTGACAATTCAGAAAAGAAAAGACTTGAGGCTGATTAGTACATCTCAAATGTCATTAACTACAAAATCCACTACAAACACATTAAAACTAAGTTTTGCTTGATTTAAACTTACCATCAATTTCTCACCATATTTTTTCTTGTAAATTCCAAAGCAATCCAAATTTCGGACAGAAGGTTAGCTAACTATCAATAATTGTTCTCAAAGTGGCTGGAATTGATTGTAATGCAGCTAATACTATTGCTAATAATGAGGGGAATGAGATATCTATGGTAGTTGATTTTTAGTATACATGTATGTGGGGTGTTAAGTTATGATTTTAATAGAAATTTTGAGTGGTGCTGGCACTATGATGCTACTTCACTATTCCTATTTAATAATTATGGTTTTTGTTTTCATGTTCTATTGGTTTAGGTCAGTATTTCAAATTTCTTATATCTTAAACAAATTGTATCATTCATCTGAAAAAGGACAAACAGAGAAGGAACATAAACATGTTTGTGCAGTGAATCCTTTATCTCATCATATATGTCTATATGTATATAGATATATATATGATGCGATAAAGGATTCCCGATATATATATATATATATATATATATATATATGAAGCCTTGTTTACAAATTGGTGTGTTTTTTTGCATAAGTATATGGTTGTGTTCCTCCTCTGCATGATTTCTGTTATAATCGAAAAGTTATAATTGGTTAGTCCATGTGAAATAGATCATAGATAATTATAGGATTGTAAAATATGAAATGGGCATCACAGAAGGAAAAAGTGTGACTGACTTTTGATTTGACAAAACTGATTTTAAAGTTCATTCCAACAAAGAAAATAATTTGAAAAAGTTTCTTCTACATTGAAGTGAGAAATTATTTTTACTTTTCTGATTTTTTAATTCATATGCAGTATCAAAAAACATTTCTAACATTTTTTTTTAATCTTCTGGTGGAGTTTTTATAGAAAGAAAAATGTATGAAATCATTTTTTCTTTCATTGATTTTTCTTGATAAATTTAATGTTATCATTTTTAAAAAACTCTTGGAAAATTGAAATAAATAAAAGTAATAAATGAATGTAATCCTCCTGTTGGATATGAGTTTTATGGTTTTGTTCTCCTTTTATTATGTCTCATTTGAAGAAATAATTTCTACACTCAAATATACACTAATACAAAAATCCCTGATAGAAATGGGTACAGGAAGCTCTGTATGTTAAGGTTGAGTATTGAGAACTAGGTATATAGTAATGTCTCCATTAGTAGACAATGAATATGCAAAAAACCTGGAAATTGAAAAAATCCAGTGTACTTCTCTTCAAATTCTCCCTACCCCTGACAAAAATTCTCAAATCCAACAATATCTTTCTTCTTGGAACAATCATAAGATTTACTTGGCACTTATTAAATTTCAGTTTTTTGCAAGAGAGGCTCTCCACTGCCAAGAAGGTTATTAGTTTAAAACAAGTGCAGGAATTACTATTAATTTTGACTACTCTTCTCTTTTATCTTGATTCTTTTGTATTGCTTCTTGATCACCACTTAAGTCAGTGCAGAACAAAACAAATGTTCTTATATATTCTGTCTATTTACCTTTGTATTAATTTTTTCCCTTCACAACTTAACTCAGGCTATTATCCTACAGCAGTGAGTAAATAGTGCAAATCAGGAATAAAGAGCAAGCTCTCGCTTTAGTTGTGATTAAAAAACATAAAAATTAAAAGCAATGGTTTACAATACTTCATTTAATAGGAAAGAAAACAGGTCTGATTAGTCACTCAATAGAAACTATCATGAGACCAATATCTTTTGACAGCATATTAGGGATGATCAATTAAAAAATTGAAAAAAAGGGTAACCAATGAATAAGTTACTTCTCTCTCCCTTTGCTTAAGAAAAAGTCTGAGTCCCCATCCCCCAAAAAGCAGGAAAACTACTGGGCACAAGCTAAAGGACCAATTTAGCAAAAACTTACATTGTAAATGAACTCCCAATGAAGAGCAAATATTTGAATTTTTGGCCTTCTAGCTCCATTGGTTTGACCTGTATACATATATATACATAACCCTCAGGCCAGCTATCCAACCTGACACAATTAAAAACTGAAGAGAGCCATGTTGACAGTTTTGGTTGACAGTTTTAGTTGATAGTTCCTAATAATAAAAGTTAAGTGCAAGAAGAATTCTTTATTGAGAAATGGACCTCCCCAATCCTATAAAATGCCTATGGATAACAGATGTGCTACTTAAAGCCTGGCGTGAAGGTGTGAGTGGCATAGAGGTTAACAGTGCAGACAATGGAATCGGTATCATTCCATTGTGCATTGAGACTGGAGGGGGGCCTTCTACTTGAAGCCCGGAGTAAAGTTGAACAGTGTCCAATTGTTTAATGTTCTTCATAAGCCTCATGATAAAGAGTTAAATTTATTGTTTCTTTTCATTTAGGAGGAAAAATAGGTCTGTATGCATTGGGTGGATTTTCTATTTTTCCAGTGTCCGGGTTTGGATTGGCAATAACACCTATTGCAAACCTGGACCCAGACACCGGAAAAAAAGAAAATCCACGCTACGCACGTGAAGCTATTTTCCCACCTAAACCAAGTAATATAGGGATAAGAATGAACCCCATGGGCCATCATTCCAGTCTGTTATCTGGAAGAATCTTAAAATAAACTCTTCAAGGATTCAGAAATAACAGGTGGCATAAAAACCCCAGCACTCTATGCACGTGGACCGATTTTTTCTCCAAAACTATTTGTATTACACCATGTTTCACACAAACAAATGATATTTTAATAAAGCTGATCCCTTTTCTAGACAACACAATCAGTGATGGAAGTAGGTTTTGGGAACTAAGTGTACGGTAATGTTTCCATTAGTAGACATTTAACATACAAAAAACCTTGGAATTGAAAAGTAGGTATACATCCAACCCTCATGACTCCCGCCCCCTTCTGAACACAATGATTAAATAATGTTTTCTTTTCAGGCAAAACCAAACTAATATTTCATTCAAGCTTTTAATGAAATCTTTAAACCTGAAATTATTTTCACACAAACAGTCTTTAAGAACTTGCAGGTGCTCCTCAGTGATTGAGTATGAATGAGACCACATAAACTATCTCTGATGCTTGGTTGATGATGCACATTACCACAAGTTAATCTTGATATTGATTTCAAAATTGAGAAATAAATCTTTTGCTTAATTTCCTAAGATTTGGGTGTGGCCAGGCAGTTGACCGCACAGGGAATTCAAGAAGCAAACCATGGCTGAAACAGTTTACGATCCTTTTGTCCATAACGCCCTCAGGAAAGGCACGAACCCATCTCTTCTTCCTAAAGTATGGGTAAGTTGAAGGACAGACTGAGCCCCCTAGCTATAGTTGACAATCAGTCAAGAGATGACAACATAGACTCCTTTCTAGGCAACTCCTGTAATGAAACTGATGCCCAATATATCTCTCCACTTTCTTTTACTCTATATAAGTGAGGCCAAGAAGGGGATTTTATCCAATTGGTGCCTCAAGATTTCCCTACACTGTGCCCAGAAGAGGTCACTGTCTACTGAGACAAAAGGAGGCCTTTTTCATATGAGGCTCTATCTAGCATAAGGCCTGTAGAATTTGGCACTTTACAATCCAACAAGCAATGACAAGTGAGACTCACCTATCATGACCCTCAAGGCGAGAACCATACAACGTGCACAGTAAGAAAGTCATGCTCAACCTCACATGTAGAGATCACAAAACAGCACAGTATATTGAAGGAAAGAACGGGAGTCAGAAATATCATGGAAACTATAAGAAAACTCAAATAGCAATGGGATGGTCATGTTCCAAAAATAGCAGATAACTGCTGGACATCACCACTCACAATGGGATCCCCAGAAAAAAAATACAAAACCAAAATAAATAAGATGTGATGATCTAGACAAGTGTAAAGTACTGGCTTCACAATGCCTATGATAGAGGAGCCTGGTAAATCCTGGGGAGGGTCTATATCCAACAATATACTCTAACAGGATGCTGCTGATGATGATGATGAGATAGTGAGGGAAGTCTGTTCTCCCTCCCAAACAAAATAAGGGAATGCTGCTCTCATGCCTGACACCAAGGTTCTGTACTCTACAACCTTACATACACTTAAAATTGCTTGCCATTTCCTTTTTTATAAATCATTTTAATTCTTTTAGTCTACATGTAAATATATACATAGATAAATCATAAGACTGATTACAGGAATACTTAATGACCATTTTGAAATACGTTACCCATCTGGCCTAGGTCTAATACCAACTCTGCTCAGCCCTGAGCATCTCCAATCGGAAAACATGTTCACCCACCTTCAAAATATTTAATTAAATCAATTTCTTCTTTCAAACACTGACTGTAACATATTTAACTCACACCCAAAATCAGAGCCAGCTGTTCTCTCACCTGCATGTCTACACCTTGCAATCAGTTTCAAACTTTCCACAAATAATAAATTATTCATCTTTTGGAGAATCAAATGTCCCTTACCGTGACCAGAAAAGAAAAATCGTTGGCGGGGATAATTTTCATTATTTACACTGTGGGGTCATTGAGGGAACAATATTTTATTTACTTGTTCAAATATAATTAAGTGCTATTGCTTTTGAGATCTCAAAAATGGATCTCCTCTGTTCAGATCTTTAAAGATCCACTTTGGGATCCTTCAAAGAAGAAAGCATTATTTCCCATTATTTGCAGATATTTTCCAAGCATGTCAGTAACAACTACAATGTTAATTGCTTTGGATTTTAAATGGTTTATAGCAGAACTTGTCAAAATTTTTCCCCACAGACCCCTTAATAGTCTCAAAAAATATGTGCTGGCACTTAGAGAGTTTTCACATTTATGTTTTTACATAGGATTATAGCAAAAATAAGCCACCGTAAGTTTTCCGACACAACCTTCATCTTGAAAAATACAATTTTGAAATGGAAGTGAAATGAAAGGAAAGCCAATGGGATAAATGACACGCTTTCATTTTCTTAGAAATATCTCTGAAGTTTTGTCTTATGGTAGGCAACTCAATTGTCATACCTGATGCAACGTTCAGTCTATTAGTTTTCATTGTTGTCTTTGTAGAAAATAGAGAGTTGGAAAGGATAGAAGTACTTTATTTATCTCTGGATCTAATAATTGAATATTTTTCATCTTTTTCAAAATGATTCTCTTTATAAAGGTATTATGGACCATAAGAGATTCGCAGACCCCACTTTGGGAACCACTGGCTTACTGACTGATGAGAATGTGAAAGAGAACAGTTCTATTGGATCAGTTCATTCAGACACACTTAGAAATATCATATTGTTATGTATGACATTTTACATAATAGTCCCTTAATAGTACTAAAAAAGAAACTAATTGCATTTTTTGCAGATTCAATATAAATAGATATATCATTCATTACTTTGGGAGGTTTTTGAGTCCTAAACACCAAAAGTGTCCATCCAAAAAGTTAGACTAATTTTCATGAAATATTTTGACTTGAGACATAATGTTGCTCAAGCTTCAGAAAATATCAACAAAGCATTTGGAGTTAGCATCATTATAGAGCAAACTGTTCAGTGTTGGTTCAAAATGTTCAAGTCTGGAAATATGAATATTGATAATGAATGGCCATTTCATTTTGTTCCTTAGTGAATTCTATAATCATGTGATTAACTGTTGAAAATGGAATTAAACAAGTCTCGTCGAAATCAAATGATTCCTGTATTCCTAGAATATATTATATTGTGAAGTGATTGTATGATTATTTTTCTGAGTGATTACCAATAAGTTTATCTTAATTAAAAGTCCAATTGGAGTAAAATAATGGAGTCTATTTACAATTTTAGGTTTTTTTTATTCATGAAAGTGTGAAAATTCATGTATATACACAGATATCTATATATATATGTATGCATGTAATGTTATGTGTATAGTTATCTATATATGCAATGTGCACACATATATCAATATACGATGGTTTGGCTTGAAAATTAAGGAGGATTTACAATGTCAGGAAGACTGCAATAGGTGTACGGCAGTTAGGTCTCAAAGTCATACAAAGCCATATATATTAGCACACACACACATACACACACACACACACACACACACACACACATATATATATATATATATATATATATATATATATATATATATATATATATATACCCTGAGTGCTGAACACCTGGTTTCACCTCTATTTGAAATTGGATTTAATCAGATTGTATTTATCCCCGGCTGTTTAATATTTCTTCCCTTCTGCTTTTTGTGGCTCCAGATGAACTGATAAAGACAATCAGAGTCAAGAAGGGATTATTGATAATTGATCAATGCCCGTCTTACAATAGTGCACTTATTGACTTAGTTTGTTGAAAAGCACATCTTGCCACTTCCTGTTCTGCTGCTGCTGCTGCTGTTGGTTTTTAGAGTCACGTCTCTGCAAAGCTGGTAATAGGCCAAGGTTTAATGTGAAATGCATGCCTTATTTATAATCATTCATTTCATTCTGGTGCTGATGATAACGCTGGTGCTGGCAGGGCTGATAAAGGCAGGATAGAGCATTGCACTGGGGTTCAGAGGGCCAATGGGGTCCCAAGAGTTTCTTGGATAGTGCTATCCTAGTAGATGAAAACTGGATTGCTAAAAAGATGAGGTTGTTTTGGCAGTGTGTGGGAAGGACACTGCCTTGTAAGCCTCATCTTAGAAACCCTAATTCCCAGAATGAGCAACCAAAGAAATTTCTTAGTCTGTCTTTGAGAAATCGTTCTCAATAAGTTAATTCTTAATGTTCAAAAGTGCCGATGAGAAATCTGCTCAATCCATCATATGTCAAATTCATTCATTTTAATGGGAGTATTTAATGATAGACATGTTCTAATGGCATTTTTGCTTTTATATTCTCAGAAGATTATTTCTGCAGATTAGTTTACAGCAACAGCACGCGAAGATTTCAATTCATTATTTCAAAAACTAAAATTAGTAAACCTTTAAAATTACTGCATCTTTAGTGACACAGACCTTGGAAGAGAAATACAGATGAAAACACTTATCAATTAATGATGAATTGGAGATAATCAAATCGATGAAACGATATATAAATAGAGGTGCATCAATTTCCGAATACGTATAAAATATATCTGATACATTTCAAAAAATTTATTTCAGCATCCTTATGCAGCTTTAAAATTGACAGAATTTGGATGAACGATATCAAATTTTTTTACATAGTTTTTCAGTGTTCAATCTTGTTTCAATATTTTGGGGGTTCTTATATTTTTTATTTTATCATATTTCATTTTATTTGCTGACCTAAAACCCACATATGGAGCATTAGTCTCTGAAAGAGAATTAAAGAGTCATTTTTGTCTGTACTTTTTGGTTTCTTATTATTAATTCACTTCATATGAAATCCACCTGTTATAAAGGAAAATTTGTTATAACGACACTCTTAAATCCCTGATGGTGTCCTAATGACGGGTGTTTACTGTTTTTCCTTGCATGTAAACTTAGCAAGCGATTGACTCACCCTTGATCAAAGAAACACGAAGAATGTTTCAGTCTTCAATCTTTTTGTAGGTGTTTCTTTCTTTTGATTTGTTTTCATGTTTCTGTGAAAATTCTACGAGTTATTCGATTCTAAAAGCAAAACTCTTTTGAATTGTGTTTTGACAGAAGTCTCTTAAGAAACGGGGAGAGCAAAAAACAAAGCTGTTTATTCAGGCAGTCATAGTTGAAAACTATACTTCATTTCCTCTTTTGTTTATATGTGTTTCAAACACCTGTACACACATCTATTCTTTCTTTCTTTCTTTTTTTTATATACATGTATTTGATCCCCTCTACATATGTTCATTCTTCCTTTTTTTCTTTCTTTCTTTTCTTTCTTCCTTTTCTTATTTTTTTCCTTTGTTCTTCATTTACACATTTCTACTTCCTTTGATTTTTCTTCTTTTTAAAAGCAGAAAAAGCCTTCTAGCCTTCAAAATCAGCATCTGAAATCCTGTTAGTTTCCAGGAATCAAATACTGATCACTACAACTGTATGTGAACACGTTTCTATTTCAAAGTGGATATATGTCTATATCTGCATGTATAAGTGAGAATTGTCACACGTCTGTGTTTGTCTGTCACTCTATAAAAAACATCTAAACGTGGGTGCAACCGAACCAAATTTGGCATAGATACTCAATAGGTCTGGGATATGATCTTAAGATAGTAGGTTTTGAGGAAAAAGATTTCAAGGGTTCTATAGGGAGGTCATATTTATAATGTAATTGTATTGTTACAGTGAAACCTTGCTTTCCAATATAAATATCTTCTTATACTACATGCTTATATACAAGTCTTTAAAAGGTATAAAATGAAAGGAAATTTCTACCCTACTTTAAGGAGTCAAAAGTGAAAGGAGACTTTTGCCCTTTTAATGTCAAAAGTGAAGTTGTAGAGTTATACTACAATAATCAAAGGAATTTCCACTGAGTGGAAGGCTTTCTTGAATGCTACAAATCTATAATACTATTGGTGATAACTTGGCTGAAAAGTTTTGTAGACACAGCTCAGTTGATTTATTGGTCTGTATCTGTTGAAGTCTCTTGGGTGTCCTTTTTTATAAAACAGCATTATGTTTGCAGTGTTCCTATCTTCCTTGTTTGGGGGAGTAGAGGACCACAAACAACAAGCAGGGTGTGGAAGATGCAAGCAATCAGTTCAAAGATTTCCCAGAAGTTATGCCATTGGAGGTGGAACAAGCCATCAAATAGAAAAAGAAAGGGAAGGTCCCTGGACCAGATAACATCACTATCAACCTACTTAGAAAAGCTGGTAAGATCATTTCTTGGGAACTTGCTATTCTATTCAACCTTCAGTCCCAGAAAATTGGTACACTAAAATAGATTAGAATATTAATAATGATAACTCATTAATGATCACCAATTATTAAACTGAAACAGGGGTTCTCAAACTTTTTGGCTTCACCATCAACTTTCACTTGGAAATTTTCCACAGCCCACCTATATAGCAAATATTCAAAACGACACCAAAAAGTTTTTAACTCTTAAAAAACAACAAAAATGAACAGCTTTCTCTGTTTCTTTAATGGAAGTGATGTAAAGTAGCAACATTAAATGTCTGGCACACATATACCATTTTTAGATATCATCAATGTGATATTTTTGTCTGGTGAGACACTGCAGACATATTGGGTTTACATAATGTGTGATATCACAGTGCTGCTTAATAAATTAATAATAGAAAATGTTGCCCACCATTTTTGGTACTGCTGCTCACTGCCCAGCAAGGAGGTGAATAGCCTGCTGGTGTGCAATAATGCCTAGGTTGAGAAACCCTAAACTAAAACCATTTTCTCCCTTGTTTATCTTCTAAGATAATTGATTGAAAGAGAAAAAAAAAACTAATGTGTGGTTAGCCACTCAATAGAAACCATCATGTGACCAGCATCTTTTGGCAGTATGTCATGTTGTGAGCGATCAATTAAAAATTGGAAAAAAATCGGATGATCAATTAATATGTGTGAAATGCCAGTGGACACAAATTAAGGGATCAATCTAGCATTAACTTACATTGAAAATTGAATGCCCTAGCTAAAAACTTTTTTTGAAAAAACAAAATAAAAGGTTTTTTTCCAGGTATAATAATGAATAAATGTTTAAAATTTCAGCCATCTACCTTCATTGGTACAGCCTTTATGCGTGATATATATGAAGCCAATCAACTTTACATCTTGGAACAATTTATATAAATTATAACTCACTTTTTCGAGCAATTATATTAATCAAAACTCTGAGATGGCATTCCCTTAAACAGAGGTATTGCTGTGATCAGGAGAAGGTTTTTTTAAAAAAATGGACCACAGGGTTCCAAAGGGAGAAGGTGCACTGAAGCATTATAAATTGTAGTTCACCTACTGGATTTCTGCTGACAAATCTCAGTAAATATGGAGAGAGTCCCTCAAGTAGCCAAGCTCCCCAGACCTCCAAATCCCCTCAAATCTCTAGCTCCGCCTCTGCCCTTGTACAAGTTGAGATGCGAAGAGAAAGTTCAGAAACAAATCTGACACAGGTAGGATTTTTCCGTCTCACTCTTGGCCCGTATCCATCATCCCAAACTGGCATCTCTTACTGAAGACGTGGGCTTCCTGGCCGTCACTCGACATTTCTCTGCCAAAGAAATTAGCGCGTATTTCAACCTCCGCATTGGCTACCTTCATTCAAATCGCAACAATTAGTAAGAAACATTCCTTTCACAGTGGCAATGCAATCTGGGGATGTATTGCATTTACACTCCTTTCAAATCTTTTTTTTTTTATTAACTCCTCATTTTCGGATTTTTTTTTCTTTTGTTTTGTCAAATCCTTCCCTTGATGTCTTTTTCTCTTTTTTCCTTTTTTTGTCTCTAATTTTCATTCACTTCTTTTCTATCCTTCCTCTTTTTCTTTCATTCTTTTCTTTTTCCTCTCTTTTTCTCTATTTCTTCTCTTTCTTATATCTTTTTAATATCTTTTCTTTTTTCTTTTATCCTTTTTCTTCTTTTCTTTTTTCCCTCTCTCCGTTTTTTCTTTTCCTTTTTCTCTTTTTTCTCTTTCTTCACTCTTCTTATTATTTTGTCTTTTTTTCTCATTTCTTCTATTTCTCTTTCCTCTATTTCTTTTAATCATTTTCATTCTCCTTTTCCAGCTGATCATTATTTTCATTTCCTTACTCCTTCATGTCAGTCCTTTTTTTCTTATTTCTTTAAAAAATTTGTTCTTATCCCTTTATTCATTTTCCTTTTCAATTCAAATGTCCTTAAAATTTCCTTCTTTCTTCTCTCTTTTTTTCAAATGTTTTTTTCTCCCTCTAATCTCTCTTTTTTCTTTCTTCTCATTCTTTCCTCTTAATTCTTCCTTTTTATCGTACATCTTACTTTTGAATTTACTTCTCTGATTTCCTTTAATATTTTTTTAAATCTTATCAACCAAAACTGTAAAAAATAGATTTCCATCAGTTTTCAAGTTGATTCAGTTGGCTGACAATAAATAAGTTTTTAGTAAGGGTCTGGTTTGTAACTTTATGCTAAATTCATCCATTAGATTCTGTCCACTCTTGTTTTTTGAAAATTAAGACGTTTTAAGTGATCACTACCCAACAAAAGGCAAGAGAAGTGACTCATTCATTAATCAACTTTTTTCTAATTTTTTTATCAATCATCCCCAACATAGATATAACAAGTTGCTTAAAGACATTGATCACGTGACTGTTTCTATTCAGCGACTACCCAGACCAGTTGCTTTTCTTATTCCTTCTATTGAATAACCATTTTATCCTATTTGATTACCATTAGGGCAATATTTTCTTGCACTTCTTCCTTGCATTTGCCCCATCCAAATCCAAACCTTTAACCAATTATCCAACCACAGCTGAACTAACCAAAATATTCCATTAATATCAAGTTCAACAACAAAGGCATCAATCCAGATGTGTAGTTAAAGACATGAAGGGAATTTGAGAGCCTGATTAGTTTGTTTCCTTAAGGGGCTCCTTCCAACATTTACTGAAATTTGTCACTAGAAATGCAGTTGGTGAATTACTTGTCATAAAGGTTTGGGAGGCCCTGTTCCATTAGTAGGGCAAGGGAATCCTTTTGAATACACCTCTCAGTTATGCCTCTGTGTCCTGCTTATCAAAATAAACAATGAAAAAAAACTAACTGAAATAAACTAGGGAGTAATAATTCAAAATTGTTCCATAAGTCTTTTCATTTAAAAAGAAAAAGTCACCATTAATTGAAGGTTTCACTCGCCAAGGAATCTCAAGGGTTCTGGGGAGGAAAAAAATCCCCCTGGGGCATCTAAAGCCAAATGCTCACACTATTATTCACTTTCCAAAGTATATTCTAAATATTTAAAGCAAGAGGTTTAGAGACAATTGGATTTGTCAAACATTTGAATAGAAAAATAAGGGCCAAAATTCTGATATAATTCAATGCAATCATTGTGTTTCCCTTTTTCTTTTTTTTTCTTTTTCTGTAGGCTCCTTGTGAAGCATAGGGTTGCCAGATGTCTTTTGCCGCACAAGACTAAATTGGTATGGTCTTAGAACTAAATTAAGTAGCTCAAGTACCAAAATAATCAAATGACTTTAAATCCATCGTCAGACTGAGTTTGCAGGAAAAATTGATTTTTTTATATATCATTCATGTATATCCATGTCATATCATATCATTCATGTGTATGGAATTGTTATCTTTTGTAAATTTTCCTTCAGTACCAAATCTTTTATTTGGGAACCAAATAGCTTTGCTCAGTGACTGATTTGCACAATTTTGTTCTTGGTAAATATCAATCTGGTGCCTATGGCCTCATTGTGGTTTTGGTGGCAAGAAAGTTTTATGGGGTGGAGTTGCCAGCCCAATGCCCAAGATGGACTGCCTTACAGGGCTGTATGCTTCTGACGGTTTTGGTATTTATCCATAGGTGATGAAGGAGTGGATTCATGCCTAGCCCCAAGGGCATTAGTGCAAAGTAAACATAAGTTTGTTGATCTCATTTTCCCTGCCGGAAACCCCTATCCCACGCCGTGCCTTCTGTAAGTCATGCAAAGTTTATTCTTCATTAATACAATTAACACTAAGAAGAATTCAATTCACAAAGAAATTGACATGTCTCGTTAGTCATTCAATAGAAACTTATATGTGATTGATATCTTTTGGTAGCATGCAATGTTGGAGGTGATTTTGAAAAAAAAGGTGATCAATGAATAAGTTACTTCTCAAGACCTTTGTTGCATCATTGAAACATCTGAATTTCCAAAGAAAAGGCACAAAATCTTCCCACCCCTACCAAAATCTGGGGGGTAGGGATTTTCAAAGAACAAAAATCAATGAACAGGATTAAAAATTCATGAGAATTTCCTTTGTAAGGAGTTCCTCTAACTTTCACTATAACAGAAAGTTGCCCCTAGTCCTAGGTTCCCTGGGTGATTAAAAATGATGTCTGTACCTAGGGCTGGTTTTGCTTGCAAACAAGGAATAAGCCATCAGCAACATAAGTAAGAGCTTGCTGACGCAAAAACTAATATCTAGACATGATGAAAAACAAAACCAAATGGGTTCCTTCTGTACTTGTCCGAGGTATTTTTGAATCATCTCACATCCCATTGACTTCCTTCAACAGTTATTTGACTTCACTGATCAAGATGGAAGCAATATCCTAATAATCCCATTTTAGATTTCACTTGCACTATACACAGGAAAAGTATTAGGTGTAGAGCCTTTAGAGTATTATCACTTGAGCCATCATGTCAGCCAGGGTTGCCAGATTGAGTTGCAAGTAGTAAATTTGGCTACTTTTGAAAGCTGAACGCTAATACATTTTGAATTTTGCTTTTTGAGACTTTCAGGACTTTTTTTAATATGAGGAGCAGGTGCAGATTGGCCGAGCTGGTAATGGCACAGAGAATACACTAGGCAAGCTGAGTTCAAACTGTAACCGAGATAGTTTTTCACTTTGCTCTGATGTTCTTGAGAAAAGCATGAATCCATTTCTCCTCCTAGCTATAGGTAAAATAGCACTGAGTAGAGTGAGTGATGCCACTTTGGGTGCTTGTCACCTTCAAGTCTGTTTCACATTCTTCCTTAATTTCTGGCATACTTATATCAATCTCAATTAAATATTTAATAAGAATCAGATAATCTTCCATTGTAAAGACGTAGTGGAACTCCCCAACCTCATTTATACTTTATGCAGTAAATATTGGGGAGTTATGCTTTTATCACGTTTTCAATTAAATAGACTTCCCTCTCTCAACAAAAGTGAAGGACCACGATTCCCATGTATTTCCAAAGCACCACAACACTGAGTGCATTTATGAAATAAGGTATATGTGCTACTTTGAAAACAAATCCTCTACTCTTACTCCTTTGTCTTGTTACATTTTGCAGTTCAGATCTGGTGAGCTTGATGGATCAATTCATCAGCATCAATGTTCTGTGAGACATGACAGAGATCAGCACAATCATGGTCATCATGGAAGGAGATGGGAAATGCCTTTGTATGGCAGTGGATTTCTAAAGCTCAATGGTGACGATGTTGCTCTAAATTTAGCATATTCTTTGTTTCAGCAGGTTGAAGAATTGATAAATTAGTGCAGGCTTAATTGAACATTTTGGCTATTTTAAAACCTTTCTCAGAATTGTCTGGTTCTTTTTCTACTCATTTTGAGCATTTTGGGTTATTTTTCAAAGTTTTAATGCTTTTTAGCACTTTTGGTAGATAAATACACAAAATATTTTTTGTTTTCATAGCTAGGTGGTGGTGTTGGTGGTGGTGGTGGTGTTGGTGGTGGTGTTGGTGGTGGTGGTGGTGTTGGTGGTGGTGTTGGTGTTGGTGTTGTTGGTGGTGGTGGTGGTGTTGATGATGATGATGATATTGAGTCTTTATCTGTCGTGTCTTGAACAAACCATCATTCCATCAACCAAGCACCATCGAGCTTCAACATCAAATCAATATATAGTTCCATTTGGCTGATTAGAGACTTAAACCCAAAAGAAGCCATAAATGCTTAAAAGATGAATGGGACATGTTGTGAACAACTTGTAACCTTTAACAGTAAGTTCAGTCAACCAACTTGTTATTTACAACATTCTAGGGCACTTGTTGCAAATGTCACCTTTAGGTATTCCTATATCACAGATATAAAACAAATAACTAATTTATATCAATACATCATGCAAGCATAGGAATATACATGAACCAAATAACTATTTTATATCTATATAACATATATATATATATATATATATATATATATATATATATATATATATATATATATATTAATATCATTTTTAAAGCTACTTATAAAATATCAATATATTTCAATTTTTCAACAATTTTGGCTGCACTTGAATTTTGAATACCAAAGGTATTGGGATAGTCTAATTGGATTAATTCAAGTATTGGGTTTGAATTAGAATTATTAATGTCATTAACCTGATGCAAAATATTTTTTTTATCATTCTTGAAAAATGAGTAAATCATAAAACATGTGGAGAGTATATCTCTCTGATTTTCAATAATTATATATATATACAAGTATATATACAAGTACATATACAATACATTAAAAATCTTACATAAATTGCATTTACCGATATTTGGAAATGTGACATTGTTCCTTAGTATTCAAAGCTGTAAAGCTTTCTAAAGTATATGTATATATATGTATATATTCATATATATATGTAGTCAAGAAAAATTGTCAAATTCTTTGGTTGAATATGTTGGTAGAAAATCAACTCAAAGGAGATATTATATATTGGTTTGCATGCAGTCTGAAATTAAAAATAATACAACAGATTCAATATTCACATGGGTGAACACTCAATAGAGTTGACATGAACGATGAGTCATGTCTGTTGTTATCCTCATTGATCTCTCATTCTTAAATGTGTTTTTTGGGTAATCTACGTAAGTAAGTCCTGTCTTCCAAAAAGATCAAATGATGTACAGTGTAAGATAATATCCAAATACAATACATCATGATAATACCCAATATAAAATAAACTACATGTATCATATAAGCTATGTATTGAAATCAGCTGAAAGGGAAGTTGTGTTTGATCAACACTGCCAGGGTGCTATGTTGATATAACTGTTTTGTTTTTTAATCCCTGAAATGGTTACATGGTAAACAACTGATGATCCCAACAAGAGAAAATACTCAAAATTACACATTGTTAGACAACTTTATACATGAATAATTTTATATGTATTATACACATATATATTTGCTGTTGTGGTGAAGGTATATACTGTAAGTTGACGTACTATAAAAATGGAATGAATAAGACAAAAATATTTCTGTAGTCAATGAACCAAACTTTTATATCAGTATACTGATGTGTGTATTTATAACCTCTTCTCCCTCTCATCTGCCTCTAAAAAAAGTTAACATCTCAAAACATCTAATGCTAAAACAACTAGATTGACAGTTCACTGGCGGAAACAGGACAGACATAAGACCTGTACCGGACATGATCAAATCTCAAAATATATACTTGCATATTCTTAAATATTCATGCAACACACTTGTGAGATAGTTGCTGCACACTATTGTGCTATGACACACAGTTTGAGAACCAATATACTAGACATTGGCTTATGTAAAACTTTTGGTTAATGAGGATAGTGAGCTTCATTTGTCTAAAATTTTACACTGATTTACTGATTTCCAGTCTGTTTTATCAACCTGCAATACCCAGTACAAATCACACAACCTTCAATTTAGAAGAAATATTGTTTTCTGCCTTTCTTAGCAGCAAAAATATTACTGTTTTGTCCAAATTTGAGGGGGCAGTTGTCTCTCTGCCCCCTGGCTAGTATGCTAATGGCTCTAGATGGACTAAGCTCACCTGCAGTCTACCAGGAAGTTAGTGAAGAAAGGTTTAAGTGCCTTCATAAATCAATTATTTTCTCATTCTTCACCTTCAGCCTTTGATCTCCAAAGTTGTTTACCAAAATTCAGCAGAGCAATTAGTGCATTACTTATATTCCTGATTTTTCTTGAACTGCCCAATCTACCCACTTTTCTGAGAATCATTAATTCCTTAATTATTGTTCTTTCTTCCAGTTACCATTTTCACTTTGACCATTTAGATCAATTGCAGCAGATATGTTTCTGCAAGATGATAGGCTGAAATCGTCTCTGTTGTAGATCAAGAGACTTCAGGAAAAATGGAAAGAGGCAGATTTTTCTTTTCTTTCCAGTTTTGGGAAGCCTGCAAAAAGAGGAAAAGAGAAATTAAAATTCTTTTTTAATCTGTTAATTGATATACAATTAACAGTTTATCTCATTACTGGTTCGTTCCACAGTTTTACCTCATTGTAAGAGAAGTGCTTTGCTCAAACAAAGGCGTAATTGAGGTGGGGAAGGGGCTATTTGAAAATTCCTACTGTAGTCCCCCAATTGGAGAGGGGGGGGGGCTTAAAAACTACATCATTTTGACTGACTAATCTCCCAATACTGAAGGAGGTCCCTTGAGGAGACAAGACTCCCAGGGACATCGATTCTCTAGCTATGCCTCTGGTTTTGATCAAGAGAATTGGAAAAATTAGAAAATTTTATCCACAATTTCTTTGTACCACTGGGAAACCTGCAAAAAGAGAGACTGGGGAAACCTACAAAAAGAGAAATTGAGAAAAAATTCAAATTCTTTTGCAATCTTTTAACTGATCAGTTGTTTGTCTGAATAGTTTTGGAACATTTTAAGAAAATTACTTGAGGAGGTGCTGGCAGCCAAGTGGTTAGAAGGGCAAAAAATGGAATTGATGATCTGAGTTCAAACTTCAAATGCCCTTTGAAGAGGCATCAATCCATCTCTTCCCCCTCTCCGCGAGCTATGGGTATAATGGCAAAACCATGAAAGTTTAACCCCTCATCGAGCGTCTTGAGAAGCTGTAAACAGACAGAGTAGCAAATGCGTTCCCCAAAAATTTGATTAACTATGCATTGGTGAAGCTTCAATGGGTCTAGCCAGCCAGAAATGGAGTATGATAAATGCCCACATCAAAGTAAACCTCCTACACCCACAATGGTATGAGCAGGTGGATGATTTTTTTTTCACACTCACCTGAAAAGCCTTTGTATAATTTGATTGCCACAGATTTTGCAAAAAAACCAATGGTTAGAGCCATAATCCCCCCAAATCTCTAATCCACCTAAATACCTCTGAATGCAGCATAAAAAGAGGTTTTCAAGAGTTGTGTATAAACTATTTTGAATTTGGGCAAGTTTTTTCTTGTGGTTGTGCGGATATATTTTATATTTCCTCCTTCATTTTATTTCTCAGAGAAAAGCATTCTTATCAGAAGCAAAGAATTCAAAGACTCCATCTCTATAATCTCTCTGCAATCTACAACAACTTCCGGTTTCTACATCTTTGATTCAGTGTAAAACTACGAACCCCCCAAAAAATCACAAAATAATAAAGATCATCTGCTGGAAACAAAGAAATTCCTTGACCATATCAACACAGTTTACCAGTGCTAGAGTCACACTGGAAATTCTGCTGCAGTCTCAGGAGAATTGTCTGCTAGACCCAAAGAACTGTCAGCAGGAGTGGTTCCAGATTGGAATCTCTTTGTAAAGTAGCCGTTTTTTGCCCAAAGGTGTCTTTGCATCGTCTACAATATTCCGTCACAGTCTCAGGCCGATAAGGAACCGACTCCTTTTCCTGCACCAACTGTGCCACCAGCTTCTTTCGGCATCTTGTCACGTGATATGTCTGATTGAATCATGGTTATGTCTGTGCTAAACTCACAGATAATCACTTGCATGCCTTGCTTTTTGATTATGAGAACTTCGACAAGTATCAGACTGCCAATTATGATGACTTACAAACCAGTATATGCACAGATATACTCACACACACACTCACACATGCAAACACACACATGCACACACACATGAACAGCAATGTATGCACATGCACATACACATACATATGTGCATATATTCAAGGATATCAATATATACATACGCACATATGTATGGAATACATACATATGTGTTCATAGACTTTTATATGTACATATATATTATGCACATATGTACAGATATATACATATATATATATATATATATATATATATATGCAGATTAGATATATTTAGACAGTTATACAAGTAGTAATACATGTACATATGTGTGATGGTTGGTTGATTTATATGCTAAGTTAGTATTTGTAAATAAATATATATATATACATATGTATATATCCTGACATGTATATGCATATATATATATAAGTTATGAGTAGGTATGTCTCTGTATGTGTGGAGATAGATGATTGTGTATGTTTGCATTACATAAATACTGGACAAAATTTTGGCACAGATAATGTAAGTGTGACTAGGAACTTTTTCTCTCACCAGTTTTTTTTATTATGGATAAGTAGATTTAATCGACTTCAAATGACAAAATAGGGAGATTTTACAAGATATTGTAGTTGTTGTTATTGCAGGAGAGTGAAGTGGATTGAAAAGTGTCATTCAAGGGAATCTCACTGATTTTTAAGGGAGATTTTATTTCATATCCCTTATTTCACCTTATTTCATAGAAGCTTGTTCTTTAGCAAAGCTGTGTGGGGGCTTTTTGGAAACACCCCTTAATACCAAATAGAGTGGGGCCCCTATAAGCTTTATAATATTAGTTTACCAACTGCATTTGTACTAACAAATCTCTCTTAATATTGGGGGCAACCCTTCATGGAGCCATGCCCATCAGCTTCAAAATTCCTGCAAATCTCTAGCTAAGCCTCTGTTCATAGCCATTTATTGTTGACATTCAAGTTGCTGTAGACAGTATATTCAATGCTCAGTTTTGTATTTTCTTTGCTTAGTTAGTTTTCAATGGATATGCTTCATTTTTAAAACAAATTTCAACGATTTCTTTTTGCAGTCTGTCATTTGTGAATCAGTTTAGATTACCATCGTCTTTCAGCAGAACAGATGTTACCTTTCTCCTTCAATTTCCTTCCTTCATCATGGATAGAAATTCAAAATGGTTGCCAATCTTGTCAAATTTACATAATTGTGTCCTGTAATGATGGAGCATACCTTACTTTGGTAAAGAACTCTATTTCTTTTTATTAAGCATCTTATTTTTGACTGAATTCTCTCAGATTTTAGCTCTTATAATTTGAGTTGCAATGCCCAATCGCTGACATCAATTTTAGAGTTATTCAACTAACTACCATGTTCTCACTCATTGTCTATCTTCTTTCAAATTAGGTAAAAAAAAACATAGATTATGTCGACCAGGAAACTTTTCAAACCATGGCCAGAAAACCAATGCACATCCTGGAGAAATAAATGGGGGTCCAAATCTAGTTTTCTTATACCATACAGCACATTTTGTTCTAAAAATCTCTCAGTGATGCTTTGATTTCACGATTCCTTTGATAAGGTCTATGCCTTCAGCAGCAGAGGCAGAAAAGCAGCTTCATGACATCGTGGATCCTCCACCATGCTCAACCTTAGGTATTGCACACTTTCAAAAGCTGTCAAAAATGGTTGAAAAGGAAAAAATGGATTGTTTTAAACTGACGAGCAATGATCTCTGATCACACCCCTATTGAAAATCTTCAGAGAGAGTGGAAATCTGGAGTCATGGTTTCAAATCCTACAATCAAGCAAGGGCAAATTACAGAGTGGAAGAAACTTCATGCTAGCAGGTGCAAAAAGCTTATAGATGGCCAAACAAATGTTTGGAGGCAGTCAACACTGCCATTTTATACTATCCAGGACATATTTTCTCCTTTGAAATTACTGTATTTAAGTTGAAAAAATGATTTTTTGATTGAATTCTTTTAGATATCAGATAGAAATAGTCTGATGATACAAACTTTGTAGATTCTCAATCAATATCTGGAGATATTGTAAGGGTTACACAGAAAAATTCAAGGGAGCCATTAATTGTGACCAGAACTGTATATATTTAAATCATGTGTCTATACATGAATATATTTTTGTCTTTAGAATTACCTGTGTATATAAATATAGTGTATGTGCGTGTGTGTGAGTGCATGGGTAAATTTTATATTAAGTAACGGCAAGGCTAAGGATTAACTTATCTGATCTAAAAATACATCAATGTGGCTCTGAAGAATGACGGAAAAGGGATGTCACTCCTAAAACAGATATGATTAAAAGAAGATTTGTAGATCAATTTAGATTCATCAATCAGCAATTGATCCTTTTTTTTTTAATTATATCCGTTTTGGGAGTGACATCCCTTTTTTTCAACCTTCATTGTTTTCCTGATTCATTTCAATAATGATGATAACAATAACCCTGCCCCAATTCAAAGTCTACAGAAGAGTATGCGATCCTTTCCTCAGATATATAACTGCTAATCATGATTGAGCAAAAATCTGCATAGTCATGGTTGATATGGAAGGATCTGGGAAAGGTCTTTATCCTGTGAAGGGCATGCTGGCTGATGGTGATGGTGATGAAAAATCATGATTGACTTTATTCTGAACAAGAGACTAAAATGGTGATTCATTAGGGAATGTCTTATTTTCATATTTTTTCATTTTATTATTTCTATTCATTTTGTTTTTGCATTGTTTAATCTATAATTAGTTCTCTTTTGTTCCATATTTTGTGATTAATTTCAGGTAAATCAATGGGATTAATTTCATTGCATATTAAAAGAGATTATACATTTATAAATAACCAACATCTTTTAATCAATATGGCCAAAAGAATCCAAAGGTTCATAAATGAAATTGGATTTAAATCAAGGATTGACCAATCACATTGAAGACTCTTTCATGAACCTGCCACCATTTTTGTACAATTAATGCAATGTTGAAAGGCATAACCTTTGTAGAAAACTGTTGCCATGAAGGGGTTTTGCCTGATTTTTGAAGATGCTGAGGTTGGTGGTACACAACAAAGTAGCTTCCACATGAATGATAGGACCCAGTGTATCCCAGCAGAACATTGCTCAAACCATCACACAAGTGTCATCGCTCCGCCAGGATAATGCTGCACATGTACTCTGATTTCCACTCTATTCAGGACAGAATGAGATTCATTGAACCAAGTAACCTTCTTTCAGTTCCAATGTCTGAAAGGCCCATTGAAGATGCTTTCAGTGATGGCAATTGGTTAACTTGGTACTCTATCTGGCCGGAGGGGCTGTGCCACCCAATATGCCCAATAAGGATCAACGTACTGTGAGTAATGATGCATTCCTTCCTTCAACTTGATTCATGCCACAGTAGCCCTTCTGTTGGTTCATATTTTGGGGGGAAGCCTCAATCTACTTCTTGCCACCAAAAGTCTTGGCTACCTATTTATCCCTTTTTGGTAGACTACCAATAGTTATTGATCACAACTGAACATAAAAAGCCCACATGCCATACCATCTCAAAAGTCCAACCAAGTATTCGGCATAACTTTTGGTCTCATACTTGTGACACTGTGTTAGGGCCGGCACCATCTATCAAAATAGGCAGCAACATAAGTTGTAGACCACAGAAGAGTGCAGTACTGATCTTTCAGGAGGAAATTTTGAAAAAAGAACAAGCAATTGTGGATTCAAACTTCAAGTTTGACTTCTGGTGTATAAAACCCTGGCCCAAAATGTCACATCTCACCATGGGCACATGGAACCATTGTGCCAGCCCTGCCCTTTTGCAATTGATAACATCAAAATGAAGCTCTTGAAGCATGCTTACCTGCTCATATACATCCGAGGTGGAAGGAAGTAAAGAGAGTTACGGAATTTGTCTTTTTTGATATGATATTTCTTAGAGGAAAAAGAAGCAAGAACAACCCTTGAAGGCTATCTCGCAAAGAATGAAAAGAGTAGGGAGAAAGAAGAGAAGAAGAAAAGAATGATTATTCATCTTCAAGTGAAAAATGTACAATGGAGTATCTGAATGAATATAAGAATGTATAAGAGAGAGAGAGAGAGAGAGAGAGAGAGAGAGAGAGAGAGAGAATCGAACTTGAGGTAAAGGTTGAGGAGGCATGGGTGTTCCTTGGGCAGAGGACGAAAGGGCATTTCCTCCCCACCTGGATAAGGACTTCTCATATAGGGTGAGGGAGTTGAAACCTCATAGAGGCAGGGATTAACATGAACAGTGACAGTTTAAGCCGGAACTCCCTAGGCCCTTACCTGAAAACTCCAAGATATGTCTCTTGCCCACCCTTCCCTGGAAAAATGGCAGTGGCCACCCATATGTTGAGGTGTTGAAATAGAGAATGATAAGGAATTTAAAAAAGGTGCACCACAATAAAAAGATAGGTTGATTATAAAAATAAAATGATACATATATGGGAAAAACTGAATGATAAACAAAAAAAATGCCCCAAAATTAGAGAAAGCCAAGATTAAGAGAAATATAAAGAAAGCAAAAAAAAACATTTGGTTCACGTCAAATTTTGGGAGAGGGACCACCTGTTCCTACTGATATGATATCACTGAAATACAAATGTAGGTACACACACACACACACACACATATATATATATATATATATATATATATATATATATATATATATATATATAAATATACATATATATATACTTATATACATATATATATATATATATGTATATATACATATATACACATAAACATACATGCTATACAGAAACATAAAAATAGACGAAAATAATTTAAATAGATAAAAGTACATATAAATATTGCATGTACATTAATGGCTAAATATTTACATGTATTATATGTATATATATATATATTTATACATAGATATATATATATATATATATATATGTATATAACGTAAAAAAGCGCATGAATGTACACATGCATATGGCATACTCACTCTTTATATACAAAACACACTTTAAAGACTCAAACAGAAGATATATATACACCTTATATATACACACAGAAACAAACTTTTTCATTCATACTGAAGTGAACCATGAATACATACATATATATATATATATACATACATTCATATATGAATACATGTATATTAACAAAACTACAATATACTGACAATCATACAAACACATATTAGACATACTGGCGTAATTACCAATACATACACCCTTACATTAGACCATACTCACGCAAACATAGGTAAGCAGTTTAGATTAAAAATGTTTACAGCTAATTACATGTATTTTATGATTAGTTTTCACAATGCTTTTTGTAGCTTCATTCTCTTCTGGTACCCTCAACGACGGGGGAAATTGAGTTAGGTATACAAGGGCAATAATTATCAAGACACATTTCCAGCATGACAGACCTGTCAAAGCTTCATTCTTCTCACAGCATCTAGAATTCCCCAATCCATGTACTGACCAGTCTCAACATTGTTCACCTTTAATGATCTTTCAAGAAGTGGTGTATCTAATGTAATTTGGCCGTAACTCTTCAGCCTCTGGGAGAGATTCCTCAATCCTTATCCTTATGCTTAGTGCTTAGTTTAGCAAGGAAGTATGATTTTCAAGGTATTTGCCATGACTTGGAGGTGGATTTAGTCACAGCCTACCAAACCAGAAACAAACACACTACCACTGGGTCGTGGTGATTGTAGCTCATCTTTCAGGGACAATGCTTCAACATATCAGGCTACCAAGAGTTATTATCTGTAGTTGCTCTCTTTTTTTCTTCAATTTATTCCATGCTGCATTGTGGACTATTGATGAAAATAGCAAGAAGGAGATGAAAAATTGGACTCAAAATCTCGAAACAACATGAGAATATTTGTGTAAGTTTAAATGACTTCACAGTTTTGTGAGGAAAAGTAAACTTTTCTTCAAAACAAATTAATCACAACTAACATGTACACAAGTATTTACTTCGGAAGATAGATAGATAGATTGATAGATGTGGACAGAATGAGATAGCTGGATACACACATACATACATACACACATACATACATACATACATACATACATACATACATACATAGACATGGACAGTTTGAGATAGAAAAATTATCTATCTTCTTTTCTATACTTTTTTCTTTTAAGTTATTGATTTCTTTTATTTGTCTCTGTGTACCATGTACCTCTGTCAATTCATCTATCAGATAGATAGATTGATAGATAAATAAATAGATAGATAATTATGAAGGTGGATATGAACAGACTGATAGATTTAGGCACGATGCATGGAGACAGATATATAAAATCAATAATTTAAAAGAAAACAATTATATATACACGTTGACACACAAATGCACCTGCTCTCACACTTAAACAAAACATGCATTTAATATTTTAATTCAGGGATATATTCACATGTGCACTTATGTTGATAGATATGTGAATAGATAAATACATAGTGTGGCATAACTGCATGAATATATTTGCAGAAAAAACTTATACACAGATGCAGGAAGTTTTGCTTCAAAATATGCATACACACTCACACACACACACACATGCACGTATATATATATATATATATATATAGATGCATAGATTTTCAGATACCTGCACAGAACACATTCATATGTAAATGCATTGATATATATATATATATATATATGTATGTATGTGTGTGTGTGTATGTGTGTGCTTATGTGTATGTGTGTGTGTATACACCAAGCTGTATATACAGAGATCCATGAGTAGAAACTTTCACACAGCTTTTGTTAAAGACAATTTCATAAACAAGAGTGAAAAAATCATTTAAAAAAATGTGGAATAATTTTTCTGAACACCTTTGCATCCTTTCTATTTTTTTCAATTTTTAATTTATTATATTCTACTTCGTTTTTTTTTCTTCTTCTTCATATTAGCGATAATGGGCCTGTACAGAAGCCTGGAGGCTTTTCTCATGGCTTTTATATTTCTACTTAACCTTCCTATCCGTCATAGTCTCTTTTCTTCCCTTTTTTATCTCTCTGTCTCTATTTCATTATTTTGAACTTTTTATTAGGTGTGTCTCTGCGTACTTGTATTTTCGAGGTCCCTTTTATTGAGGTCAGGGGATGTCGGATCTCGTTTCTTGTAGTTTGTGTATTCATTATAAAATTGGGAATAAAAGAAATACGGGAGAGACGAAAGGAAGGAAAGAAAAAAAAAAACAGAAAGAAAAAGAGAAGTGGAAAATTATTTCAACGTTTTTCCCAGCATTTTGTCACATCTTCTATGCCTCTCCCTTCTGTGATACAACGACGGCATCTGTTGTGTTGACTAATTGAAGAAAAAATAATGAAGGAAACAACGGAAGCAATAAAGGAAAGAGGATGATTGAAGAAAACCAGGAGACAACACAAAAGTAATGAATAAATTAATTCTATAAAAGGTGAGAAGAATGAGGGGGAAGGGATTGAAAAGAAAAAAAATGATGACATCATGAAAGAGAGAATGGAAGGAGATAACAATGGGAATCCGTGTGAAGTGGACGATTGCTTTATGGATTGGATATTGGAATCTATGAGCCAGGATCAAACTCCACTTAAGTCAGTTTTTGTTCTCTTTACACTTGCCCTTGGGGAAGGCATGAATCTATCTCTGCCCTGCCTCAGCTGTGAATAAATAGTAGGGCAGACTGGGCCCGGGGCTAGGTGCAGTTGGCAACCAGTCCAAGAAATGTAAAACTCCCGATTCAGCCAAAAGGTGATGGGCTCCCTCTGGCTATCTCGGCCTCAACACATCCATGATGAAAATCATCTGTGGTGCCCCAATAACCCTGCAATGGGTATTGGGATATTTAAAAAAATAGTATGAATGAAAAAGAAAGTACAACGAAGAAGAAAGTACAACGAAGAAGAAGAAGAAGAAGAAGAAGTGTTAGTTATTAAATAGCATTTAGTAGCCTGCTGTGTAGGGGATGATCAATTAAAAAGTTAGAAAAGGGGATGATCATTGGATAAGTTACTTCTCTTACCTTTTGCTGTGCCGTCATCATTAAAAGTGTTCAGATTTTCAAAAAACAAGCATGAATATCGCTCAATACAAACTCATTGACCAATTTAGCATAAACTTGGATTTCAAATTAAACACCCAAGTCTCAACAGCCGACCCTCAGTGGCCTTGGCCCTTATGCTCGATATGATTTCATATATCTCATAACTACTAACTCGATCTGTTTGCAGTTAGTGAAATAGAATTAGAGGCGACAAGCATCAGAAGTGGCGTCACTCACAGGATAGAACAAGACAAACAGGCAAATAAACAAAAAACTGGATAGCGGCAAAAAGAAAGAAAAAGCTTTGTTGACTTCCAAACTTGATTAAGTTGAATCCGAATTTATCAACCTTTTCCATCTTTCTTCAAATATCAATTCATAAAAACCAACAAAAACAATTAACAGCTGGAGTCGAATTGCAATAAAAAAAAGCAACCAAAAAATTAATACGAAGGTAAATAGTATTGAAAAACGAATAATGAAAATGATCTTTATTTTATTTCTTAATCTTGTTATTATTTGAAACTGTCAACCAAAACTGCTACACAAACTCTCAACATAGGTTTCTTCGGTTTTTAAATCGGTCTGGTTGGCTGGCTATCTAGGTATGTATTCAGGTTGCACAAATGGAGTTAGAGTGGGGGTTTGGGAACTGGTGTCTGTGGACCCCTGGGTGTCTGACAAATAATGCTCAGGGTCCCCCAGTAGTATTTCCTCTTAAACTGACATTGTGAATCTTATGGCAGAGAAACAACAATCTCCATTGCATTATTGTACACAGATGTGTACCATATATTAGAATTCAAATAAATATGATTGTTTATTATTGTAGTTCATTGATAACAGTATAAAAACTAATAGCTAAAAATTGGGGTCTGCCAGAACACTGCCCAACAAAAGTTGAGAGAAATAATTGATTCATTGATCACCCCTTTTTCCAATCTTTATTGGATTACCCCTGATACAGCATGCTGCTAAAAGAAGTTGGTCATGTGATGATTTCAATTGAGTGATTAACCGACACTGTTATTATTCATTTTTATTCACATTATCATTTTAGCATTTTATTCTTTATTATTTCATTCATTTTTTAATATTTCCTCAATTCATCATTTTATTTATTTATTTTTTCATTCTCTGTTTTCTGTTTGTTCTTTCATTGTTTTATCTTTCTTCTCAGAGTAGACAAGAGGAAAGAAGAAGGAAAAAAATGAAAAACTAAAATCAGGTGGGAGGAAAGCTATCAATTGGATTTGTTAATTTAAATCTTGTCTCATCAAAAGAAGAGTCGGGCAGCATTGGGGTCAGTGGGGAAGTGAGGGATGGGCTGGCTAATATCATTTTATTGCAGAAGAAAAAGCTTCCTAATTAGCAGAGATCAAGGTTTGTAAGATTTTTTGCAGTTTATTTGTTTTAATGAGAACATTTTGAAAAAAAAGAAATCCTACAATTGTCTGAGAACGACAGCTGTTTATATAAAATCTGGTTTCGGTATCTGATTGAATATGAATATACAAACATAAACTACAGCCATCATCATCATCATCATCACCACCACCACCACCACCACCACCACCACCAACAACAACAACAACAACAACAACAACAACAACAACTACAACAACAGCAACTGATATTTGACATAGACCTTCCTCAAAATCATGGGAAAGTTTGAGCAATATTCTACTGCACAGTCCATGACATGTAGGCAAGGCATCTGGGCAATAGGTGTTACTTGGTGGAGGCTAACTCCATTCCAAGCAGCATATGACAGGTTATATTAAGTTACATGGTTCCAGTAGCTGGGTGTACTCCCCGAACTAACCTCTTATCGTCTTTGCCAACATTATTTGGAATTTCCAAATTAGAAATTGTTTTTCCATTAATTCTGGGGGATGTTTCAAGTGAAGTCTCAGGGTAGAATTCGAGGGTGAATTTGTATTAATGATATTAGAAAATTCTCACCTGTCTACATCGACGTGAAAACTACATTGGACTCAGCACCCTTGTGGATTTAAGATTGCTGTTATAACAAATTTTTCATTGTAACGGGTGGATTTGATACAAAGTGAATTAACAATAAGATTCCCCAAAATACTGACAAAATTACTTTGTCCTACGCTTTCACAGTCGGATATCCAAAATACTGGTTACAGGTCTGTAGGTAAAGTAAATGCACTTCTCCTTACACCTTAATCAACGTTTTTAATTATTTCAAGATTATCGATAGTTGATAAGACTTTTATTTCAAATTTCCCTTCAGATTTCTGTGTTTCTTTAGGCAGAATTCTTTTAAGGGTTTAAAAATGTTAGTTTTTAAATCTGAAATCTTGGTCTGTTGCAGCAAATTATTTTCCAGTAATAGTCTTGCGAGAGTATAAGAACAGATAGGCCATTAGATCATAAATATCATTGAATAGTGCTGTAAGAACGAAGGCCTTCAGAACAAGAGTTTATTGTACTTATTTATGTACCTAGGCTGACAAAATATTCTGTTATGTCCATCAGTCCACCTGTGAGTCTGTCTGTACATCTATTTATCTTTCTATCCACACAATAAGCCCAAAAATTTTCAAAGAATTCCAATAACATCTTGTGGAAAGGAATAATTAAGACTAATATATATCAACTGCAAGATAAAAGCCCCAGTCAATTTCAAGATAATCCATAGTAACTTACCCACAGCTAGATTAAATACCTGACTCGCTGGTAGAACTGAGTTTATATTGATCACAATAGAACAGAAATTTTATGGTGTTAGCCAGAGAACTGCAATGACTGAAATTTGGATGATTTGTAAGTAATGGGAAAATGAAATTTTGGGCAGATCCATGGATTTTTACAATTATCTCACAGGAATTTTACTTATATGTTCATTCACAAGATAACTCCAAAAATTCTTTAACAATTTCAATGAAATTTGTCAGGAATCCTGAAAAGTATTGGGAACTGTTTTTTTTAAAAATTTATTGAAACTCTTGGAAAGTTTGGGCCACATTTTTTGATTCACTTTGATAATGCTAAAAATCATTTATCAGATTACTTGGAATTCAGAGAGTCCCATAACAAGGAACATGCAAACTGAAGAATCCTATGTTGACCATTTGGGGGACAGTTTCGGTTGATGGCTTCTAGAATAAAGCTCTAAATGTAAATGTAGATAGATATTTATTGATTGAAAATTAACTGCTGAAGATTACAATGATCAATTATGTAAGGGACTATTAGTTTTGTATTGCATTTTTTTGACTCCTGTTTCAGTCAAGACATATGAATAAAAGCATTTCTGTCGTAACTGGCCAAGGTAGAATAATCCAGCCTGTCCTCGAGTGGCAGAGGAGCAATCTGATAGGATTCCTTCAATCTATTTAAGGTTAATTACAGTCTCAAGTATCTTTAATCTGAATTACAACAGCAAATAATGCAAAGAAAATACTTTATCCATATCAAGTGCTGGAATTAATCTGTTGATTTTGTAAGGTCCTAAGATTTGGCAAAATTAGACCCATTATATCAGCCCATTCAGAGTTCTAAATGCAGATCAAGGGCTAACAATATCTTGAAACTTTGAAACAAACTTTCTCTCCAACTGAACAAAATTTCCTCTTCTCAACTAAAAGCAAAAAGATCTTACAATGTCATAAAATGCTTTGTTAGAAATGATTTCCTATTATCTGTCCATTACAAAGTAAATTTTCAACACTGTGACTCCGTGCTGTGTTTTTCTGACAAAAAATTGATGAAAATGGAAAGTCTTTATTGCATTTTAAAATGGTTTTATTTTCATACAAATCAACTTTTATGTTCACTGGAATATCTAATAATTGTAGAATGTACATGAATGTATATACAAGAAAAAAAGAATAATATGCTATAAAAAAATTGCAACTTCATAGAATTAACAAAAGAAAAAAAGGAAAAGAAATCCTGGCTTGAGAATTCCTGTTGGATGTTATGACGAAATAATTTCATTCAATCTTAAATGTTTAAAGCAATAAGATATTCATAAATTAGTGCATGTTTGTGAAATAAAAATGCTTCTCTTGCCTTTAAAAGTTGAAATTTTATTTTCCACTCATTTCTTGTTCTGGAATAGTTGAACCCTGAATAATTACACTAATTTAAAACTAAGTTTACATTAAAAGTATTTTTCTAATGAGTACAATTCACAAGGAAAACTATAATTTCTTTTTTTTTGAAAAATTGAATATTGTCAGATAAAAAAAATATGGAAAGAGCAGAAGATAAAACTGTTTTGGAAGAAGTGAATGAGAAAAATAAAGAGAGAACAGACAACATATTCATGGTGGCCTTAATAACCTTTGCAGACACCTCAGTACGCATCAAGTTGAAATTATTCCTGGTCGCAACTTAAAACTTGCATACAAATATGATCAAATTAAGCCTGGCAAATCTACCATAGAAATGTGTGACCTTTAATGAATATGATTTGACTTTGAAATCATCACAGCTAACGCCATTAGTTTCAACACAAATACTGCCAAAAGAAAGGGGGTTGGGGCGCTTTTCATACAGGTAGTCAAAAGTATTATTAATTTTTGACTAGTGTTTCTTTCATTTTGATTTTAGTAGCTTTCCATCTAGTCGTATTAGTAATAGTAATATTGTCTGGATTCACTTTTTTGTTTGTATTTTCTTTCATCTTATTTTTAGTAGCTTTTCATCTAGTTGTATTAGTAGTTGCGATATTTTCTTGATCTATTTTTTCATTACATGAAGCATTGATAACTACAAGTAATTTTTGACTAATATTTCTTTTATCCAAATTTCAGTCCTTTTTTTTATAGGAATACATCAAGAAAGGTTCTTTGGATTAGTATTATCTAAACAAAATGATGTGCAATGAAATGAAAAAGAATCAAATCAAACATCATTTGATATTTTTCATTGAAGATTTTCTTCTTTTATGTGAGATGAAAGAAGAGATAAAAATCTTGTTTGTTTTTTGTTTCATCTAATCATTTGTTTATAGCTTGTGACATAAAGTCATTTGGTTTAAATGACAATAAAAATGTTAGGGGCTAAAAATCCTCGGGGAAGAGATTGCTGACATCTTGGGACCAAAATGAGGATTTTGCCAAAAGTAATAAGTTTTTTGAATGAAGAACAAATATCATATTGACAAATGCATGCAAATTGGTTGGAACATTTTAGACATATTCATCCAATGGATGAAATTCAAGGGATGATTGAACATCATTCAAAGATTTTAATCCATCTTTGGCCTTTATCTTCTCTCTTTCTTTTGTCTTCCTTCCTTCCTCTCTTTATTTTCCTTTCATTTTCCTTCTCTTTTTCATCTTCTTTTTACTCAATTCTCTCTATCTTTGCTTTTGGCTTTTTCTTTTTTTGCTACTCTGTTCATTTTTTAAATCAAAGGTCCAATCTGAATAAATTTAAAGAAATTCTAATGAATGACCCTGTCTGAAAATGAATTTTCAGTTTTTCTATAACTTGACTCTTCTATCAGTTGGAATTTAATTAAGGAGTATTTTCACAGGAGAGTATCATTTTCTTGAAGTTGATTTTCGGAAGTCATCCTTAGAACAGATTGATCAGGAAATTCAAATGGCCATGTTGCAAGAATATCAGAAATCGCAATTCACAATGTGGATGCCCCAAGATCAAATGCTAAATTTTTGCTGGTAAATAATAAGAGGGTGAGATGATTTAGGCAAGTTCAGCTGGTATTTGCACCTTGATGCTTGAGAGCAAAAAAAAGTGATAGCCCTTGAGGAAAGTTTATGTCCAAAAACAGACTTTAAAAATCTGCTGCTGATGATGATTTCAAGCAGAAATCTTTGAGATAGGAAGAGAAAAGATTCAGACAAGAGACCTGAAAGAGAATGTGTATGTGGGTGGGTGCAAATGTTTGTAAGCAGATGAAATTTTGTGGAACCTTTTCGTGTAAATATTCCAAGTTATTTACTTGCTTTATATCAATATATCCATTGCCACAAACAAACAAACAAGTTACAAAAAACAAAGACTAATGAGATTTTAGGCAACAATTTCTCAGAACTTTGAGCAGATACAACTTCTCACTTGTTGGAAGCATCTGTAATAAAAAAGAAAAGAATTTCACATGTTAGGAAGATTTTACAAAAGATTCAACAAAAGATGATTAGTGAAAAGTCTGCAGTCTGATCTACAAAGTATTTCTTTTTTATGGGAAGATAAAAGAAAGAAAGCAAAAAGGAAACTCATTAAAAGAAGTAAAACAATGAAAACAGATGTGTTGGATTTTTATTATCATAAAAATAGGTTTAATATAAAAAGTTGAAATCTCATTTTTTTGTATCATAGAAATTGATGCTAAAGTGAAAGATTTACTAATGTGATTGCAATCTTCTGGTAGATTCAATAGAAAAAGATTTATTATCTGTTGTTATTCGAGGTTTTTGAGTCTTTAATATTAAGGATGTCTTCTCAAAAAGTTGGACTAATTTTCAAATATGATTTTAAATTATGGCATAATGCCACCCAAGCAGCTAATAATGTCTATAAAGCATTTAGGCTGAACGCTACTGCAAAGTGTTCAGCATTGATTCTGTAGGTCTAGATTTGAAAGCATGGATACTAAAAATAAATGTCAAATGTTTTCTCATCAATTTTGAAATGTTTTATCTGAAATATCCCTGGGAAGGGAAGTCCTTCTTCAGGTTAGGGAAAAGTTTCCTTTTGAAAATAAATTCAGTCTTTGAAAAATCTAAGATCTACAAATTGTATAAATAACTTGATCAGGTACCAATTTGAATGGCAGAGCACTGTTTAGTCTTATCAAATGGAACTAAATTTGAAAGAAATGTCCAGTCATTTTTTCTTACAAATCATTGATCAAGACACTTGAAAAATCATTAGTTATTGTGATTGGAAATTTCTAACCTTCTACACTTGTTTCATTTATATTCTTGTTCTGTTCTTTCATCACCTTTCATGATTTCTGTGCAATTTAACATTAAGCAAGGATGAAATTCTTGCTCAAGCATGAATACCGATCTGTCATTCATGTCTATCAAATCAATTGACTTTATTGAACTTCCGGTGCTTTGCACTAAGACTATTTCTATTCTAGTTCATTGTCACATGAATAAGTGGAGTTTGTTCTTGCAAGGACAATAAAACCGATGAGTCTTACGTGATTTGGGCAATTCAGTGTTTTTATGTCTGAAGTGTTTTGCTTTTCTGCTCTTTTCAGAGGAAAAGAACAGACAGAAAGTTTATCATTTTGTTTTTATTACTTATTCACTTAGATCATTCAGTCACATTCAAAGAGGATGGATAAAGAAATGTGAACAAGTGTAATTGCTTGTGTATAGAAATTGACAAGAACCACACAAAAAGAAAAACATGGAACAATGATCAGCTAAACTAAATGATGCATCATTCCTTCAAAATTAACCCTAACCAAATATTAGGACTTTTCTGATAAAGTCTCCTGTACTGGTTTACAATACTTCATCTAATAAAACTAAATAAAGATAATTTCTTGTGCTCTGTATACCTTCTACCACCCTATCTTGTACAATAGGGTCCTTTCAGCACAAAGAGAACATTTTGATGAAAACAATCTGGAAAATAATGTAATCCATCACAACATGATGGATTATGCAGTGGTTGGGCCCAGGCTAGATTGAAGTATGAATTATTGGCTGAGTTGGTATTGGGAACTGGCCCTAAATGTCCAGCTGATTACTTTCCTGTCACACGCCTGCTAAACCCGAGCTGACCAGGATGTCTCAACATCAACTCAGGAGACATAAATCAATTTTTTTCATGTTATCTATTCGATAGGCTTTAAGAATTAACTTGTTTTTATGGTCAGTCCAAGTTCAGTCGACCACTGACCCTGACGCAGTCAACCAAGCATTGAAGATTGACCTACGGATTCTGTGGGTCTGATATCCAAGAGCTTAATCGGACTTTGGGACACACAGCACAGTTCATCATTCTGCAAGTATAGCTTGGTCATTTTAAGTGTATGACTGCAAATTTAAAGGTTTGAAATTTTATCTTGTCAGGTTCAAGAGCTTTATTATATACTAGCAACATGATAGGATTATTTATGTTATGTATGGATGAATTATGGATTGGTGCAACATACTTTTCTAACCCCTATTTCTTTCCATTTGGATTTGTGCCTTACTCCATACTTGATGTAAGCATAAGCAGAGGCTTTGCTCATTTCGTCTGCCTCGCTAGAAGGTAAGCAAATAAAACTGTAATTATTCGTAGCTATTCAAGCTCCTTGATTGGTTGTTAACTTGTAACTTAATTTCACCCAATCTTCAAGCAACGCAAGTGTGGCATAGCAGATGCACTACTTGGCTGTTTACATCTAGGCTGAACAACCAATAAGGGCAATTTTGTTTGTTATATATCTGTTTGATCTAGAGTGACAGAAACTAACCAACAAACAAACAAAATGTGACAACAACTTTTATATAAAAAGATACTTGCACTGTGTCCGATAAAAATATCAGGATTATTTATGTTTGCGATCATTGTGCAGTGATTCTGTTTTTCAGAATCTCCCCTCTACCCAAATGCGCTTTGATATAAAAGTTTTATTTTCGAAGTGTTACAGATATATTATATATAGAGAGAGATATTTTGTGTATTTATGAGCTTTTTGGTAAAAAATGCCTCTACCTCAGTATTTGCCTGGCTTTGTCGTTACAGTAAGCTTGTTTTAATCCTCACCGGATGTTCTACTCAGCGCTCAACTATTGTGGCCTTATATCAAACTAAGCTTTATAAAATTGTAAATACTGAAACTGAATACACCATCTATACATGAATATAGGCTGTGGGTTTTTAACTAAAATAATGGCACCAAATCATCAATTTATCCTCAAAGTCAGTCAAAAATGACCAGTACTTCTTACCTACATGAATACTACATCAATAGATACAATGTGTATGTGAGTGATTATGCCTGTAGTTGTAAATCATTCATTACCATGGTGTTGTTTAAAATTCAATGTAAGTCGTATATAGTGCATCTTGTGTAATATCCATTTAGGATTATTTTTTTAAGGTAGATTTCTAATCACTGATGTGAATTTCACTTTTACAGCCTGAAAATAATGATCAATATGTAGAAGATAACAGAAATCCATGTTTTGGTGATGGCTGACCAAGTACCACAAATGGTGTATTCATGAGAAGGGCATATCTCTCACGATGGCCTTAGGGCAAAATAATGGACTCAGCTAATATTTGAGTCGGTCAACTCTCTGAAATTTTCTGATCAATTCTGAACTTGTCTTACAGTCATGGTTAACTTATATTCAAGAATACATGGTACTTTATACAAGCTAAGTTTAGCTTCGTTTGACTCAAGGCTACAGTTGTAGATTATGAAACTGAGGCTAAGAAATTCTTGGGTATTTTGCAAAATCCCTAGGGATATGGTGACATCATGAGTTTCATAATCCTACCATAACATGCACGCACTCATGATAGATGCAATACTGACAAGTCAGGAGAAGTTTAAACAGAGACATTGTCTCTTGTCTTTGTTTTTCGTAAATCTAGAAAGTCAAGTCAGATATTGATCCAAGCCGAGAGTCACAAAATAGAAACTTGTCATTGTAGAGATGAAGTTCTGGGGGAATACATACAGACATATATATATATATATATATATATATATATATATATATATATATATATATATATATATATATATATATACAAGGATTCTAGCTTCTCCCGAGCATGACTGGATCCTATGAAGCGACTGATACATAAGTTAATTTGGCATCTATGTATATTTTGGGTGTATCAGATTAAAGACCCCTGCATCTGTGGCATATGAAGCAAATGCCCCTTGATGTAGAAACAACATTGTCCTTGTCAGGTGTCTATATTCAAATGATATATATATATATATATATATATATATATATATATATATATGTTCATGCGATGATTGGATTTGTACACCTGTGATTTGATATCATTTGTGGCAAGCGTCACTGACATTACATGAGCATCAAACCCTTTAGTACAAGATTTTTGTCAAACAGAGATTGTTCTGCTATGTCGGTTCCAATGATGGCAGATTTAGGATGGGGAAAGGGGTATGTACATACTCAATTTTATGAATGTATATTGGCACAAACAGCTTACTTGTGTGATATATCAAATAAACCTACATGCATAAGTTACATAAATATCCATCTATCTATCTATCTATCTATCTATCTATCTGCTCTGTCAGTCCTTAAGATAATGATGGTATGTAGAGGTGGTGGCATTTGAATCTTAGATGTTTCTGCATATTTGTTTTCATTGTTTAGATTGGATATACATACATATATATATATATATATATATATATATATATATATACATATATACATATATATATATATATATATATACATATACGCATGTATCCATATCCAACTATCTATTTATGTTCTGTTTTAAAATATTCAGCATTATCACCATAGATAAAGCAAGTAAACAGTAAAAATATATATACAGAGAGAGAGAGAGAAAGAGAGAGAGAGAGGGGGGGAGAGAGATAAAGAGGAAGGGAATGAGAGAGAGAAAGAGATGCATTGTGTATAATTGTATATATAGAAGTATGCCACTGAGCTCTCAGAAATATTGATCCCTATATATATATACGAATATGAACTGAGCCACATTCACACTCACACACACACTGACATTTCTTAGAGCATGAATGTATGTATGAGGATATGTGTTGATGTAATACCTATACATATTCAAGAAAATGCCAATGATTCTATGTTCGGATATATTCAGCTCTGTTTGTCATTGCATATATCATTCTTTGTAGGATTATCTGTTTGAATCTGCATAAGTCTGATAGTCACCTATCATCATAAGATGGGTAAGGATGTCAGTTGGGGAGACCTATTCCAGGACAAGACACAAAACACACCCACGCACGCACACACCCACACACGCACACATGCACACACTACTCTATCTCTCTAACTATGAACATGTTTGTGTGTGTATATGTGTGCATGCTTACTATGAATGTGCTTGTGTATGTATATGTATGCACACATGTATGTGTATTTATGTAAGTATGATATCTGCCATAGGGTTCATCAGCCGACTTTTTGAAAAATCTTGATATATGTTGATTTTCAACAAAATCTTGATATTTTTAGATATTTGATGAAATTCAGGTCCTGAACTCTTACCAATCATCCAAAATGTCAAAGTTTTGCCAAATCCCCGAGGTGGCACTCATTTGCTGTGCAGCCATTTGTTTCTCTACTTTCAACAATTTACAAGTAAAACTGCAAGAGAAACACGAAGATTAGGACTGTCAAAAATCTCTGCAGATTGCGAGCAGTTTTGTGATTATTTTAGATTTTAGAAGCACAGGGAAGTATTTGATGTTGAGATATTGTAAGATTGTATAGTACCAATTCCCTGATTAGGCTATTGATGTTGATAGCAAAAACTTTTTAAAAAATTATGGTTTTACCTGGGCTGAAAGTCTGAAAACTTATCGGTGTCAGTTTGTGTCTGTGGGGTTTGTTGAGTAGGCTGAAGCCTATTTCCAGGGGCCCCCAAAATTAGTAAACAGAAAGAAATTACCTTGAAAAAGTCAATTCAATTGGAATTCTTGTTTACTTATACTAGTGACTAATTGTAATAACAATCAAGGCCCAATGCAACCTCAGTCTGGCCCTGTTTATTTCAAAGCAAAATGTCTCCCATTCAATGAATTTCGTTTTACTGTCAAAAAAAAAAACACACTTTATTCTTGGAATAAATGTCTTATATCAATTTTGAATTTTCCATTTTTTTTAGAGTTTTAAGTCGGTACAAAATGTTATGTGTTAGGGTTGAAATATTTCAAGATTTCTTTCTTTGAACCTTGCAAATCATATGGAGAAATTTTTTTGTCTTTCACTTTCAGGAAATTTGTTAAAAATATATATTGTAAACCTTAGGTTTAACAGACAAATAGGAATGAGCAGTTGTCCATTGATGTACATATATATATATATATATATATATATATATATATATATATATATATATATATATATATATATATATATATATAAGATGGCTAGTCTCCATTAATGGTGATCTGGGAGTGTTTTTCCATGTCTTTACTTGATTTAAGTGAGTGGGACCTGTATGTGAATAATAAATGTACATATGTACAGATATATATATATATATATATATATATATATATATATATATATATATATATATATATACATACATACATACATACATACATACATACATACATACATACATATGTACGTATGTGTGTACGCATTGTCTGTTTCATGTCTAATAGCCAGGTGATCCTTCTCCTCAAACGAAATATATTGAAGTAATCAGCCTTTTGGTAAACCTTGAAAATTATACCTTCTTTACAGAGAATAGAATTTTGTATGATCCTCTGCTTTTGTCTTTTTGAAAGCTCTCTCATCTAACCCTATAATGAGTATATATGCAAATTTCTTCTTTGTTTGTCGCCAACGTTTGTGAATTTGACTTCCTACTATGATACAACAATTACATTATAGATTATACCATAGAAACTCCTGAGACTCAAAACTTTTGATCACATATTAAATTGGGATTACACAAATTATGAAAAAATAAATTGCCGAATAGCTTTAGGCTCCACAGTTCCAATCCATAGATGAGCAACCGTGTTATTCTGGATGTTTATATGCAAGGATATGAATAATGTTTCAGGATCTGTGTCAATGTGTTTGTGTTTTGTGCCTTCTTCACAAAGGAGAAAAACAAAACAATTCTGTTAATTTTAACAAAATTCATTTATACTTATAGAGTTACATTATTTTTCTCTTTCAAAACTTCTAATTTTGCTTCACAGTATCTCTTTCATTCCCTAATACAAAGCCATTGACTGTTCACAGAATTTGCCAGCAGGGGTAAAATCACCCTCCTGGGGCCCTTCATGGAGGGAAAGCCTAACAAGCTTTATGAATTGTAGTTCCACTGCATTTCCACTAATACACAAACTTTATAAAACTGGAAGGGGTCACTCAAGGAAGCAAGGCCTCAGTCCCCCAAATCCCCAGCTATGCCCTGGTTTGTTAAAAAAACAAACTTTTGTCCTAATGATGAATTATAAATATATATTTTGATTGAAAGAATTTTTTGTTTGATATTTCCCAATCAAAATGAAAGAGAGAAGCAATGAGAAGCACCACCAACGAAAGTCAAATGATTGCTAGATGTCAGACATTGGTAGAAAACAATTTTGTAACATGGTTCTTTTCTTTGCGCTGTGTAAAATAGTCATAACAGTTAAAAGCATTACAGAGACGATGACTCCAGAACTGATTGTTTAGAAACACTTCAACTACTACTTATCGCATTTAATGAGGCATGAAGTTTGACATTTGCATAAGAATTGTTTTGTCATGGCACTACATGAAGCAGCACAGCATGAAGAATTTCAATCTTTTTCAACGGTGGCAAAGATGCGGGTTGTTAGAAACCCTCAACCGTAACTATCACCAAATCCACCAAGAAAGGTTTCTTCAGTTTCTAAGTTGGTCTGGCTGACTGGCTGGCAATGCATATATCACATGTACAGGCCTCAACAATGCTGAGATATCTACTCGTTATCTCAAAAAAAAGGTGTTTTGTTTTGTTTTTTAACCTACCACCAAGTTTCTTTTGTGAGGATGCTCAATTTGTAATGTAAATTTATGCTCAATTGATCTTTTAGTTTGTGTCCAGCATTATTAAGGCTTATTTTTTGGAATTCAAACTTTTTTAATGATCACACAGGTGACAGATGGAACTTTTTCAATGATCACCTTTCTTTCAAATTTTCTAATTGATCACCCACAACATAGCATGCTGCCAAAAGATTTGACGGTATCAATAGAGTGACAAAGCAGACCTGTGTTTTAGAATCTTTTTGGAGACTTTCTTTTCTCATGGAATTCCTTCTAGCCTTCATTATTAAAAAAAGTCACTTTTTACAGACTAGTGAATATCCAGTGTTTTATTAACGGTATGTATACTTTTGGTTTGGGTCAAAAATCTGCTTTAGAAATTATTTTTTCCATTACATAAAAATGGAATTATTTAGTTTGATATTTATTGTGTATTTCTTCTCTACTTCTACCCTATACAATAAAAAATTTTATTCTCAAATTGTGACAGACTGACATACTGCATATTCTGATATAGATTGCAAGTGATACCTGAGAAAATACTTAGTTTCCATGATTTTGAAGAATTTCTATGTAAAATGAAATCTGATTCACTTATCTATGTAAAAAGTAGTTATTACCTGTGGAAAAATTCATGGATATTCATCGATAAGAAAATACTTGGAATGGCGTATAAAAATTTTCATGAAAAATTAACTTCAGTGAAACAAATGTTTGAATTTTCAGCCCTCTAGCTCCACTGGTGCAACCTGTACATGTGACACATGCATAAATAGCCCGACAGACCAACTTAAAAAATGGAAACACCTATTTGATGTTAACTATCTTTACTATAACATATGTCTATACTGTAACATAAAATGATTATCTTGAAGACAAAGATGCAATGATCAAAATCCAAAACCCAGATCTAAAGAAAGTAGATCACTGCATCTACCCAGAACAACAAATCACCATGAGATTCTCAAAAGAAGAAGAAATCAAGTGAAGAATCACTCTAGGATGGCAAGCTTTTGGTTGTGCAAGTTCAACTATCAAGAACAAGATGATCCTGCTAGTGCTAGAAAGAAGGGTATCCAACCAATGTGTCATCCCAATAGTTACCTATGGAGATGAAATATGGAATCTAACCTAGAACTGAGAAGCATATAACGTGCACTAGAGAGAATCATGTTTGACAAATCATGGAGAGATCACAAGACAGCACAGTATATTAGAGAAAAAACAGGAATACGAGATATCATAGAATCTATAAGAAAACTTAAATGGCTGATCATGTTGCAGACAACAGCTGGACATCAAAACTCACAATGTGGATCCCTACAGATCACATGTGCAATCGTGGCCAACAGGAAGTGAGATGGTGTGAGGAGGTCTGGCGATTCTTGGTGAAGGTCTATGTCCAATAGTGGATGCTAGAAGGCTGATAATGATGATGATGAGATTATTACCTGCAAAATAGCTTCCTCTAGCAGTTATCATCACAGCGAACATCTTTACAACTACTGGATGCACTCCTTATAAACATTTTTATTATTCACACCAGAGATCTACTTGCAAGTTTTTTTTTAATGCTTTAAAAACAGTGCCTTTTCAATTTGCTTTCTTTTTTTTTTTTTTTTTGTAGAGTCACATGACTACAGTGGATGGGAAATGAGAGTGATTTTGTTTTTTGCCAAAAACTGTTAAACCCAAAGGACACTTCTTCTCATGTTCAAATCTTTGGTTAAAATTTCTGTAAAATATTCTTATATCTTTTCAACAGTCAGATGCTGATTTGCATTGATAATTTTGTGAACCTTGTAAACATTTCTGTGAGTTTTAGAAGATGAAGGCCTGTCCGTTCTTTTGTCATCATTGAGTGAGGTTCTACCTTCTTTATAATGCTTAAACCACTAAAAACACATGGTCTGACTTCAAAGGCCATTTTTGGAAGTTCAGAAGTTTCCTTTGCTGCTTTTAAAAGTTTGGAACAGAACTTCTTACAGACTCTATGTTTTCTAATCCAGTCCATCTGGAAAAAATCTGAGTAAAACAATCACAATGAAATTTGATACAATTGAGATATTAAAATGGAATCAACCCGATTCACCTTACAATTGCTACCTACATGATTTCATTAATCTATTTCACTACTAAGTGAATTTTGAGCCACACATGCAATATTTTTTTTTATCAAACCTTGTTTTTGAAACCTGAACTCTAATGATATATATATATATATATATATATGAACATATATATATATATATATATATATATATATATATATATATATATATATGAACATATATATATATATACATGTAGTTGCTCACTATGAGGTAAGAATGAAAACCTGGATTTTAAAGAGAAAGAGTCCTCTTCCACCTCCACATCTCCACACTCATCTTCTGTCTTACCCACATTTATCTTCTTTGACTTGATTTTCCGCACGGGAGGGTCCAATTGAACTCTGACAACAGACACCAACTGATGATTATTGAAGCCTTCCAAAAAAACAGCAGGTTCTCCCTTCTGTAAATAAGTTTGCCACACGTGCCCAAAATAATTTTGATTGATCTTACATCTGTGGGATGGAGTTTGATTCAGCTCATTTGAAGTGGACTAAAAAAAGGCATGTAAAGATCAGTTCATTGAATGGATCTTTAGTCAATTGAGTGACATGGAAAATTCAAGATAAATACTTAGATTCATTATTTTGTTTTTAATAATCTTCTGCATCATTATTGATAACTTGGGACTTCTCTTTCATAAGGATTGAAGAGTCAAAAAACTGGTCAGAAATTATAAATAATGAAAATGCTCAAAAAGCATTTGATCTGAAAAGGCTTCTTCTAATATCTACCTCCTCTTTGCAATCTTGGTGTCTACCCAAGAAGTTAAACTTATTTACAAATACGAATTAGAATTAGGATATACTGCTGCTCAAGCTGCTGATAATGTCGATAAAGTATTTGGAGTGAGCACTACTGCAGTGCAAACTATTTGGCATGGGTTCATGTCCGGAAATATGTATACCAATAATAAACCTCAAGATATGCTTAAAGCTCTTCTTTATCAAGAAGAATTATCGACAGCAGTTCTAATGACCAACGAATAGTTTGTGCACTTTCTGAAGTCTTCATCTTTGCCATCTCAAAGCTGAAAGAAGGGTTAAAAAGTTGGAGGAAAGGGTCCCACCTGAACTGAATAAAATGTTCCATGACAGTTCCAAACCCAATTCCTTTCAGCGGACTATTTTCTAGGCTTACAGAAATGGAATATGAAGTCTTACAGCATCCTCTATTCACTGTTTTTTGTTGTTTATATCATCATCCATCATACTAATCAAAAAAACAATGATGTGCATGTAATGAGCCTATATATATGTAGGTATAAAGTCTAAGTATTGAGTCAGCCATCTTTAACATATCAAATATAATTTATCATGAAGTTTTAAATCTTTCAGAAGGAGAACTAATATCATCAAACAAACAATACATTTGTGCTGTTACCCACGTTTATTTTTACTTCTAAAATTAAAAAGATTTCAATTGCATATTTACTTAAATCAAAATAAATGTCTGATGAAGATACTCCACACAACAAATTTAATGTGTGCCTCTTTTTACAGAATTTTCTAAATAAAAACAACATAAAAATATAAAAAATAAAAAAGACCTGATGAAATGAAACATTTTTTTTTACTTACTTTTATTTTAAAAAATTACTAAAAAAAGTTATTGTTACCAGAAACCAGCAGCCAAAACTGTCAAAATAGGTTTTTTCAGTTTCTAAGTGTAGCTGGCTGGTTGGCTATCTATATTTGTGTGTACGTGTCTTGCTTACAGTCTGCAACAATGGAACTCAATGGCTGAAAATTCAAATACTTACTTCTTATTACATTTACAAAAAACAGTTGTTTTGTTTTTTGAAAATTATTTCCCCCAAGTTGTTAAGCGGTTTAATTTACACAGTAAGTTGATGCTAAATTGGTATCTTAGTTTGTATCTGGCAGCGTTCACGCTTGTCTTTTTGAATTTGGACTTTTAGTGATCTAACAAAGAGCAAGAGAAGATAATTTTTCATAGTTCACCCTTTTTTCTCTAAATTTTAAATTAATCACCCCAAACATGGCATGCTGCTAAAAGATTTTGGTCATGTAATGGTTCCTATTGAGTGACTAACCAGACCTGTTTATATAAGTTTGTTTTAATTTTCTTCTTTCCTTTTACTTTTAAAAGAAAGGTGTGTTTTAGGGTGAATTGCTGCTAATAGCATTGTTTTGCATTTATCTAACTGTTTACCTATTGTTGTAACGGTGTCGTGAACACCAGAAATGCTTCTTAGCCGCATCATCAATTGTCTTTTTTTGTTTCGTTATAGCTTTTACATATATAGGTATATATATATATGTATGTGCATTGTTTTTTTTTTTTCTTCTTACAGCTCTTCAAGAGAACATTGACTCTGTGAATTTGGGTGGAACCAACAAGACCTACGTAATTGTTGAACGTCATATGGCCCACCAGGCCAGTGTTTGACTACCCCCCGCACCCCCCCATGGCTCGTCTCCCTTAGCCACCCTTTCCACCCTGGGGCATTTGTCATGCCTTGTTCTGTTCATGACTTGTAGGCAAATGAATCATGTGCATGGCTAAGCCTGATTCATTGTTACGTACGAGTTTGCTGGTTGTCATGGTTACCTGCCAAATGTGATGCGTGGACATGTGGCACACGCACACACACACATGTACATGCACATGCACACACATGCACAAGATTCACATGCATTCATGCACATGTGCGTACCCGTGCACACTGACAACAGGCATTAACACGTGAGAACGCATACACTCTTGCACATAGACAGTATACATATGTTTATATATGGAAATGTAGACGTCAGAGGATTGATATACCAATAAGAAAATAAACATGCTCATACATATCGATGTTACTTTAGTTAGTCATATGGATACATACATATATACATATATACATTCATACCTACATACACATATATATTCGCAAACACACAAACACACATACAGTACCTATCATAAGTATTTGAACAAACAGAAATCGTACTTTTAGGACTTGGTTTCAAGAATTGAAACTGATGTCTACACTTCCATACATGAGAATTGAAAATAGGAACCTAATGCAAAAAGGACCATTTTTTATTGCTATCAGCACAACCAAAAATGCATTAAGGCGTCTGAATCCTATATTTCTACCCCCCCCATAAAAAAAATTGGTTTAAATTATATCAAATCAAGTATTTTCTATTCTGCTAAAGTTTTGTGAAGAATCAATCAATGAGATTAAAAAAGCCAACTGACTGTTTTTTGGAAGAGTTGCCAAACTAGCTAGATGAATAGGCTCTAACTAATCCAATAAAAATAAGGAAACAATGCAATCATCGGCAAGAAACACTGAGTTTGTACTTGTTCAAAAACTTATGATTATATTTTGTAGATATAACTCAATTAACTAATTTATATCAATATAACACACATGTATATATATACATATATATACATACCAAAAAACTATATTTATCAACATAACACTCTCATATTTAAGGAGAATAACTATTTTGCATCATTACAAGTCAAACAATTGCCTATTAGGAGGAGCTCAGCATGTTCCTGCAGAAGTCCCCTATCCCCATCATAGGCCTCACCCCAGAGAAAACTTGCCCTATTGGGTGGATACCAGCTAGTATGTATATGCAGATATGTACATGGACCAGAAAGTATGGGTTCAGTTTAGCAATATATGCATATTGTAAACAGAACCTTTCCTCTAAAACCCTTTGGAAACATTCTTCCCTTAGGTCCTCTAAGTATGCATAACAAATTTGGTTGAGCTATATCAGTGTGTTGGAGGAGGGGTACACAGTGGCAGCAACAAGTTGTTTTGTATAAATGAATAACACCCACATATACAAAATAGATAATTACTTTATTCTTATATAACACATGTGTACAATAATGACCATATTTTTATGTAGCTGTGTGTATTCATGCGTTTAGCTACAAATTATACATACATACATGTGTATATATATGTACATATTTGTTTAAGTTCATTGTACGTTATTCATATAAGCTGTCAACGAAGATATTTGTGTATATATATATACATATATATATATCAAGAATACAATATGATGCAATATGATATAGTGCAATATCAGATGTGTGATGTGTTTATTTCATAAAGTTACATTCAACATTAAATTACAGAGGAGCTTAAAATGTGATGAAATGAAGGATTCACTACACCAACAGGTTAATATTTTGACCCTGTTTGGGTTTGCCCAGGCAAATGATTCAATTATTTTTTATCCTGATATAAATTATAAATTAGTAGGAGGTACTGAAGGCATTTTCCTTATCAGTATGTTGCTACAACATCACCTCTTTGTGATTTGTTTCTTCTCTGAGGGTATTTTATTCTCACTTTAAATTGTTTCCCAGTCTTAAGGTTCACTTTTACATGATCTTAGTTGTTAGTTTAATAAGTCTACATTTGGTATGTTTCTACATCTATGATAATTGTGAAAAGGTGATTGGGTTGTTCTTGAAGTGGCTGGAGGTATGAAATAATAATGATGTTAATGTTAATAACAATGCTGGAACTACTATTGTACTATTGTAAATAGTAATGAGGGGGATAAGATAGCTATGGTGGTCAATTTTTCCTGTACCTGTATTTGTGGTGTTAAGTTATTTTTTTTGTTTAGAAGTTTTCCAGCAGTGCTGGCACTTTGATGCTGCTTTCTTTTTTCTATTCAAAAATTCTCCTTTTTATTTTCTGTCCTTTTGGCAAAAGAGGTTCTCAATTTAGGCATAAGTAACACAGGGTTTCAATGTTCTAATATGAGTGTGCTTGTTTTAATATTTTCCACTTTATTGTTGGTTTGAGGTTGCTATCACTTGGTCTTTCAAAAATGTATCTACAGTGATGTACTGTTTTTGTATTTTTCATTTGTAAATGATGATATATGATTGGCTAATCTTAGTTTATAGGGTGTTTTAGATATTCCTATATAATATTTAACTTTGAAAGGTTTCTTTTGGATAGATATTTCAGCATGGTATACAATATTAGATTTGAGACATGTAGTAAACAAAGGGCATCCGTTTCTGTTTGTACAATTGCAATCTGGTTTATTCATGCTTTCTCCATTAGTATTATTTCAAATTACTTTCCCAATATCTGTCAATGCATTCATGTAAATTTCTTTAGAATTTTTCCTCTGTTTTACTTATATTTTGTTATTAAGGTATGATGATTAAATTTGCTCATGTTGGGATCACCAGTTGTTCACCATTTAACTGTTTTGGAGGTTTTAAAACAAAACAGTTTTACTAACATGGCACCCCAGCTGTGCTGATTAAACACCACCTCCCTTTCAGCTATGATTTTAATATATAGCTTATATAGTTTGTTATTTCATTTAGGGTATTATCATTATGTATTGTGTATGGATGATATTCTATACTACACATCATTTAAGTTTTTGAAACAGGACTTACTTATGTAGGTTACACTCACACACACACACACACACACACACACACATACACACACATACACACACACATATGCGTACATACATATATACATATATATGTATATATATATATATATATATATTTATATATATGTGTATACACACACACACACACACACACACACACACACACACATATATATATATATATATATATATATATATATATATATACGTATATTTAACCAACTCACAAGGGAATCCTGGTTATTGAAGCCCTCTGATCAGATCCAGTGTTCCCTATACCTTTAATTTTGACTCAGTGGTGTACCTTTAAGACGGGCTGGGGCTGGTTGACACCATCAGAGGGGTGACACCATTAAACATGCCTATATTCATCTTATTTTTCAATTAATACATTCGTTAATTTAATGAATTACAATTGACTTGACTTTGTTAACTCTGAAGTCATTAACAATAATTTGCTTTTCACAATAAAATGAAATTTCTGAATAATTAAAGTTTTGTATACTTTATTGGAAGAAAGAAATTAAAAAAAGACTGTAATTCTTAAATCTGTTGATTTCTTGTCTTTTAACATTCAAACCCCCTTCGGAAGATAATTTACTTGGTAGGAGCCTACATGAAAAAATTTCCTTCCAATTTTTATGGAAAAAGGAAATTCAGTACATCTCTGAAGGTACTTATACCTGTAGTACAAAGAGATTGCCAAAATTCTAGATACCCTGGGTGAGGAAGGGAGGCGGGTTACCAGTGTTACTAATTTAGCACTTTTTGTTCTAAACTTACCATGTTTCTTGGTTTGGTATCACAAAAATTCTACTTTCAAAGCTATCTTTCAGTGATTTTAGCTAATTTTCAGCTATATTCAAGGCAGCTTAGCCACATCCAGCCATTTGTAACTATAAAAAATGGCCATGAGTTGACAACAGTGGGAGTCATACCCTGAATTATGGCCCTGGGTAACACCAACCCAAGGAACAATGCTGAATTGACCACCAGTAAAAGAACAAGTGTTTATTTTTTCTCTTAATACCATTGAACAACCGTAGCCATCAAAGATGGTAAAGGTTTCTATTCCTTTTTGTATATGCATGTGTTTGATTGTTTGTTTATTTGTTTGTGTGTTCCAGAACTCATGGCCAAACCATTTTGTCAACAGACTTGAAATCAATACTCTACTAGATCCTTTCTGAAAATATTTTTTGAGATTAAGAAAAAACCTTTCAAACCTATTTGTGACTTTATTTCCATGGGTTTATTAATCTGTTTGTGTGTTTTTGTGTTACTGGCTATTTTGACAACAAACTTGAAAATTGGCATCAGTACTCCACGACACCCCTTCTAAAAATATTTTTATTTCTATTTTTGGAAGAAAAGTTTTTTTTAACCTTTATTGAGCCTTATTTAGACGGGCTTATTAATAAAATCTAGATGTTTGTTTTTATTTAATTTCTATTTTTCAATGTTTTCCGTGGGAAAAGACAATGATGTCATAAATAGAATTTTACTTCTTTTCAATTTTCTTTTGCAGTCCTCATGTTTAGAAACAGTTTACAACTTCCCTTTCTTCCTTCCTTTCAAACTACTAATGCATACTACTGAAACATTTTAGAGAAAAAAGCCCAATTGATCCCAAGTAATCATTCATCATCATCATCATCATCATCATCAGCAGCAGCAGCAGCAGCAGCAGCAGCAGTAACAAACTTTAAGTATTCATTGTTGCACGTTGACCTTCCCCAAAGTAATCATTAACTAAACTTAGAAACAAAAACTTATCATATCTATCATCTAATTTGAAAATGGAGTTTTTAACTATTGGACCCCCATCCGCTGAATATCATGGATCTGTCCTTGGTTCAGGTATTTGTATATGCATGTATAAATGAGAGTACGTATACATGTATTTTTATGTATGTGTAAAAAATTGGCATATTACTGTGAATATGTGCTTGATTATATATAATCTAGAAAGCCTCACAGCTTTAAACACTAAACATTCAAAAACTTTTTCAAAATTTTTTCTTATCATTTCAGTCACTTATTTCCCAATGTCTGTCAATTATGCAATTTATGTAATTTTTTGTTGGTATTTTTTTCCCTGTTTCTTGTATAGTTTGTTTGTTGGGATCATCAGTTGTTTACCATGTAACCCTTTCAGGGATTTTAAAAATAAAACAGTTAAAGGAACACGGCACTCCAGCAGTGTTGATCAGTATATTGTGTTTGTGTGTGTGTGTGCATTTGTGTGTGTTTGTGTGTGTGTTTGTATGTGTGTTTGTGTGTGTGTGTGCATTTGTGTGTGTATGTGTGTGTATGTCAGCATATCCATATATTTGAAAATGTGTTCATCTAGATAACAACACACCTGATACTTATTTTTATCTATCATACCTGTCTCTGTCCCATTCCAGCTTCGCCCGTTCCGGTTATATCAATTGTTGATATGGCTATTACAGCTAACAAATGGGACGAAAAATAAAGGTAAATATTGAAAGCCCTATAATATTGAAAGGTTTCTATTGTATGAATGTGGATGCAAATACAATCATAGACAATAATATCCCTCTTGATCAGAGTAATGTAACTAATCCTTCTTATCAATTACTCAAAGACACACCAATGGAGCATCAAAAGTAGGAGGACCAGAATCAGTCTTGTTCAAACTAAATCTCATCTTGCAGTAGTTGTAGTAATGATAATAATAATAATAATGATAATAATAATAATAATAATAATAATAATAATAATAATAATAACTTGATGAAATCCAGAAAATTGCGCTTCACAGACAACTTTCCAAAAGAGAACTGCTACAGACAAAAAACAACAACGTAGAAAATAAGATTGAAAAAACTTTTTTGTCTTAAGTTGTTAATAACAATTCAGCAAAAGGTTGTAAAGAACAGTGATAGATGATGATGATGATAATAATAATAATAATAATAATAATAATAATAATAATAATAATGATGATGATGATAATGATGATGATGATGATGATGATGATGATGATGATGATGATGATATCATTGTATAAAAACCAATATCACTCTATTGTTTGATGGTTTTGCCATGTGGAAAGGGGATGATGATATTTACAGCTGAAGAACTGACTTCAGCTTGTGTGCATTTGGTAAGTCAGTTGTGAAAGCTTTTACTGTGTATTTTTTGAGACAGTTTGCAAAAAAAGCATTTTAACAGAAAGCCCGAGTTGAGAGAAATGATTGGATATACTTCAGATCAATTTCTTGAAAGTTTTGCAGAATATTTATTGTCATTGAAAGAAGAGCCGAAACGCTGACTTTCAGATTTATTTTCTTTAGAAGCCCAGCCATAGATGCTGGATGCTTTTGACCGTGATATAGAATCTGTCAGTGAAGATATTCAAGAAGAACTGCTTAAACTAAAACGCAAAGATGAATGCAATTATAAATTTGAAAGAAGTCGAATGACTGAATTGTGGCTGTCAAATACAACTAAACAGCTTTTTTCAAACATGTTGTCTGATTTGACTCAAGTACCAGAATGTTTTCCAACTTTTTAGTGCAATTAATGAAATGTGCCGGTGGAAAGGGACTGAGCAATGGGCAGAAAAGAAAATTGGAAAAAAACATTGGGAGACATAAAGATATGACTAATTCTGTTATTGTTCAATCCAGTAAAAAATCTAAATAAAAGAGGAATTTTGTTTGGTGTAAAATCTTAATTACTAACTACTCAAAATTATTGAATCAAAGAATAAACAGGTTCATTTATGTATGGGTCATTTTTGCAATTATACATATATTTGTATATAAATGTATATAGTTCGGCTCAGACTGCGGAATCAAGCTAACCAAAAATGCTCAGGTGGAAGAAATTTCATGGTATACTCTCGGAATTGCACTCCTTTACAAAGAATGTAATCTTCATAGAGTTATGCAATAAATTCTTTTATACTAAAATATATATTTTTATATTTTTTCCACTCTTAAATGATCCCATTGACTAGTGATAATGATTGTCATTGGTATTTTCATAGACCAGAATCTGTGCTTAAGAAGTGAAATATATAAAATCCTTTAGTACTTTGAAATTCAAATGGATCACCAATCCAAACCAGAAGACCTAGGTGATGGTTGATTCTGCAGGAGATGTAGTTCTTTTTAAAGGAATTCAATCATTTCTCTGCTCTCCAGGCCATTTCTCCAAATAAAGAAGCCAGTCATGAATAATACTAAATAGCAAACAATACTAGTGAAAGATAAGAGCTCCGAATCAATTGATTCTGATAATGATGCAGTAAGAAATGAAAGAAGAAACAAAAAGCAAACTTTATTCCTATGATATTCTTTATAGTATGGCTCCATTCCAGCTGCTATGCCTGGGCACTAAGTATGGAGGAAGTGTTCCACTTCCCCTCTCTTGACCATACAGAAAGCTTCCAAAGGAGAGAATTGCTTTATGTTTGGAGATTATCATGGGTGCAGGGGAAGCCATCCCAGCATGTTCAGGCACCAGATATTCTTCACACAGTCACACATCTAGATACCAACAAGGCTCAATGTTGCTTAACTTTGTTGATCATATAGAGAACCAGTGTATCCAACATGATTTTGTTATGATTATATTATTATCAATAGTATTATTAGAACCAGAAGTGAAAAATTAATAATCTCTTGATTGATGAATGGGTAATTCATTACTCTGTAACTTGGCTAAGAAAACCTAGTTAAACATATTGTAATCAATGAGTCAATGCTCTTGTGGTTTATATACGTGTCCAGAATGTAAAAGTAAATCTACATTTATTATATATATCGAACCACTGTAGTCACATAAATAGTCAGACCACCCAGCCACTTTTTGAGTGTCTGCATCTATCTACATATGCATATGTGTGTCTTGGGCATCCCTGGACGTGTTTTGGGGTCTACTATCTTGTAAATTTGCATGAGTACACCACTAGGCACTATCTGAAAATGATTTTTTTGATTTTTCAAAAAAAGTTGTCTCCAGTCTCTATGGTCATTTAGGGACCAATAATACCCAAATGAGGTGAATGTACATTTATTATACATCAAATCTCTGTAGCCCCACAACTGGTCAGAGCAACCATTTTGATTTTTCAAAAAAATGTTTTCTTGAGTCTCTATTGTCATTTTTGGACTAACGATGCCCAAATGTTGTGTAAGTATTTTTTTAGATAACTTGAGATAAAAGATCTATTTTCTAGATGATTTCAATAATTCCTTAGATAATTCATTCGAAGATCTGTACAGGCTATAGTGAATCACTAATTTGAGGTATGGATATATTATATATTATATTGGCTCCAACTATGATTCATTTAATCAGGATAATGTTCTGAATGATTAGTGATATTTACTTCAAGTTTTCTTTTTGCTTTATTACCTTAAGAGAATCTACTAAAAGTGTCAACACAGGTTCT
>OY735205.1:2492500-2580000 GCA_963457665.1 Thysanoteuthis rhombus | reverse complement strand
AGTCAAGTATATGGAAGCTTAAGCCCTTTATTCAAAGTGTCAGTTCTTGTAGGCTGGACTTCACTTTTTATTTTCTTGAATGAGAATCTGCAGATGCTTGAAAAAGATTTTGACAGACCTTAAGTAAAAAAAAATAAAACAATTTTGCATAGAAATTTATGTATCAAAATATGTATCTGATTTATGAAAATGCCTGTGTGTAAATGTGTTTCTGGGTGAACCAAAGTCAGCCAAAAGACAAAATGTTATCAGTGAATTAGAAAGTCTCCTTCTGTTTCAAAAGACAATGGAAATACCTTGGACTGACCTCTCCAAGTTACGAGCCTGGGCGGGGCATTCAGAGATCCTGAGAGGCCCAGTTGACAGAATCACTCTCTAGCATCTGCAGATGCTTAAAAAATATTTCAGATATTTTAAGTAAAAAAGATTTTCAAGTATGCAAAAAAAAACATACAGGCAGTAATCATAGTAACTTTTATCAGAAATTATAAAAATGTCCATATATATGTGTGTGTTTTCCAGTTCAAATTCAGCGTGTGTATGAGTTTTCGTTTATTTCTTATTGTTGTCTGCCAGGTCAGTCAGAGGATTTAGGGAGATGGGCAAATTCAATGTAAGGTAGAGGTTAGTCTCTTCCCTAGGAGAATTAATGGGATCATCACAGGAGGCTCCCTACATGATCCCCAATTGCTCATTGCACTTGATAATCTAAAATAGTTATCCAACAGGCTTGATGTTGCTTAGTATTGGTGATCATATGAGAATTAGTGTCATTTGTATGGGTGTGTATGCTGAACTAGAGTCAGCCAAAAGACAAAACCAATAACAGAGTCAAAGAAAAGAGTTTTCTATTTTTCTTTAAAAAAGAATTGTGACTTTTGAGGGTGATTCCAACTCTGCCAACCCTCCCCCGGCCATTGTGGTCCTTCAGATGTGAAAAAAAGCCTAATTATGATGAATTAAATATCGATTGATTACAAATATGCTTTTGAAGTTATGTTTATTGTTTATGATCTTAATTTTCTGGCAAGCAAGATTTTTTTAATAAGCATTTCATTCATAAATCTCTTTCGATTAATCTGAAAGAAACAAAGAATATAAAGAAAACATTTCAAGAAATTGATGGAATCAACAAATGTCTTATTGCTAAAGATAAGGTGCAGAGTGGCTTAATGGTTAATGGCATGGAGAATTGAATCAGCTAGCAAAGTTCAAACTCTAGCCAAGACAGTTTGTATTCATTTCATACCAATGCCTTTAGGGAAGGCATGAATCTATTCCTTCTCCTCTGAATTCCAAACTAGTCTTGAAAAAAAGATAGGCTATCTTGCCTTTGACACACCTAATTAAATGATCAGTATTTCTCCAATGAACCCAGTGAGTTAGCATATAGGCAGAATGTAAAGATAGAAAAAATGTTTAGAAATAAAATTAAATTCGGAAAAAAGTAGTTCAAAATGTGGCTGTGGCTATATATGTTTGTTTTGCACTAATGCTCTCAGAAAAGGCATGAATCCATCTCCCCTCCCCCACTTGACATGGGCAAAATAATAGGGCAGACTTGGTACTCATACTTTAGGAAGGTAAAGGCAATCAGTCCAGGAGGAGGAAAAATCTGATTTCAAACCAGAGGAGCCCACTTAAGGTGATTTGATGCTAACTTTGATGTCCTTCTGGCAGCTCCTGCATCCAAGTTGATTGCCAGTGTATCATACCCCTTTTGAGTAAATCAGTGAAACTAAGAGGGGTATACTGTCGACTGAGCTTTCCAGGATTTCCTTACTCTTTGCCCAGACTTGTGCCCTTGAGGGGTCACTTGAGTGTCATGCCATTGTCTATCGGGACAGAGGCAGGCCTTTCATTCTATTCCCTTGTGGCTTCTTCGATGGTTCTTTTTTTTGCTATCTCATATAACGTGAGCCATTAGCATCATCATTAAGCTCTAATTGATCTGATAGCATCTCAGATACATCACGAGGCCAACAAAGTACACTGACCATGCAGATCATCATCAATTTGCTTGACCATGGCCAGAGCTCTGGTCAAGTTTTTGGCAGTCCTTTCCTTTTTTTTCTTTTTTTAATAACTCCCTTGTCTAGTGTAAAGTCGATTTCCGTGGCCTTGTTTTAGCGCAAACTCTTTATCTTTGGTGCACTCTCTCCCTCGCTTGCGGCCATGAGAGACTACCATCACTCACACACACTCTCTCTCACTTCCCACCCATTCTATGTTTGTTGATCTACCAACACACCTATCTACACACCTGTCTACTTTCTATTCTGACTTGATAAACTTAATAAACTTTTGCATAAGTGATATTTCATTTTTATTAGATTCTAAATCGGTTATTGAAGGTAATTTACGAAGAGTTGGGGAACTGGTAGAGATAGTGGGTGGGAATCGTTATTGTTGTGATTAGTCCATAGAGACAAGATACATCTGTGTCCTTCAAAGTGTGTAGTTTGTTTAATTCTGTTTGTGGCCATTAATTGTACTAATTGAGACTGGTTCTCGGGACAACTGACCAGATGATTTCCCTGATCATGTTACTGATAATGCTTATACTGCTGCTGCTGATGATGGTGGTCATGATATCAATGGCAATAAGAAAAACGATGAGTCTCATGATAATGATGCTAATTACGGTATTAGGTATTTTTATGCTTATGATGCGGATATTAATGATGTTAATTACAATGATGATATTTATGATATCAGTAACAGTAATATCGATGATGATAAAACTGATGTTAACTCACCATCACAGTCAATAATTAAACAACCATACCATCAAAATTTGAAGTCATTTAAAAACTTCCATTGAAGAATAAATATGGTCAGAATAAATACCTTTTATGACAGCAATGGCATTTTAAGCTGGAAAAGATCTAAAATGAAATGAAAAAGCATCTAAATTCTTAAGAATCTAGATGTTATCAATTAACTATAAATATCATATAATATAATAACTATAAATAAGAACCGAACGAGGATAAAACTGGCAATATCAATATCAACATCAGCAGCAGCAGCCTTTAAGTATCCATCGTTGGACATAGATATTCCTCTAGATTTGCCTGATCTCTCTATCATGGGCATCACAGAGCTAGTACTGAATTTATCTAGCTTGTCACATCATCTTACTTTCAGTTGGCAACAATTTTTCATATGATCTCTGGGGATCCATGTTGTGAGTCATGATGACCAGCAGTTGTCTGACATTCTTGCAACAATATCCGGCCCATTACCCTTAGTGTTTCTGAACAGTTTCTGTGATGTCCCAGACTTCTGCCTTTCATCCAATATACTTTGCTGTCTTATGATTTCTCCATGTGAGGTTGAGCATGATTCTCTCATCTACATGTTGCATCTGATGAGGTGATAAATAACGTCTACCACATCTTCAATTCCGTACTCGAAGGAACCCCCAAAATTTTCCAACAGGGCATACTGCCAGAAGACAACCAGCAGTGACTAACCAGACCTGTCGCTCTTATTTATTATCATCAACTTTTGAGTCTTCAGAAAAACTTAGAGTTGAAGCCTTTCAACTTTTAAGAGTCTTTTTCCTTTTTTTTGGAATTGAAAAAAAAACTTAACTGTGAAGCAAAATGGGTTACAAGAAGTAATAAACTGATATAAGTCTCTCTGTCTAAGATTAAATTGTCTGTAAAACCATCAACCCCTGAAAGAATATCAAGGTTGTATAGAGATAAGATTGATGACTAAACAAACATTTATAGTCTTTAGAACTTCAAAGAGGAAAATGTTAATAAATGTGTTTCAGAAGACTTATGATAATAATCATAATGAAAATAAAAGCATATATATATATATATATATATATATATATATATATATATATATATATATATATATATATATATCATATATATATCATATATATGTATTATATATCATATATAGATATATTATGTAATATATGTATATATGACATAAGACATGATATATTGCAATGACCAAAACTTTTGACTGTCCAAAAATTTCTGGGCTTTTGAGAAACATGAAATATATTCCTAATAAATGTAAATTTCTTTCTCTTTCAAGTTTCCCCAGAAAACTTAATAATAGCAAAAACATTAGTTATTTTTCACAAGAAAATTTTTTAATCATCATCATCATACCAGCTCCAGTGCTAGACCAAAGCCATTCTCAACTTTTCCCATGACGATCATGTGCTACTATTTTCTGGTGAGCTAGTTTTGAATTCTGAGTTGACCTTCTCCTAGACTGGTTTCATCTCAAAGCTAGAAAGCTTAGTCTGCACTGTTATTCTATCCATAGATTGGATGGGGTAAGAAAAGATGAATTCATGCCTTTCCCAAGGGTATTAGTGTGAAGTGAGAAATAAATTGTCTCAGTCAGAGTTTGAACTTTGCTTGCTGATTCTATTGCCTGCACTACTGACTGTTATAGCATCTGCACAGAAATGAATGAACATAAGTAAAAAATAGTTCTTTAAAAACTTTTGGTGATTTTTTTTCTATGAGGTTATATAAATGGAATAAATGGAAGGACTCTAAATATGACAGATTTTGATGTTTATCTTAGCTTGAAATTAGATGTTTTCTTTTTCTGAATCTAATAAATCATTTTCAATACAACAAATGGAAAAACATCAGCAAACACTGGGCAGTTAGGGGTCCTGAAATTCAATTTGAAAGATAAAAACTTAATTTTGATATATTGTTAGGGCTATTGCTTAGCCTAGGGAGCCTCAAATATTCATAAGATGTCCCTGAATGTGAAGCAAAAATAACATGATTTTGTAGAATATTACCATGATTTCTAGCATCTATTAGAAACTGATTATCTGGAAACTTGAAAAAAAATGTTTCCGTATGAATTTCTGTATGAATTTCTATAATAAGGAGTTATCATTATCCGCTAATTTACAAAGGCTATTGTCCTCATCTTGGTTGCTATAGTCATAACGTTTTGGCTGCTGTACCCTCCAGGCTTCTTTTGATGTCTATCATAGTTGGTAACTGTCTGGGAATTTCAAACCAAACCTTTTATTCAGTTTGCAAGGGTATATTGTTCTCGTTCCATTTCTATGCTACAGAAGATATTCTATTAATTCAGTGAATTCTTCCTGATTATTTATCTATATATAACACCTTCATGGTATCTCATTATAATATAGTCTTATTAACACTTATCCTTGTTCAACATAGTCTCATCACACACCTTGTGATACCATATAACAGATAACTTAAATTCTTCAAGATTTCCTCACAGTGTTCCCAATACTGACCATTTAATTCATCTCAAAATTTGTCAGTACTATTTTCAAAGCTTTTAATATCATTTTTATTCTTCACATATTCTGATAGTGTACTACTCTTTTGCTAAAGAAATCCATTAATTCATTGGGGCATACAACCAGATTATTTTTCAATTAGACAGGATAAATAAGTTTTTACCATAATTATCATAATTATTTAACAATATGAAAGTTTTAATCAAATCTACACATATTCAATGTTCAAGAAGTGTTGTGAGCTCCTTTTTCCCCAATCTTTCCCATAATCATCCATACTGTTTATAATACTTATGAAATTTTTCTGAATTGGAAAATTGAAAACATTGCCTGCTTGAAATGTTAAACGGCATTCACTCTTACCCCATAAAGCTTTTTTTCTTGTTTACTCTTTGCACTACCAAACCTTAACTCGTATTAAATTCCTGTTTCAAGCTTTTTGCTGAGCATCTGTGCAGCACTTTTCACTTTGGAATTTCAATAAAGAATATTATTGTAAAGAAGAAGAAGTTGAAGAACTTAAAATCAAAAAATTTTACTTTAACACTTTAAGGATTTTTTCTCTTTTTAAATTTTCTATGTCTCATTTTTTTCTTCTTGCTTGTCCGTCTTTGTTTCTGTCTTACAGAATATAATCCGAAAATAGATAATCCAACCCTCGGGACTTTACTACTTCGAAGATTCTTTGGATCAATTAATCCAACCCGTTTTCTTTCTTATTTTTGGGAAAGATTTTTTTTTGTTTTTCGTTCTCTTTCTTTTTGTCTTTATTGGTAACTTTTACTTATGTTTACAGATGTAAGTATAAATATTACTTATGTCAATACATAATATGCATATATAGAGGAGATCTTTGCCAACAAACAGAAAAAATGTCTAATGTAAGTACATGCATATATAAGTATATATATACGTATACTTATATCTGTACGTGCACACAATTATATATCTATATAAGGGATGTGTGCATTTGCATTAGAGAATATAAGTATATATATATGTATATTCATACATAACAAATGACTATCTTTTCAAATATCCTGTTCCATATCTAACTGAATCATTTATACATATATATATATATATATATATATATATATATATATATATATATATATATATATATATATATATGTATAATAAACAGCTTTTATAAATAATTTTATTAGTTAATAGCCATGTTGCCTGATAGATCGATATGAACTTACTGTGATACGTAGACAGATTTCTTCCCTTTTTGTACAGTTTGGCCTTTTGTCAGAAAAAAAAAATTAGCTTAAAAATATTTTTACGTCAAAGATTTTGTACACAAATCTTTTCACATGCAGAAATGAATAGATAAATAGATAGATATGAAAATCTTGAGTTAGATAGAGAGATATAAGCATTACCAAACACATTTATACGTATACATATTTCGTATGCATATGTCTACACTGTAGATCCGTCATAACGTAGCTCAATATAACAAGAGATTGCTTACAACACCATTTGAGCTTGAACCCTAATCTTCAAAATGTTAAATTCATCTCTCAAAAATATTGCTAAATACAAAAATAGAATGACCGCAAAGAAATGTTATGCAATGGGCCCATCAATGTTAAATTTTAGGTATTTTTAGCCTTGACCGTGTGCCTCACTTCCACCAGAGAGTGACCAATCTAATAGTTTTATTAGATTTTGTTTGATTTCAATCTTCTAAACAATAGATGAGAAGGATTGGTGAGTTTTGTTCATTGACTACTGAAATGTTTTTCAATAATTCATTTCCTTGGCCAATACTCTTGACTCCCTTTTTTGCCCTCTTTTTCTCTGCTCTCATTTGGTGACTCTTTGATACGTATATATCTAAATTCTGTCAAAATGTAACCTTCTGGTAAGGCGCCACAATTAAAAAAAAAAATCATATTCATGTTTGTCTTCCAGCTGGACTAGCTGGGTTCCTCTTCATTTCTGCAAGAATTATGAAGTTGGTATGGTGTAAGGGCTAAATAAGACAAATATTTATATTTCAATAAGTATACTTACTTTTATCTACATACATTCATATATATATATACATGTATACACACATATATATATATATATATATATATATATATATATATATATATATATATATATATATATATATATATATATATATATATATATATAGTCCAGAAGGTTTAGTTTTAAACACTAAACATTCAAAAACTTTTTCGATAGATTTTTTTGTGTCACTTCAGTCACTCATTTCCAAATATCTGTCAATGCAATTTATGTAATCTTCGATAGTATTTTTTTCTTTGTTTTCCTTATACTTTGTTACTATTCTATAGTATATAAATTGTCTCTTGTTGAGATCATCCCTTGTTTACCATGTGACTGTTTCGGGGATTTTATATATATATATATATATATATATATATATATATATATATATATATATATATATATATATATATATATATATACATATATATATATATATATATATATATATATATATATATATATATATATATATATATACATATATATATATATATATATACATATATATATATATATATATATATATATATATATATATATATATATACATATATATATATATATATGTCTCTGTGCTTATGATTTCCTACTTTTTCTATGGAAGACAAGACAGGAATAAAAAGCACAAACAGGAGGTCAGAAAAAATGAAGCATTTTTTTAGAGAAAAACTGATGTTGTCAGATCTGCATGTATTTTTTAAATATATTTTTCAAACATGATTTTCTTCATTTTTCACCTTGTTCATCACCCATTATCGACCATTTGCTTGAACTCTTTTCAGCCATCAAGTTTTCAATAAAACCTGAAAAACATTTTTTGCTTGACTGGGAGAGGTGCTGGTGCCCTAACAGTTATTAGTATCAAGACTGAAATTGTTAAGCTGAGTTCAAACCTTGGCTGGGACACTTGGTGTACACTTTGTACTAATGTCCTTAAGAAAGGTACGAATTCACTTCTCTCTCCCCCCCAGCTATGGGTAAATGGCAAGGCAATTGTAGCCATTCAGCCTTGTTAGGCAGTTCATTTTGAGTGTCCAGCTTGATTAGATTGATGAAATTGCATCTGACAAATGTCTCTCAGCAGCATACCCTGTTGGGCGTGATCAATTAAAAAATCAGAAAAAAGGATAGTCAATAAATATATAACTTCTCTAGCCTTTTGTTGGGAAATGATCATTGAGAAAGTCTGAATTCTGAAAAAAATGAATGTGAATCATGCTGGACACAATCTGAGGGACCAATTTAGCATAAACTTCCATTGAAAATTGTATCTCACACTGAAAACCTAGTTGGTAGTTGTTTGGGTTTAAATAAAACAAAAACTGTTCTTTTTAGGTATAATAACAAACAAATGTTTAAATTTTCAGTCCTTTAGCTCTATAGGTATGGCATATATACATGGCCAGTTAAATAGTTTAGGCGACAGTTTAGGTTGATGGTTTCTAATTGATTATAAGAAGGAGGAAAAGGATAGAAAAGGAGAAAAGAAGAAAGAGAAGAATAAAAGATAGAAAGGAAAGTGAGAAAGAAAGAAAAGAACAAGAGAGCAATTGGAGAGTGCATACCTTTTCCAATTCCTGGATCCACCCCATATTTGATGAATTCTTCATAGATTTCATTGAGAACTTTTATTGATATTATTAGGATAGATGGACAGTCAGACAAACAATAAAATGAATATTCTTAACCTTTTGAATGAAGGAGAGTTGAGAGAAGAGAAAGGAAGAGGAACAAGAAGGGAGGGAAGACAAGAATGATTGGGAAGAATGAAGAAAAAATGAGAGGAAGTATATTGGAAAGCTAAGGAATAAGTACTTAAGAAGAAAAATAAATGAAAAAGGTAATGGAAAAAAAGGAGAAATGAGAAAGAAAGAAATCATAGAAAGAATTGAAAGAAAAAGAAAAGAAGAATGAAAAAGGAAAGACAACAAAGAAAAAAAGAAGAAAGAAGAGGGGAAAACAAGAAATTTTGTAATTCTGTATTATCTGCCTCTCCCTCATCACCAAAACTTTTTGTTGTAATCTTTTTCATTGGAAAGATTTTATATATTTCCTCTTTTGGGCTAGGAAGGCTTATGTTTTTTTTTCCTTTTCTCCCACTTATTCTCCTTTTCTATCCTTTTTCATATCTATATATTTCTGCTTTCCTCTTTCACATTTTTTAGTTGTCTCTTTTTTTTGCATTCTTCTTTCTATTTTTTTCCATCTTCCAGCTTATCTTTTTCTTTTTCCCACATTAAACCTTCATTTTTTATCTCTCTTTTTCTCATTCCTTGTTTTCACCTTCAACCTCTCTATCTCTTCTTGCACTCTCTCACTCTTTGTTATACTCTATCGATTTCCTCACTTCTTTTGAAGAGTGATTTGGGGGGTTGCTGCACCCCTTAGTACTCTCCCTGAGGGCAAATTTCTCATCTGGCTTGCATTCCAACTGTTGGCAAATTAGAGGCCTACCCACCCACTTTATTGACAAATCAAGGCGCTGCACGCCCACTTTGTCTACAAATTTGAGGCCTGCACCTTCTGATGGCAAATTTCTTATCTAACCAGCATACCAAATTTTGGCAAATTAGAGGCCTACCCACCAACTTTATTGATAGATCAAGGGGCTGCACGCCCACTTTGTCTACAAATTTGAGTCCTGAACCTTTCCAATAAAAATCATTAGGTATGCATCTGCTGATTCCCATGGTCTACTGATCTCTCCACTGCCTCCTCTCACACTCTACCTTTCTTTTCTCTCTCCCACTCTTTTGCCTTTCATTCAAGTCAATCCTCACATGACAGTCTCTTGTGATTCCAATCCATAAAATTATCCTCATTTCCCTCATCTCATTATCAAGGCATCAACCATAAAACCACAGAAATTAATTTTCATTTTCCGCACAATCAACCGTGACTGTGACTGTCTTCAATTCAATTTGCCGTCTTCACACTTATTACTTGTTACTCATTGTGATTTGTTTTCAAACCGAATAAGGGACATAATTCTTGCCAGGGTGGAAAAGTACAAGGGTTATGCACGAGGTACGGTGTTTACCTACTGCTCAATTTCCAGGTTTTTTGTATGTTCAATATCTACAAATGGAGACATTACCAGAGGCATGGCTGAGGGAGGGCAAGATGGTGGGTCTATTTGAAAAAGCTCCCAATGGAGAGGTGCCACCAATGGAGGGAGGTCCTTAATGGGAGGGGAAGCTCAAAAGCTCTATAAATAGTAGTTCACTTACTGCATTTCAATAACAAAGATATATTTGTATAATCATAAATTGCATCAATAATAGTTCAGCCTTTGGGGTTGTTTTTATAAGTAACTGACAGTGCATGTCTTTTTTTTTTGCAAATTTCCTTTTTTCATCAGATCTCACTAGATGTTGGAGGGTGCTCTGCAAAGAGCCAATCTACCCCCAACCCCAAGGGCCCACATACATAGCTACACTTCTGAATATTACCATATACCTAGTTCCAAAAATCCAACTTTACTGTATACCTAATTCCCTAAACCCATTTCCATTCTTAATTCTTATCATATAAGTAATAATATACTATCATAGAATATAATGAATATGATATCAAAATATAGCATATCATATAAATGTAATAGTTTTTTTTAGAGGTTACATATGTGTCACAATTGCATGTATATATATACATATATATGCACTAGCAGAACACGTGGTATTGCTCAAGCTGAAATGTATTTCTAAAAGACCCAGGGTTGATGTTAATGAAGGCATATTTGGCATAATAAAACACTACTGGATTCCCTGTGAAAAGTTCTTTTTCATGTAGGAAATGACCTTTATAGCAAAGGGCGGCTGACCTGGGCCCCTGTGTAAAAAAGGTTGTATGCCCCTTAACCCATTCCCTACAGATATGTGCAAAACAATCTTAATCAGATATTTGTTTGTTTTGCTCTTTTGCAGTCTTAGTACTTTTGACCCTTGGGCACTGCCCGATTCCCTGACTACTCAATCCACTCCTGTACATGGTAGTCCCATGTTTAATGCATTCCTCAAGTTAGTGCAATAGAAGGGTACTTTTATTCAAAGGTACCCCAAATGATTTGGTTCAAAAGGTTACCAACTATGATTGATTTTAAAGAAAGCTGGATAATGACCAAGATAAGGACATTAGTCAGAGTAAATCAGTGTAATAATGCTTCATCTCAGAAATTCTGGCAAAAATTCTTTACTGAAATAAATTACTCAAATCTTTTTGAAATTCAGTTCTTTCAACAATAATAAAAGAGTTAATGTTTTTATTGCGAGAGCCAAGTCAAATTGTCCATAATCATAAGTATAATCAGAGATTCAGATGAAAATTAAAATTAGTTACTGGCTGTGTATGCGATAAACTTGGTAGGCTGATTAGATCTTTTGATAATTGTACAATTGAACAAATACATGTCTTGTATAGCAAAAACTGCATTTGATTTTTTTGCTCTCACCATTCAGTCATGGACTGATGACAATATGCATTTCATTGTAAAGCATCTTGGATTGTCATTGAGAGTCTTTTTGTTTCACAATAAAACATCCATCTGGATACATTAACCACTGAGCCATCACCTGGAGAAACATGCAGTCTGTGTAAAGGAGACTCGCTAACACCTTTGCTTTGTTAGAGAGAGATAACAGATTTAAAATTTGATTTGAAATACCAAGATTTGATTGTTGATCATTTTTTCTGCATAATTATGATTTTTAATTCACTCAAAACTTACAAATTGATCTAAATTTGTCGAGGTGCTAATTACTTGAAATAATTCATTTTCTTTTCAATTTTTTCTCTTCCAATTAAGTAGACCCACGAGAGAGAAGGATAAAAAATCCAAAACCCATTGCCTTGTAAAATCCTCATGGGTAATCAGTGGAAATTGTAGACAAGTGTGCTAATTTTTAGATTAAAAAAGTTTTAATACTTAATTATTTTTTGTGATTTTGTCCTGTGGGCAATGTCATCTAGAACAGGGATGGTGGATTGTACAAAATTTATTCACAGCAAAGAAAGGATGATATCAACTCTAAAATGACAATCAGTTCAATGGAAAGGAAAGTATTTACATAGTTGGTTGCAGGGCCAAACCTAGGGTCCCCTGCACCCTGCATTCACTGAAATTCATTGCCCTTTAATGCATAGTATCATCTTCTTTTCATTCATGTTTACAGTGAGAAAAATAGATTCATAGGGATAAATAAATACATGAAGGTACTAAATCATACTGACTGATACTTAATATCAATTATTTGGAATACTATGCACTAACCATATGAGCTTGATCATGGGATTTTCCATTGCCAATGTTTCTCTTAGTTTCACTGGAACAGAAAGTATTCAACTATCAGATATTCCTGAAAAATCTGACCTCATATCAGGGAGTTCTATGCATCAAGTAATGTTATGTATGCACCTGTGGGCTATTTCATATATGAACATATATATACAAGGACTCTACACCACCTTACTAAGTACCCAAGTAACTTGACACTGAACCATTACCTAGCTCCCCAATATCCATAACAACTGGTTCTTAAAAATGCTCAACTCCTTTGGCCAGTACAACCAAAAAAATATCCATGACTGTTGCTACTACTTCCCACAGAAGATCCAACCAAACTACCACAGATATCTTCACAGACATAAAACAGTTTGAACTCACTACCATGGCCTCCCATAAACTCTCATTTTTGATTTCCCTCTTTGTTTTCAAACCTTTCGATTACTAAAACATATACACATGCAACTGAAGGTGGGAACCCTTCCCGAAACATGAGCAGCGTATCAATTAATTGATTTGAAAATTATTTGATTAACAAATAAATTTTCTGTATATGTTTACTCCTGAGTTTGTCTCATTCCCTATTGTTCACTTATGTATATATATATATATATATATATGGTAAGTAAGTACAATTTGCTACCCTGTAAGATTGACCATGAAAAATTTCTGAATTGAAAATTAAATCTAAAAAATTTCCAAAATACCATGCCACATTTGATGTGTGTGTGTCCATGTGTGTCCGTGTTTGTGTCAGTATGTGTGTGTTCCCATGTGTGCATGTATGTATCTTTTTGTGTGTGCCAGTGTGTGTGAGTATTCTTTGAGAATAAAGTACATCTCTTACTGCAAGTAAATAACCACAATACGTTTCATTTATTATCCAAGGAAAATGTGAATTACTTGAAAAAAAAAAAAGATTTACATGGGTTTTGTTACAGTTAAATTAAACAAATTCTTTGCAAATCTCTTTTTAATTCATCGTAAATTGACTAGAAAAAAAATCTTCAAGAAAGAAAATTCGTCCCAGACATGTGTTTGCTGTTAAGGGCCACACCTAAGTTTTCCTTTTCTTTTACTCTTGGGTATCCTGCAGCCAGTGGGGGGGGGGGGCATTATTTGGCTGATGGGAAGCAGCCAGTAGGGTAGGAACTTGCTGGAAGTCAGGGAAGAAAGGTTTCTGAAATCAAGGAATGATAAATTCTTCTTAGGATATTTTCTGCCTTTTTTTTGCTCTGGCTTTGGAGGCTCTCAGGATTTTGTAACTTTCTCGGATGGAAAACTGAAGATTGGAGTAAAAAAAATAAGATGTCTGGAGATGCAGCAGTTGATAATTTAATCAGATTTGATTTTTCTGCCCTTCTCATTGACTGACGAATGGCTGAAAATGATAGAAGACCCTTTTAAAGCAAGTCTGATTAGTCTCTGAAAAGAAAGTGTAAGATGCCCAACAACTTTTGGCAGTATGCCGTGTTGGGGTGATCGATTAAAAAAATTGGAAAAAGGGGTGATGAATGAATAAGTTACTTCTTTTGCCTTTTGTTGGGCCTTGATCACTAAAGAAGTTTGAATTTTCAAAAACAAGCTTTGATACTGCTGGACAGAAACTAAGGAACCAATTCAGCATAGACTTACATTGTAAATTGAATCCCCTCGCCAGGAATTATTCTGAAGAAGGATTTTAAAAAAGAAGATTTTCCTTCAGTACATAATAAGGAGTAAATGTTTAAATTCTTAGCCTTCTAGTACTGTTTGTACAGCCTGTACATTTGACACATACATAACCAGTTAACTCAATCCACTTGAAAACAGAAAAAAACCTAAGTTGATGCTAACTATGTTGACTTTGACAGTTCTGGTTGACAGTTTCTAATAAGTGAACCAAATAGAAAAAATAGGGATACCAAAGATAAAAGACCACACGCAAACATTTACGACTAGCATTTAGTCTGTTATTATTTCCCTATAAAAAGTTTCATCTTCTTGAAAACTTAGAGCATTCCACCATGGTTTTGCCTTTGCCTGATTTTTATCTAAATAATTATTTACCCAAACGTTGTCAATTCTAACACAAACTCACGTATTTAGAGCCTCCAATGAGGATTAAATTCCTACTTTACAGCTTGTTGTATCAGGATACTTTTACACAAAAATGAATGGATTCACAGATCCTTACCCGATTATGTGAATCTCCTACAATCATATGTATTTCTTGAGTGTGCAGATATTTATGAAACTCAGTTGTCTAACTATACAGACAGAAGTTTATCTGATATCTTTTTATTTGATGAAGTATCGTAAACAATCATTATCAATTTTGATGTCTAGTTCACTTTAACTTAGAAGTTTATAAGATGATTGCTTTACTGATACTAACACTACAGAAACAAGAACAAATGTGGGGCCTGAGAGAATGGAGAGTAGGTTTAAGCATTTTATTTGATTTTATTCCAAGAAGTTGAGTTCTTGTAGCTCAGATAGTTAGAGCAGCTGGTGCATTTAACTAATCTCCTCTCTGGCAAAATGTTTGTGAATTCAGATCTAATTGAGAACAAAATTTCCAATTCTTGCTGGTTACTAAAGTTGTGATGAAAAACAAAGACAAATAAAAATAAAGATGAAGGGAAATTGTTATGGATCTTTTTGTACAATTTGGCATGTGACCTTTTAACTTGCAAGACATGAGGGCAACTCTAAAGGAAGATGTGTGTTCCCTAGTATAAGACAGAGAATGCATAGGCTATTCTCTGTTGGGACCTTGATGGATTCAAAGATATAATCAGCATTCATTGAAGATAAACAAGTAACATATTCCAATATTTTCTTAAACATTACAAGAGGCAATTTACTTCTGGTAATTCCTCTTTCAACCTTCGGCAAATGCTTCAAGTTTGCTGTATGCATATCAATATGTAGTCTGAAGAATGTTTTTCGACGAGGAGACAGAAAGTTGGAGAGAGAGACGCCAACAAAAAATCAGATTTTTTTATTTTCATAATTGAATGAAGTATTGCAAATTATTGAATCAATTTTGACTTCTTTTTACCTTCATCCTAATTCTTAAGATATTCTTGTCACAATAATAATTTGCTTTAATTATACTTATTCTACTAGTTCCAAAAACAGAAACTGGAAACATGGCAAAATAGTTGGAATAATGATTAGGTTTGAAAGATGAAAACTTACTTCTGCTTGCTATGAATCTTCCATGATGGAGTGGTCAAAGCAGTTGAGTATTGACAAGGCTTTTTTTCACATGAGACTGATGTGAGTTTGAATCTTCTCAGTAGTTTACTCTTCATTTCTGACCCGCATTGCTTGCTTGTTGCCATAGAATGAAATAGCTAAAAATAAGCTAGACCCAACAACAGTCTTTAAACCAGTCAGTTGTGGGTAGCAGGGATTAATTAAAATGATAAAATGTAGTTAAGATGTTATGATATATTTAGTTACAATGCCTCATTCAGAATAAGAAAAAATGATACAATTTTAATTCCACAATTTTTCCAAAATAATTCATTTGAAACAAAATAAAATGAAAGAATTATTTCTCCTGAAGGAGGTGCAGAGTGGCGTAACAATTATTGGCATAAAACAGAGAATTTGAGATGAGGTTGTTTGCATTCAATTTACTCTGATGACTTCAAAGAAAAGGCATGCACCCGCTTCTGCCCTCACCTCAGCTGTGGGTAAATAGCAGAGAAGTTAGAGCCCTTCAGCAGTCCATCTCAGAGGAGGTTACTCTGACAGAAAAAGCTTACAGGTTGGTAGGCACCGTAGCTGGGCTCAAGCCCAGCTAAAGATGGATGGATGTGCCTGCAACTACTAGACCCACTCTGTAAAAACCTACTAGATACTGGAGCCTCTGCAGAGTGGTTGCAGCCCTATGCTCCTCATGGTGTCTATGAAAGTAGACAAAAGATCATGAAATTTTATCCACAATTGAGAGATGGGAACTAAAATGACAGAAGAAAAAGTAAGAAGTTAGAGAAGGAAAAAAAGAAGTGAAAAATGAAAAGTAACAAAAATAAAGAAAAAGTCTGCTTAGTCATTCAATGGATACTGTCTTGTGACCAATGTCTTTTGGCAGCATTAAAAGAGGGTGATCAATGAATGAATTACATCTCTTGTGTTTTGTTCTCTAAAAAGTTTAAATTAGAAAAAGAATGAGCATGCTCATAGTTGTTCACACTTAAAGAAACTATTTAGGAGATCTTCAAAAGAAAAAAAACATTTTTTTTTAACATAAAAGGAGTAAGTGTTCAAATTTTCAGCCCTCTAGCAATATTGGCCTGCAATGTGACACATACATGTATAGCCGGGCAAACTTAGAAACTAAAGAAATGTTGATGCTGAATGTTTTAGTTGATAGTTTCCCATAGAAAACATGATAGAAACTTTGAAAGAATTCAGAGAGTGCATATGTTTACGAACAATATATATCACATCATTATCATCAGCCTTCTAGTGTCCAGTGTTTGACATGGACTTTCCAAATGATTTGCCAGATCTCTCTGTCATGGGCCTCACCAAACCAGTACTTTCTGAACTTGTCTGGCTTGTCACATTCTCTTACTTTCGGATGGCCATACGTGATCTTTAGGTTGTGATGTTCAGTGATTGTCTGCCATTCTTGCAATATGACCAGCCATTTGAGTTTTTTAATCGATTGAAAGATATGTGCTCTTATAATCTTTCCATGTGAGGTCAGGCATGATTCACTCCTGAGCACATTGCATAGTTCTCAGTTTGAGGGTCAGTCTTTTGTTCTATGTTGCAGCTTCATAGGTGACTATTGGGAGAATTTATTGGTTTTATACCCTTCTTTTTAGGACTAATGGGATTTATCTGTTCTTAGGTTGAGCATGCTTTCCTGGAAGCTTGCCAACCTGAAGTGATTCTTTGCTTGATTTCTTCTTCTTTTGAAGATTTCATGAAGATTCATTGGTCAACGTAGATATAGTGGTTAACTTTCTTCAGCTCTGAATGCAAGAAAGAAAGAAAAAAATATAGTAGAGAACATCATTCTTGCAAAATGTAGAAATACTGACTTACTTCCTTTGAAAAGCTGAGAATTTTCATCTTTTTACGCAGAATATGTTAGAATATCTCTAAATCAAAAACAAATGACTAGAATAGCCCCAAAATGTAATCACTTCTTTCTGGGCCAAGAGTCAATCCTTCCAAAGGATTTCATTGAAATTCATTGAGAACTTTAAGAGATATTGTGTGGACATAGAGACGGACATGGATGAATACATATGCCTCTCCCAACTGTGCTAACAGATGTAAAAAAAAAAAACATAGGCTGAAGAATAATAAACAGGGAGGAGAAAAATGAGAAAGAAAAAGAAGAAAAAAATAAATAATAATAAAAAGTGATATGTAAATAAGAAAAAAATACAAGAAAAAATTTCTACTTTCAGTTTCACTTTTATTTTACTTTTACTAAATTTAATCCGTTTCGCTGGGATTTAATAATAGCGAGCATGCCACAGCACACGGCAGTCCATAAAATTCAAATATTTCTGCTTGGCCCAGCCCTGTCTGCTATGAGTTCATGCTCAACAACAACACCTCCCCATTCCCAACCATCCACATATTTCCATCTTCTTGAGTTGTCCACTTTATAAAAACTCCTTTCCTCCCTCCCCCACCCTTACAACAAAACTCTTTCTTTCTTTCTTTCTCTCTCTGTCATCATCAGCTTTTGTCTTATAAAAAGATAAGACAAAGCGATTATTGCATTAGCAGGCTTCCATATCAAATGATTAGTGCAGAAAAACGGAATGTAACTTATTTCTCTCTCTAATTCTCCTTCTTTGTCTTTCTGACCTGATATATAGTGTTGATTTGCAAGGGCTTTTTTTTGGAGTGTGTATGGGGGAGTACCTGTGTATGTGTGTCTATGTGTGCATTTATGGGTTTCTGTGTACATGTATGCTAGTATGCACAAGCATGTATGTACATGTGCATGTAAGTGTGTTTATATTTCTCTGTGTGTGTGCATGTGTGTATATTTCTCTATTTGTGTGCATGTGTGTATATTTCTCTGTGTGTCTGTGCATGTTTGTATGCCTGTACATGTATGTGTGAGTGTGTGTGTGTGTGTGTGTTTGCAAAGGGTGAAGGTTTTTGTTTAGTTTTTTCCGTCCAAGACATGCTCAGAGTATTAACAAGAATGCCGCCTCATTCAATCATAGTTGCTCTTCTCAACTTCTTTCTTTCCCTCTTCTTCTACTTCATCTTTGTTTTTCTCCTCCCACTTATTGTACACATGTTGGCGTTAAGTTTCCCTCGTGGAAAAAACTAGAAAAATAGAAAAGAAATTTTGTCTTGATTTATTCCTTCCTTGTTTTGTTGGCTTTAGTTTTAATCTAGAAATGTTGCATCCTCCCCCACCCCATGCCCTCCTATCCATTCCACAACTGATGTGTACGTCTTGTTCTGAGGATTATACATCTATACTATCAAACAATGTATCTCTTTCTCTCTCTCTACCTCTCTCTCTCTCTCCACCTCTCTCTCTCTCTTTCTCTCTCCCTCTCTCTCTGCCTCCCTCTGTCTCTCTCCTCTTGGGAGGAATTCATATACATAGACTGATATACTTGAATAGTCTAAGTTCTTTAAACTTATGCTCTTGTTCTGATATTAGAAACAGTCAACAAAAACTGTCATCAATACTGTCAAAATAAGTTTCTCCAGTTTTTAAGTTTGCATGGCTGGTTGGTTATGAATGTATTATGTATACATGCTGCACAGCTTATATAATTATTGAAATGTCAAAATATCATGAAGGTCTCGTTCTGTCTCGATAAACATTCGAATGGTATTGAATTGACCTCTTTAGAGTGCACGCCTGGGCAAAGTGTGTAGAGATCCTATGATGCCCAGTCAACAGAATCCCCCTCTCGGCTTCATTGATGTAGTCTAAAGGAAAGTGGAGCGCAATACATCTGGCATCAACTTGGCTGCAGGAGCTGCCAGTGGGACCTCAAATTTGGTATCTAACTACCTTAAGGGGGCTTTTTTTGCAGGTTTGGAATAAGGCTTGTCCATCTCCTACACTGGTTGCCTTCCCAAGGCTAGAGAGCCCAGTCTGCCCTGTTTTTTACCATAGTTTGGAGAAGGGATATATTCATGACTTTTCTAAAGGCATTAGTGAGAAATGAACATCAAAAGCCCCGACATGAGTTTTAATTCCATTCCATTCTTCATCATTAACTGTTATAATACTTACTCATCCATAGTTATCTTATCCATATGAAATTCATGGTTCATTATGTAACTAGTTTACTTATACAGTCAAAAAATGATGGTATATGTGAAATATATGGACACAAACATTGCATTTATATATGAAGGTGATGGACATATCTCTTGTTGTAAGCTTGGATGACAGTGTTCTGGAGACCACAAACAGATTGTTTTTAATTTTTGGTTTTTGTTCCCATTACTTTCAATTTTTTTAATACTATAAATCCAGCATTTTTGATAAGTTGGTAGAACATGAATGCAATTTTATTTTACTGTTGTGATTGCATCCCTTAGTGTGACGGAAGACATAGGCACATTGATAATTATTATATGTGTGGATTATGAGAAAATAAATGTAAAGTGCTTTGTTGTGGAGTGATGGTTTACTGGTTAATGTCATAGATTATTACTTCTGAAGTAAATTTGATTCTTACTGGGTGCCCAATCATCTGACCTTGAGCCAAACAAGGCTAAGCTAAGTAAATATCAGTATTATTCACACAGCCTCACATACATATGCATGCAAACAGGTGCCTAAGTTTGAATGGTTTTATGAACACATTTGTATAACTTCATGTATACCAATTAACATGCACAAATGCATGCATACGCACACGTTCAGAGAGATATGCAGACAAGCAAAGCTGCATACAGACTCACTTTCACATACCACTACATACATGTACACACATATATACCCTAATAAATAAACAAGCAAACCCTTTTTCTTGAAGGACATTCTCATTATCCTGCACACATAGGCATAAGCATATGAATACTCTTTGGTTGAGGGGACAAAGGACTTGATTTGCCTGAAATTTCCACAGCTTTGCTCGAATTAATGCTGATTTGTCTGAAATTTTACACAGTTTTACCCACATTGGAGTAGGGGGGCAGTTGCCCATCCCGTCTCCCCCCCCGACTCATATGCCTATGTGTATAGGGATATTAATACATGCCTATATGCATACAGATGTTCTTGTACAGAAAAGTATACACATATACATATAAATTTAGAGGAGAACACACACACAAACACATGCATTCGTGAACATAGAGAAACTTTCAAAATTCTTATATCTAATTCCTGAAGAAAAATATCATAATAATGATGACAATCCCATTATGAGAGCTATATACATAGGCATGTAAATGTAGACTTGCACACAAACGTACCTACAATCATACCTGCAGGAATGTTGATAGAAAGACATCTACACATCTACATACATGCCTGCATGCACAGGGATAAACTTTTCAACACTTTAGCTGTTGGTTTTATGAACACTTTTCTATAACCTTATATATACACACATGCAAGCACACACACACACACACACATAAAGATGTACAGTTCCTCACACAAGCAGATTTACACACTTTCACACTTACATACAAACAGATTCCCACACATGCATGGTCTTATGAATAAACACTTTTCTTTAAACTCACATGTACACACACATGTGCATGCATGCAAACATGCCCATGCGCTCACACCCATACATGCACACACACGCTCGCACACTCACAAAGTTACAGAGTGAGGCACAATTTACACACCTCTCCATTTGGTCTTATGCACCAGTTTCTCCCTGCATCTACATCCTATGCATTGCAAAGTCTTTACGGTCAGTGATTGCATTAAACTTAGTGAAATAATTGCAATAAAAAAAAAGACATGAGAAATTTGGGTTACAACTTCCAGACCCATAGTCAAAATAGAAATGCTAAAGCAAGTGGAATCCGTAGCAACTGAAACATGAGTACTCATATTTGCTCTACTAGTGTTCGTACTAGTAGTATTAGTATTGATATTAATAACAACACAATTGGAATTTATAATCACATTATCAGCAGCGACTGAATTATAGTCAAACTAAATCAGATATTGTGGACTGTCTAGTAAAGCATTTGTTTATATTTAACTCTTGCTATCCAAGTTGCGTTGGACACATTGGTTCTTGTAGGATCACCAAAGTTAAGCAATGTTGAGACTGCTCATTATCTAGCTGGGTGACTGTCTGAGGACACTAGGTGCCATTAGCAACCAAGGATCAAGCCTGACCAAATTGTATCAAACGCTATAAAAATGGTATTCAATGTCTTCTTGCTAAAGACTAGGATTGAGAGTAAGTGGTTGTCAAACTGGGGATAGGAGTTGTGCCTGTCTATAAAAAGATTTGTTCATATATAACTCTTGTTATCCATGTCCTGTTTGCCGCACCAGCTTTTGCAAGATCACTAAAGTTAAGCAATGTAGTGCCTGATCAGTGCCTAGATGAGTGACTGTTGGGGAATACCAGATGCCATAAGCAACCGAGAATCAATCCCAAGTCAATTCATGCCAGAGACTCTAAAACGCTTTAAAGATTACATTAAAGATTAAAATCTACTAAAGATTACTATTGAGGATGAGTTATCTATCAGACCAGGGAAAGGTAGGATTTGTGGCAAAGAGTAATAATTATCCATTGCAAGATAAAAACCCTGACTCACAGGAAGAACTAAGTTACCATCAATTACAATGAAATGGAAATTTCATAGAGTTTGCCTTAGAAGTGCAATGACGGTAATTTTTATCATCTGCCATAAATGAGTTAACCTAGTTGTGATATACTTTGTATAACAAGTAAATCTGTTAATGATTAGTGTTGTTTATTAGTTATAACAGAATGAATAGTAGTAGTGCTAGTAGAAGGAGTTGTTGTTGTTGTTGTATGAGGAATATTTGTTGTAGAAGGATCTGTGATGGTGGAGGGTGGGAGCAGTTGTAACTTGAGTATTAAAAACATGATTGAAATCTTGTTCACACTCAGAATGATTTTGTTTTTGACTTAATCTTATCTTTCAAATTATTCACTGCATACGGGGCAAATGCGTGAAACATGCTTATGAAGAGATGAAAAGGAATATAAAAAGAGAGAGGAAGGATGATGAGGGGAAGGGAGGAAAGGAGAAAAAAAGGACAAATAAAAGATAGAACTTCCATGAAAGAAAGAGAGAAAGAAAAAAAAAAGGTGATAGGCAAGCTTAGGGTAGGAAAGACAAAACAGAAAAGAAAGAAAAAAACAGAAGAAAGGAAGAGGGAAAGAAAGAGAGAAAGTAAGAGAGAAACAGAAGATAACAACAGGAGAAAAGAAGAAAGAGAGACAGGTCTATTCAGTCACTCAATACAGAATGTCATATAACCAACATCTTTTGGCAGCATACTGTATTGGGGTTGATCAGATAATGGAAAAATAGGGGTGATCAATAAATCAATTACTTCTCTTGACTTTTGTTGAGCCATGATCCCTAAATGTTAGAATTTCCTCAGAAACAAGCCTGAACACAAACTAAGGGACCAATTTAGCATGAACTCACATTGTAAATTGATGCCCCTATTGAAAACCTTTTGGGGGAATTTCTAGAAAAGAAAAAAGTTTTATTCTAGACATGATCAGTCCTAAATATTCAAATTTTCAGCTCTCTAATCCAATTGGTGAGGCCTGTACACAAGACTCAAACATGAAAAAACAGCTTACTAGCCAGACGCCCTTGAAAACTAAAGAAACCTATGGTGATAGTTTTTGTTGATAGTTTCTTATACATGTAGATGCAGGTGTGTATAAATGCGTATAAAATGTAAATTATACATTTGTGCTCATACTTTGGGTCTCAATGTATATATATTTATTTGCGGCCCCATTATGTATATGTATTTAAATGATATCATAAATTGGTTTGCATGCAGTCTGAGATTAATAATGAAGAGAAAATGTTCAAATTGTCAGCCCATAAGCTCCATTATTATATAGCTAGCTAACTAGCCAACCAGAATCACTCAAAAACTGGAGAGACCTATGTTGACAGTTTTTTGTATATGGTTTCTGAAATAGAAAAAAGAATGAAAGACAGAAAGAAAAAAAGAAAAGAAAGAAAAAAAAAGAAAGAGAAAACAGAAAGATAATAAAGAAAGAAAGGAAAGAGAGAAAAAAAACAAAAATGAATGTGAAAGAAATCAAACATGCCAAGCCCAAGAGGAACTGGAGTGAAAAACAAAGTAAAAACAGGAAAAAGAAAGAAAGAAAGAATGAGAAGGGATAGAGACATGAAAAGAAAGAGAAAAGAATGAAAACTATACTGAAACCAATGACCAATGTCTTTTGGTACGATGTTATGTTTGGGATTACCAATTAGGAAAATTTAGAAAAGAGGTGATCTATTGATAAGTTACTTCTCTCACCTTTTATTGGGCAGTGATCACTGAAGAAGTCTGAATTTTCATTAAAAAAGTTGATACAAATTAGGTAATTAATTAAGTATGAACTTACATTGCAAACTTAACCTCATCTACATGTATACATTGCCAGCTGGACCATCTTGAGAACTGAAAAAAAACTCTTTTGGCAACAATTTTTGGTTAACTTTCTAAAAATTGAAAAGAAATGGAGAGATATGTGGCAGATATTGAAAAGAATAAGGTTGATGGTGAGAAAATCTCAAAAGATCAGACACATAGCTGGGGGGGCTATTTGTAATCCCCCTGTGGGGCTCCCTATGGTAGGAGGAGCCAAAAAGCTTCACAAACAGTCATTCACTAACTGCCTTTCCACAGTAAAATCTCACTAAATGTTTGAGTAGTCCCCTAATGAGCCCAGCCCCCAAGGGCACCTAATTCCCCCAAAATCTCTAACTATGCTTCCACTAGAAGGAATGAATTAGTAGATGGATAAATCGAGTGAAGCTGTTGGGTGACCAAGCCAGGTATGGCATGGGTAATGGAAAGCAAACCGATTTCAAAGTTGGGCTGATACAGTTTGTATTCACGGCACAATAACGCCCCTGGGAATGATATGAATCCATCTCTATGCCGCTATGAGTGAAATAGAGCTTGGTGAATTGAGTGACACCAATTAAGGTGCTGGTCTGTTTCACTGTACGAGTAAATAGTAATATATGAGGAGCATGAGCAGGGATATCTGAAGCCGTAGCCAGTGTAAGGGAACTTCTCACTTTACTTATTACAGGAAGGAATGAACAAGTAGGTAAATGAATAAAGCCTAAGAAAGGAAGACACAGATTAGAAACCTGTGGAAATGGTGAGCCCCAAAGATTGATAGGTAGAATAAAATTTGGAAGAATAAACAAAAGAAGTTCTTGAAAGAATTCTTCATTGCTTGTGAAGATGAGAAAATAAAGTGGAGAGCATAAAAAATCGTGGAACTTGAAAAAAATGTTATCAGATATAAAATGGGGAAAAAAACATAAAAAGAAAATGAAAAAAGCTGCAATTTATAAAAAACAGATTAAAAAAAATAATTCTTTAAGAAGTAAAGAAGAAAAATGTTCAATAAAAATTGTGTTAGAAAATGTAAGCATAAAACAAGAACAGAAAATATATGAGAAATTGGTGGAGCAAAAAACAATAAAGTCAATGAAAGAAAGAAATTAAATCTGAAAGAAAGATAAAAGGAAAGAAAAATGAAAGAGAAGAATGAAGGAAGTTAGACAAATAAGTAGAGAAACAATATCAGTGGAACGAGAAAAAAAAAGAGATGGAAATCACCTTTTTCCGACTTGTATGAAAAACTGGTTGGTTTTATTTGCAGGTCAAATCTGTTTCACTTGAAACTGAAGCCGAATAAATCTTCTGAGAAAGAGAACCATTCTTTGACATCATTGAGTGGCCGACTTTGTTGCTGGTTACTTATCAGTGAAGAGGAGCAATGCACTTGATTTTGTTATTAGTAACTAATCCAGCATTAGGTAGCATGAGAATGTTAAAGACAGAACTTACATGAAAGAAAGAAAGAATGAATAAAAAGAAAGAAAGGAAGAAGAGAAAAAAATTGGTTGGAAAGGAAAAGGAAGCTAAAAGGAAGAGAAAGATAGAACTCCAATGAAAGAAGAAAAGAAAAACAAAGAAAGAAAAAAAGAAGGCATAAAAAAGATTGGAAGAAAGAGAAAGTGAAAAAAAGAAAGAGATAGAATTTCAATGATAGAAAAAAAAAAAGAAAATGGAGAGAAAGAAAAGAGCAAGAGAACAAAGAGAGAAAGAAAGACAGAGCTGCAATGAAAGAGAGGATGAAAGTTGAGAGAGACTTGACTCTGTTATTAGTAAATAATCCAGCATTAAGCAGCATGAGAATCTGACTTGTTCAAACTTTTTCTACTTTCACTTTTACTTTCACTTTTCTGGTTGTTGTCACTGTTCTTATTTAACTTCAAGCATTGGCTTAAATCCTACCATGATAATTCTACATTCCACAAAAGATAGTTCCTATTGTGCATACGTTCCCATGTATGCATATAGTGATTGACTTTTTACATGGCCTCATAATCTAAACCTGCCTCTGAAAAAAAAATATTACAATAATTTTGGGGTGCTGGGTGGCTGAGCAGTTAAAGGCTCAAAAGAATGGACAAGGTGAGCTATGTTCAAACTCCATTTTGGAGAGTTTGTGCTCATATTATTGTCCCTGGGAAAGGCATGAATCCCCCCACCAGCTATTGATAAAAAGGTGTAGGTTAAAGTGACATCACATTTGTTGCTTGTCACTTTCAAGACTATTTCACATGTCTAAATTGGGCAGAGTAGACAATGTGACAAGCAGAACCTAAGCAGGGATGACTGAAGCTGTAGCCAGCATAAGGGCACTACTTACTTTCCTTCAAACATTTTGCATATGAGTCATTCCATATCAAATCCTTAGGTGCAAACCAAATTTTGCTGAAAAAAAAAATCGTATGTGCTCCTGTCTCAAACTAATATAGAAATCCGCATAATAGGTCTATAGCTTGAATAGTATTTAAATTGAAAATCTTTTTTAATTGATTTTAAGTATTTTGTTGAATAAGTCTTTCTGTCTAAACTCCAACATTTATTGCTACTCAGAAGTTTATGGGATCTACACTTTGTAGAGTGATGGCCTTCATGGCTATAGACATTTCCAATGAGTCAAAGGCCTTTTTGAAGTCAACAAATGCTCTAGTGAGTGGCAGCTTGTATTCTGCTACTCTTTCTTTCAGCTGATTTATCAAATATCAGTGGTCCATGGTTGAGTAGCATCTTCTGGAGCCAGTTTGTTCCCGTGATTGGTTTTCAACAAATGTTGTTGTGATTCAGTTGGGGAAGATTTTAGTGAAAAATATTGTAAATCTAGTTAAGTAGGCTTATAGATCTGCAGTTGTTGAGGTCTTTTGGGGCTTTTTGTACATAAAAGCATTCTGATTGCAGTGTTCCAATCTTCCGGCACTTTTCTTTGTTTTAGGCATAAGTTAGATGGAATGGCCAGTTTTTTAGTGATGATCTTACCCACTTTTTTGAACAGGTCAAGGGTGATTTTGTCTGGTCCAGGGGCCTTTCCTTTATTTATTTGTTTAATGGCTTGTTTCACCTCCCACGTGGTTATTTCTGGAAAACCCTTGAGCTGATTGCTCATGCCTTGCATATCCTGTTCATTGTTTATTAGTCCTTGTTTGGAGGAATAAAGCTCTTGGTAGAATTCTTTGGCACGTTTGACAATCCTGCTTTTATCTGTTATTAGGTCTCCATTTTCCTTAATATGCTGGTTATTTACTTCCATCCTGGATTGAGGCTTTTGTTTATCACTTTGAAGCCCCAACATATATGTTATAAATGACAGGAGAAAAACTATGAGTGCTTTATCTAGCATACTGTTTAAAAGAGAAGCTCTCAAAGTAGATATTGTCTTTTTACATTTGGGATTTTTAGTCATTTTCAAAGCATAGTAAGAGGAAAATAAGTACATAAGATGCACTTGATCAGATTAAATTCTTGAATTCTACAGAAATAGTGAGCCTTAGTCATAAAGTTTCAAAGCTTTACATGCCAAATTGAGGGAACATTTATTGATGGAGTTTAGATGGAAAGGCTTGACTGGCAAATTGCTTAAAATTGAGTAAAATTTTGAAGATTTTTTAAAATTTCAAAACAAAAAATCATAAAGAGCTAATATTCTGGATTTCTCTCTAAGTTTAGTATAAGAGCATCAGTGATTTCTCTCAGCTAAATCTGGGAGGGTAACCTGGGGAAAGTTCCTAAAATCGGATGATTTGATATGGAATTACTCATATTAAAGGAATGCCAATAAAATAACCCCCTAAAAGAATCTAAACTTTTGCCCAGAACCAGATATTCAGCATTTATTTATCTTCACCAAGTAAAGAAAAAAAAACAAGATCTAATGAAAACAGCCAGTCAAACTGTTCGCTGCCAAGTAGGTTTTTTTTTAGTAGTAACTCTTCTACTGGATTTTTCTCGTAAAAAAAAATGATGAAAATAAGAATCTTCATTCACTAGTTGTTATATCACCAAAGTAAATATGTAAATTGCCTTTGTTAGCACAAGGAGATGCTGCCATCTTGTGAAAGAATAACACATTATCATAAAACTAGTTATCTTGTCCCTGGCACTGGACTGAATAGCAAATATTGTAAGACAAGTTTTCTTGTCTGTGGCACTGGACTAACAACTTGCTGAGTTATCTCATCAATGGCTACGAACAATTTAAAAGTCTATCCATAGTCATCATGGCAAAAAATGTATTGACAAGTAGCCTTCCTTATGGTTAGTTTTTATTCCCTACCAACACCAGAGGTCAGTGTTTGAGTCCAAGTAAAAGCTAGGGATTGGTATGCTGATTTGCTAAGCAAACGGGCCTTTCTAAATTGGTGTAACACAATCTTCTTTATTCCATTCTATTGCAGTAGCTTAGTAAATATGAAAAATGATATCAACATACAGTGCTGCTCATAAGTGGTTGTGTAAACAGAAATCTTGCATGTATGGCTTAGTTTTAAGGGTTAGAACTCAACATGGAAAGAATCAATTTCTATTGCAATCAGTACAAGGCATGAATTTAAGCATATTTACTGACTGTCAATGTTGAATTTCAGGAAAAAACTTCAAAATTTAATGAAATCATTAAATGAATTAAACTTGCTAGATTTTTGTTCAGAATCAATCAGCAAGGAGATTGATAAAATTATCATTATTATTTAGATAAAATAAAATAGTTAGTTGAATTGCTTTAAACTAGACCAATATATTTATATGGGGAAGATGCAATCATAGGCAAAAAACAGTTTGTGCTCATTCAAATACTAATAATAAGGACTATATATTGTTAAATTTAAAGTAATTCTTATTTCCCACCAATGCTAGAGGTCAGTGTTTTGGTTCAGATATTTGGATGCTGATTTTCTAGGAAAACAGGCCTCACCAAATAGGTGTGCCACAATTTTCAATACCCAATCTTCTTCTGGTTGGCTTCAAGCAAGACAGCATTATCTAGCCAAACCAATTTAAAAACTGAATAAACCTAGGTTCATGGTTTAAATTATGGTAATATCATATTTTTGTTGTAATTGTATAATGTATCCATTATTTTTTTTTAGTCACAAATGTATTTGCTCAGCTTAATCTAAATCACAAGTGACAGAATATGTAAATGTGTATATTTCACAAAAGTGAACAAAAGAGTATGTATTTCTTTTCATTGAAAAAGTATCAATAATGGTTTGAAGAACTTAAAATAAGAGGCTAAGTATTCAGCCATTATGATATGTATTGGAAAAAATCGCTTTTTATGAACAAGCATAGAAGGAACTGTCAAGAAACAGAATTTCCATGATGCGATAGTTATGTGCAAGACAATTTAGCACAGACAGTTCTGTGGCATTTTTTTCCCTTACAATATGGAGATATTAGAAGGTTATACACAAAGTTTACTCGTCTACCATGGTATACTGGTTCAGGAATTAATTTTCATGATAACCTGTATCTTATTTTTTATTTATGATAAGTATAATTTATACTTTTCATTCAAAGGTCATATACCAGAGTTCAGATTACTGTCTAGCAGAGATTATTTTCCTCTGGGGGTTGAGATAGGCCAATGAAAAAAATAACCTTTGACCTGTAGGATACAGGATAATTTTGAGTTTTATTTCAGGAAAAAGAATGCACATTTGATACAGACCAATTGAAACAAAAAACAAACTAGAACTTCAGACCAAGTGATCCAACAAGTTCACGAACAACAAGATCAAGTTGGCTGAAGGAAAAGATGCCAGGATCAACTCAAGACTATAGAAATTTGATTTTCAACTGTTCAACAGGGAAATATCTGTCTGTGACCAGCCACCATGAAAAAGAACTTGCCATCATGGAATAAAGAAATTGGAGATGCAGAAGCCAAACAGGAAACATAAAAGCAGTGAGAGTAAAATGAATTAACAGCTCAAATGTCATTGGGCAATTTTCATCCATTGTGTGATGAATTTTTTTCAAGGATTAGATGTCGAAGCCATAAAAAAGACATTGTAGACATTGTCTTGAAAGTGAGAGATGCTGCTGATGATTTCAAGTTTTGATCTTAATAATTACATATTTCAACTTGAGAATAATTGGAAAATCTCTCTGATTTGATTCATTGTGTATTCTTTTTTATGGAATCAAGTAAAAGAGCAAGTGATAAGATAGAACCAAGAAATACTGCTGAATTCAAGCTTAGTCAAGGGTATATGGAGGATGCTGCAAGATTTCAAACCATTATTTTCTAAACCTATCCAACTGAGAAGTGTGTAGTCTATTATGGAGCATTTATTGCAATTCATATGGAACCTATTTTTCAAGTTTTCTAACCTTTTCAACCAGAAATGACATGATATCGTTACTTTTGGAATCCTAAAGTCTCCAGAAAGAGTTCCAACTGCTGTTTGTGGGTCATTGCCAACTGCTATAAATAATTCTTCATCATTAAAAGCAGGTTTTGGCCTCCCTTGAGATTCATCATTGGTATCCATATTTCCAGACCTAAACCTATTGAACCAATGCTGAACAGTTTGCACCTTATACATGTTCACTACAAGTGCTTTGCTGATATTAAATGGCTGGTTACTTCCTGGACAGAGCTCATGAATTAATTCAAGACTCAATGAAAAATCTTTCTAATTTGATTCAATGTGTCTTCTTTTGATAGGATCAAGCAAAAGAGCAAATGCACAGACAAAACCAAGAAATATCAATTAAGTGATTGGCCGGGCACTGTCATAGAGCATTTCATGCAGTTCATGAAGTAGGTAGGCATCGGTAGATAGACCAATTAATAATGCAAGCAGTTGGTATCAATGCTATACTCAGCAAACTTGAAAAATATGTCAAAGAGGTTCAAACTTTTATTGAGCTATATTATAAACTAGCATAATACCCATAAAAAATCACTGGATTATCTATGTTATGTATAGATAAATTATAGATGGATGCCACTTACTCTCCTGATCTTCATTTTCCTTCATTAGACCTAATGCAGCACTATGTAAATAAGGTAGACAGGCAAGCAAATTTGCAAAGCCGTAATCAGCAGTGGCATTTGAGCCTGCTACTTCTTTGGTCAGATGTTAACTTGTAACTTAATTTCACCCAATCTTTAAGCGACATAAGGTTGAGATAAGGGACATTTTTTATGTTATCTTTTTCTTTTTTCAATTTTCTTCTCTTCTTCCCTTTTACTTTTTTCTTCTCTCTATCTCTTCTTCTTGTTTTTGACCATTATTATTATTGTCTTTCCTTCTCTCTTTTTTCTTCTTCTTATTGTCTTCCTAATCTTCTTCTTTTTCTATTTCTTATCATTTCTCTTTCTCTTTCTCATTCCAACATTTTTTCTTCTCTTCCTTGTTAGCTGTATCAATGGCCTTTACATCTTTTCTTTCACTTTTCCTCCCCCTTCACTTCTGCTTCAGAAGTATTTTAATTTCCCATTGGATATGCTGTCATCTGACATTTATCTATTAATTTTTCATTCATTCCTTGTCTCCACCTTTTCCCGGCGCTTAGCTAACAAAATTGGCCGGCAGAATCGGAGGATTCTTCGAGACGGGAAAATTCAATTGAGAAGAAGAATTGTTTTATCATCTTTTCATTTTCTTTTTTCTATCTTTTTTTTTTTTTTGTACTTTTATGATTTTTATTTTTTGTACTTTTATTTTTGATACCTTTTCTTTTTTGGTACCTTTTTCTTTTTCTTTCCTTTCTGTTTTTTACTTTACTATAAGAAACTAACAGGACCATAAAGTCATCCTAAATTTGTTGTGGTCTTTCAAGAAAACAATTTCCTCAAGAAAAATGGTTTTTCCAACCCAGGAAAGAAGAAAAAAATGTAAACCCATACATAAAGAAAGAGAAGTAAAAGTCTTCTCATACTCTCGACGTCCATCATAACTGCCAAAGAGTAAATCTGTTTAGTAGGGGGCCTCCATTTTGTTTTCATTGGGTCTTTCCTTTGTTGTTTCACAAAGGAAGAGTTCCAGTTATCCACAGGAAGCGGGACAATTGATAAGGTTTGCTTATTAAGACTTTTTCAAATTCTCTGTTACAAAAGAATCGGTTACTTATATTGGCTCTGCTTGTGTGGTTTAATTCGTAAGATTAATTTTCATAGTAACATACATCTTTTTCAAAAAGGTTAAGCAATAATATCTATTCTTATAATAAATTGATTCATATATATTACACATACACATATACATATGTATAGTCTAGAAAACTTTACAGCTTTGAATAATAATACATTGAAAAAAAAAACAAAATATTTTTTGTATCATTTCTGTCACTTATTTCCCAATATATTTTAATGTAATTTATATAATTTTCTACAGATCTTTTTTTGATGTTTTATACATGTACCCAAAAGCTGTCAACATCGGTTTCTCCTTTTTTGGCTGGTCAGTTAGCTGGATGGTTATCTGGCTATGTACCAATGAAGCTACTGGGCTGAAATACATTTTTTTGAAAAATCCCAAATAAGTTTCCAGCGGGGAGGGTTCAGTTCATGGACTGAATTTGTCCCTTACTTTGTGTCCATCAGCACTTGTTTTTTGGAAATTAAGATTTTTTAGACATGTACTACATATATAAATATATATATATATATATATATATATATATATATATATATATATATAATGCAATGTTGTTCCAACTCTTGAATGGAGTACTCAAGTAGATGGGGAATTATCCATGAATAAATATATTGCTTCATTCAGTCCTACTGACGGTCCAGTTCTGCATAGGGCAAGGGTAAAGCATCTGCTACGGGGTCTAGAGTGAAGGTTTCAAACCTACCTCGTAGCACTGGAAGGGATATTGGATAGTCTGTGGCCACACTGAAGAGTTGTAATACATGGAAACAGCTGTCTGTGGATGACACAATTACTATATATTTAGCCAAGAAAGCTTTACAGCTTTAAACACTAAACACATGAAAATTCAAAAGTTATTTTTGTGTCACTTCAGTCACTTATTTCCCAACATCTGTCAATGCAATTTATAGAATTTTCTTCAGAGTTTTTTCATGTTTTACCTATATTTTGTTATTATGGTACAATGTGCAAATTTTCTCTTGTTGGGAACATCAGCTCTCATGCATGAGACTGCTTCAGAGACTTCAAAAACAAAACAGTTGTATTAACATGGCTCCCCATCAGTGTTGATCATCTCCTTTCCAGCTATAATCTTAATACATAGCTCATCTTATATATGTAGTTTGCTATTTTATATAGGGTATCATCATAATGTATTGTATATGGATGTTATTTTATACTACACATCATTCAATTCTTTTGAAACACAGGGCTTACTTATGTAGGTTACCCAAAAAACGTATTTACGATGAGGGATCAGTAAGTATAACAACAGATATGGCTTGTTGTTGTTGTCACTTCTATTGAGTGTTCACCCATGTGATATTAAATCTGTCGTGTCAGTTTTAATCGCAGTTTGCATGCAAACCAACTTATGATAACATCTCTAAGAATACTAATTACACAGAAAAACCTCTTTGGGTTGCTTTTTTACCAACATCTTCAACCAAAGAATTTGACCATTTTTTTCATTAACCTTAAAGTTAATTTTTCTGCGTTTTATACCATCTCACTTCCATCAATTTGTTTTTGTCTATTAGATCATCAGATAGATTAGCCTGATATACATAGTTGAAATGAAACCAAACCACATTCTAGCTGGTAGTATAACCTGAATAGGCTATTAATATGCTTGGACAATAAGTTACTTGGCATTTCAAGTTTAATCTCCCACACTGCCCAACTACCTTTCAGTCAGACAAATGGACCAGACCCAAATGTTTTCCCAAATCCCTGCTGTTAGTGAGCTCAATGATCTTTCACACTGACAAAAACTAAATCGATCTCTTTTGGTCACCTAATCCCCCTAACATTAATAGAAATTGATTTATTTTAATATACATAATTCATTAATATGTTTTTATACACTTGTTAACATATTCTTAAATTTTTGTGATTATTTCCTTATGGTTAAACTGAAAAATTTTAAAAAGGATCAGAATGTTTAGTCAGGACTTTATAAATTATCGAAAAATCTTACTAATTTTGCTGCTATGACTTACCATTTTTACATCAAAAGAAACTGTTTTTGGTGTAAAATCAATAAATTTATGTGTAGTTTGGGCTTTCAGTAAATATTCTGATGATATAGTTCCATGAAACATAGAAGTATGAAGAACATTGAATGTTTTTTGTATCCAATGAAATACTTACAATATAGAAAACAGAATGTTTCCAAAATTCAATAAAATACTTACGGTATAGAAAACATTGAATGTCTTTTGTATTCAATGAAATACTTACAATATAGAAAGCATAGGATGTTTCCAAATTCTATGAAATGCTTGAAGTATAGAAAACATTGAATGTCTTGTATCAAATGAAATACTTACAGTATTGGAAACATTGAATGTCTTTTGCATTCAAAGAAAAAACATTTTTATTTGGTAATCTCAGATGAAAGTCTTGAGAAAAATTTTTGTTTCAAACTGACAACCAAAATTCTCAACCTAGGTTTCTTCAGTTTTTGACTTGGTTTGTCAGGCTATGTATGGATTTATTACATGTACAGACCACACCAATGGAGGTAGAGGTCTGAAAATGCAAAAGTTTATCCATATGTCAAGAAAAAAGTGATGTTTTTGTCAAATTCAATTTGCAACGTAAATTTATGCCAGATTGGTACCTTAGTTTCTGTCCGGCAGCATTCACGCTTGTTTTTTAAAAATTTGGACGTTTTTTTTCCTGGTAATTACTGCTCAAAAAATGAGAGAAATAGCCCATTCATTGATCACCCCCTTTACTAATTTTCTAATTTATCACCCCCAACATGGCATGCTGCCAAAAATCAATGGTTACATAAGGGTTGCTTTTGAGTGACTATCCAGACCTGTTGTTACTTTACACCTTTAATCTTTTTAATTCTGTCATGTTATGAAAACTGATGTACATAATTCTCAAAACCTTGCTGTGATTTGAACATGTGATCTGGTGGTAGTTAAGCAAGAGGTATTTCCATTGACTGAAACTTATTGTTTGAAAATTGGGTGAAATTAAGTTCCAAGTTAGTGTTGTGAAATGGCACTTGTATTGCTGAATTTACCTGTGTTTGTTTCCCACAAGGGGGAAAGAGAAACATGGAACTGACACCTTAAGAGGTGAATGATAGTTTCTAGGATATACGTAAAACTTGGCTAATTTTTTCGGTTGACCTTGGATACCTGCCTGCCTTTTTTCTTTACTTCCCATGTGTTGTACTGCACAAAACCAAATGGAAGGAAATGGGGGTCAGAAGACGGTGTTGCACCAATTGATAGTTCATTCCTACATAATATAGATAATCCCATCATTTTTTTATGAGTGCTATGCCAGAAAAAAATTAGATTATTGACTAATCCTTAGCAGCCTGTTCGTGAAATCTTAGATTGTTCTTCAAGATTTTGTGGATCTTTCTGATGAATTAAATTCTTCAAACTTTGCCATAAATTTTGATGGGATCCAAATTAGAGGATTTGCTTGGTCACTGGAATGTTTTAGGCAAATTTATACAGTGGAAGCATTTGAAATAGATATTTTTGCTCCCAGTGTATATTCAAGTAGATGAGAATTATACACAATTCCACAGTTGAGTTACAAAAAATCAACATTGATGCTAGGTGGAAACTTTCACCATCATCACCATCATCACCATCATCATGCATTTCTCACTCCAAAAAGATGAAGCCCTCATGCATTGTATCCTAAGGATGTAGTTTTGACTAGGAGTGTACCACACTTGACATGCTTGATGAGGGGTTTCCATCAGGGCCCCTCCCTTAGACTGGTTGCCTCACAAGGCTAGAGAGCCTAGTCTACTATGCTTTTATATTTTACCAATAGCTGGGAAAAGAAGAGATGAATTCATGCCTCTCCCAAGGGCAATGGTGTAAGACGGATGCAAACTGTCTCGCTCACTGTTTGAACTCAGCTCGCTAATTTTATTATCCAATGCACCACTGGTACCTTCTCGGATGATTATCTACTTTTATAATGAACAGTGACATTTTCTTGGTCCTCTGTGCATAACCATGGACTATTCTACTTAAAGGGAACAAGTTTGACCATAAAAATAGCATTAAGCTTTTGTTTTGAAGCTAGTCAATATGACACATATCCTCTTCCTCTCTCCTACAACCCAGTGTCCTGTACCTCCCACCAACACCACGACCTCCGACTTGATCTGAAATCTTAACCAATCTTATGGTCTGGGAACACTCAAAATTTTTATGCAACTTGATAGTTATTGCTTCATTGCTTTACACCATTTTGGCTCACAAAAGCCTTCTGTAGGAATGCTCAACTTTTGGATGGTGAGAGAAACCTGTATACCTGTAAATCTTTTGTTTATGAGGATTAACTAGTATCTAAATAATCAAAGACTGGAAATGTTAGATGAATCAGAAGTGCAGATGAATTGTGTGACCTAAAGAGTAGAACTAATCAGGAACTTGACAATTCCTCAAAAAGTTCAGACAAAAAGCTCAAAGTCCTTAATTGATGTTCGAGGGAATATTCTCTTAGACTCTCAAACAAGCATCAGTGTCAAAAGTTAAAAAGCTTTTTATTGATCTTCAATAAATCAATCAACAAACTTTGTGATGATGGTTAATTCTTATCCACTTAAACCCCCTAATTTCACTCACCAACACCCACTTTTGCTTGCTGTACACATTCCTCGGTTTTAATCTGCACAAGCCCAGTTTTCTCGTGACCGAACTGACAGTTCATTTGATTAATTCAAATACATTTCTTGGCAGCATAATTATTTTTCTCAACACTTTCCACCATGTTGGCACAGACATCTGGCCTTTCATATTTACTGCAAAAGTTTTTGATTTGACAGAGACAATCATCTATCTCTATCTTACATGGGGCTCACTTGGTGGCTTAAGCGCCTCATGAATACACTTCTTTTTCTAGTCATTACACATTGTCTATGTGTGTACATATCTTTTCATTGATGGAATACCATGTCAATCTGGCCATCTTGATCATCATCAATGTCTGTCATTTGGATATAGACCTTCCCCATCATTTGCCACACTTCTCTATCATGGGTATTGCGGAGCCAGTACTTTCTGAACCTTCAAGTTCGTCATGCAGTCTTATGTTTTGTTGGCAATGATTTTGTGAGAGATCTCAGGGGATCAACACTACATGTTGTGATGTCCATTGGTGGTCTGAAATTCTTGAAACATGACCAGCCCATCGCCATTTGAGTTTCTTAATGGATTCTATGATATCTTCGACTCCAGTTTTTCCTCTAATATACTGTGCTGTCTTGTTATCTGTCCATATGACGCTGAGCATGATTCTCTCATGTGCACATTGCATGGTTCTCAGTTTGAGGGTCTGCCATGTTTCAGCTCCATAGGTGTCTGTCGGGAGAATGCATTGGTTGTATATCCTCTTTTTTAGGACTAATGGGATTTTCTTATTTTTGATGGTTTTGCTTGGTCAACCTAGAGCTTTCCATCTTTACTTATGAATGCATAAATATGTGTGCATATCTGATAGATAGATAGATGGATTGACCGATAGTTAGATAAATAGACATTTGCTAACCTTCATTCACTTTGATATAAGGACACAGTAAGGATCAAACTCACTCACTATACTTGTTAATAAATCTGTGAGACGAGTTTTTGATTTTGAGACAATTTTCAGCAGTCGAAATCCTGAGAAGAGAGTGAAGATTCTATGCAAGGGTTGAAAAAAGCCATTCAAATAAAATGGTCCACCTTTGAAACTTTTTTGATTTGAATTGTTCTTATAACTTCTGATATTGGGAGTAAGGACTGAAATGCAAGAAAAGAAAGAAATATCCATACATCACATTTATGAATCACCATAGCCCACACAAGTACCAGAACTAAGAAATCTGAAAGATTATCTAAAATGATCTAAAAGATATATCTTTTATCTGAAGTTATCTTGAAAAAATACCAGCATTGAATTTAGGCATTGTTGGTCTAAAATGACCACAGAGACCCTAAAAAGCACTTTTTTGAAAAAACAAAAACATAGTTTTTAGATGGTACGTAGTTGGGCGCTTGTTCGAATTTTTAAGTTTGTAGCCAGGACACCCCCCACCCACACACACGCAAACACGCACACATACACAGTCAGCAAAAAGAGAAGAATCTGTTGCCAACTGGTTGGCTGGTTGGTCCATTTGTAGGACGGCAATGATTTGACACATGCTAAAGGAGAAGAGAAAAAATAAAGAAAAAAATGAGTGAACAGACGTAATAAATTTCTACTTAGAAATCGTTGAGTCACCGACGCCTTTTCACTGCATTCAGGATGATCAATTAAAAAATTGGGAAAAGGGGTGATCAATGAATAATTTACTTCACTTGCCTTCTGTTGGGGGGTGATCACTAAAAAAGTCTTAATTTTCAACAAACAAGCATGAATGCTGCCATGGACAAAAAGATAGATTTAATATAAATTTATATCGCAAATTGACGCCCCCACACAGACACTAAAACCCCAATATGAGGGGGCAGTTTCAAATGAAAAATTTTTTTTCATCCTAGACATGATGAGGGGTAAATCTTCAAACTTTCAGCCCTCTAGTTCCATTGGCATGTCCGGTTTGTGCAATATATGCATGCATAATAGCTATTTAGACCAATTGACAGTTGCTATAAAGTGATGAAGAAGTGAAATGATGAGAGATTAAAGATTGAAAAAAGGTTCAGATACAAACTAAACTGTCTAGAAAGCACTAAAAGAAGAAATAACTCATTCATTAAAACCTAATGAAAATCAGTTCATTCTCCACACTTCAGTCTTTTGCTCACCACTTCTTGATATATTAAAAAAATTCTGTGAATCAGAAACGTCCCTGGAACCACTCTAAAATTTATAGAATTCTCCCATAGCTTGTTGTCCCCCATTTCATAAAATGTCATTGAAATTCATCGGTAACTTTCAGAAATATTGTGTGTAGAGATGGACAGACAGACAGACAAGTACATATATAAAAGAAATAAGTAGAAAGAAATCCTAATCAATCAATTCAAAAGTCCACTTACCTGAGTAAATATTTGCCAATCTATTTCACACTCACGGGTGTCTGATGGTGGGGTGGATGCAAAAGATCCCCCCTCCCCTGATCAGGCCTTTCCCAAATGACATATAACAGGGTTGCCACAAAGATATATTGCGGATATATCCTTTTGACCCCTCCCCCCATTCATGTGGCAGAAGAACTAGCCAAAAAGTAAAGTGCAAAGGTTAGAAGAAAGAAAGAGAAATGGAAAAATGAGTGAAGAAAGGAGGAGAGAAAGATAGATGAGAGGAATGAATGATAGAAAGAAAGCAAAGGAATAAAGAAAAAAATGAATGAAAAAAGGAAGGAAGGAATCAAAATTTAGCAGCAATTTAAGATAGTGAAAAATAAAGTGTAAGGAATGAATAAAAAAAACAATGAAAAAAAGAATGAAATAAAAAATGATGAAAAAAAAGAAAATGAAAGAAAAGGCAAAAGGAAGAGAAACTTGACAAAATAGCTGTAATGGAAAAGGTCTTATGAAAGAAAGAAGGAAAAAATAAGAAAAATAGAATGAAGAAAAGGGAAACAATTGAAAAGATTGAACAGAAATAATGTTAAAAAGAAACAAATTCATTCTTAGAATTTTCAAATAATTGAAAAATAAAAATTATTCAAGAGTGAAAAAGCAACAAAGAAAAAAAAGTTAGTGCCCTCACGCTGGCTACGGCTTCAGCCATCCCTGGTTGGGCCCCACATTCCATCTTATTATTTTCTTGGTCTGTTTGTAATATGAATTAGACGTAAAGGCAACAAACACCCAAAATGATGTCACTCACTCCATCCTGTACTATTTTATCCATCCCTGTGGGGAAAGATAGATTCATACCTTTCCAAAGGACATTAGTGCGGAATGAACACAAACTGCATCAGCTAGAGTTTGAACTCATTTTACCAAGTCATTCATCATACTGTTAACCATTTGGCCACCCCACACCTCCGTGAAGAAAAATAATGATAAAAAACCAGAAAGACTTCAAACCGAATGAATTTTTTTGTTAAGAAGAAAACTAAAATGACAGAATAAAGAGAAAGGAGAAGAAAAAAAAGAGTCAAGTAAAAAGAAGCCAATCTCTTCCCCATTCCCTCCTGCCCTGCTGTATAAAGGAACCCACAGCTGAAGTCTGGGGTCCCCAACCATGAATAAATGCGGAATTGCCGGAGGAAAGTGTAAAAATCTGTGCCAATTTCACTTTTGTCTGTGTTACAACGACCATTCATTCTTCTTCTTTTCTGCAGTCGGTCCCTTCAGCCATAAAACTTGCAGTTTATATGCCCTTTTCCACCTCTGAACAATTAAACGTCTTGGCATGCCTGGGCCTTTAACTGGAGAGCCAAGTGATAAATTACGATTCAGGAACAGACCCTCGACCCTCCTGCCTTACCTTGAATTCTTGCTCTGTCTTATGCTTCACTTCTCTCTCTCTTTCTTTTCTTTCTTTCTTTCTGTCTTTCTTTCTTCTCCATTCACTCTTTCAAGTCCTTTTTTTCTTTCTTTCTTTTTTCCTCATCTTTGTTTCCTTCTTTCCCATTTGTTATTCTTTTTTTCTTTCTTTTCTTTCTTTCTTTTTTAATCTCTTTCTTTCATCCTGTCTTTCTTTTCCCTCCTTCTCCCCTTCTTTCTTTTCTCCCCTCTTTCTTTCTTTCTTTCTTTCCTCCCTCTTTTTTCCTCGTCCTTTTTTCTTTATTTCTTTCTTTCTTTCTTTCTTTCTTTCTTTCTTTCTTTCTTCTTCTTCTTCTTCTTCTTCTTCTTCTTCTTCTTCTTCTTCTTCTTCTTCTTCTTCTTCTTCTTCTTCTTCTTCTTCTTCTTCTTCTTCTTCTTCTTCTTCTTCTTCTTCTTCTTCTTCTTCTTCTTCTTCTTCTTCTTCTTCTTCTTCTTCTTCTTCTTCTTCTTCTTCTTCTTCTTCTTCTTCTTCTTCTTCTTCTTCTTCTTCTTCTTCTTCTTCTTCTTCTTCTTCTTCTTCTTCTTCTTCTTCTTCTTCTTCTTCTTCTTCTTCTTCTTCTTCTTCTTCTTCTTCTTCTTCTTCTTCTTCTTCTTCTTCTTCTTCTTCTTCTTCTTCTTCTTCTTCTTCTTCTTCTTCTTCTTCTTCTTCTTCTTCTTCTTCTTCTTCTTCTTCTTCTTCTTCTTCTTCTTCTTCTTCTTCTTCTTCTTCTTCTTCTTCTTCTTCTTCTTCTTCTTCTTCTTCTTCTTCTTCTTCTTCTTCTTCTTCTTCTTCTTCTTCTTCTTCTTCTTCTTCTTCTTCTTCTTCTTCTTCTTCTTCTTCTTCTTCTTCTTCTTCTTCTTCTTCTTCTTCTTCTTCTTCTTCTTCTTCTTCTTCTTCTTCTTCTTCTTCTTCTTCTTCTTCTTCTTCTTCTTCTTCTTCTTCTTCTTCTTCTTCTTCTTCTTCTTCTTCTTCTTCTTCTTCTTCTTCTTCTTCTTCTTCTTCTTCTTCTTCTTCTTCTTCTTCTTCTTCTTCTTCTTCTTCTTCTTCTTCTTCTTCTTCTTCTTCTTCTTCTTCTTCCGGTCTCTGTTTGCATGGGTCTTCCTAGTCTCTCAAAAACATTCTGTTTCTTTTAATCAGCTTTAGTGAAGGTGTGTTTTGATATTAAATCAAGAGAAAAGGATGTGAACTTTAATTTGGAGCAGATTTTCTGTTGACCAGAAGAGAGGATGGGTAAGGTGGCATTGCAGACAATCATTCTCTCAACATCATATGGAGACATCACAAGACAACACAGTAGATTACAGGAAAAATAGGAGTCCAAGATACCATAGAATCCATTAGGAAACTCAAATGGCAATGGGCTGGTCATATTGCAAGAATGCAAGACAACCACTGAACATCACAACTCCCAAACTTGAATTTGAAGAGATCATATGCAGAACTATGGCCAACAGGAAATATTGTCTCTGCGATGCCCATGATAGAGACGTCTTGCTGATCTGGGGTAAGGTCTATGTCCAACACCAGATGCTAAAAAGCTAATGATGATTGTGAGACTGTATTCAATGGTATCATATTGATAGTGAAGATAATTCCTTGCTAGCACCTCTTTTTATATAAATCGTTCTAGTTCTTTCATTCTGTTGTAAGTCCGTCATATACCTCATATGGACTTGTATATAGACCCATTGATAAATCACGTGTACTTTGCAATCATTCCTGAAACACTTGATGAGCAGTTTGAAATGGTGCCTAAATTTCCCATCTGGCCTTGGTCTTGCACGGGCCAGCGCGTGGGGGTATCTTTTTGTTTTGTTTTTTTATTGTAGCTAATGTCAAGAAATATTGATGCTTTTCTTATTGATCCTAACAAATAAACAAATATTTATTCTGTGATTCTGTTGTCAAATTATTGGCCTTTTGTTTCAAGTGGATGGCCTTGGGCTATTTGGTGACCATTTGCCTTTGGGCAAAGAGAATTATTTTGTAGTCATTTATGTAAAGCGATTTGAGTGCAGAATGACTTTCAAATTAACAGAGAAGAAACAAAAGAAGAACAAGAACAAGAAGATTGCAAAGAAGAAGGAGAAGATGAAGGAGAAGGAGGAGAAGATGAAGAAGAAGGAGGAGAAGATGAAGGAGAAGGAGGAGAAGATGAAGGAGAAGGAGGAGAAGACAAAAGAGAAGGAGGAGAAGTATGCAAAGAAAGAGGAGTAAAAGGATGAGAAGAAGAGGAAAATACACATTCAAACACAGACACATATGCAGACAAATGCCAACAAATACAAACATAAACAAATACACATACTCAGATGTGCACATGAACTCACATCCTCACACGTATATGCATACAAACATATACACACACATGTTCATACACACATACACTGTATGAATTTAATCATGTAAATTAATATTGTCAGAGCATGTGTTTTATTCCTGATTTGCTTTCTGGTGCCTGCACTTCCAAATGGTAAATCATTTTGAAAAATAATGTTTTGTGCCCTAAAGAAACTCATAAGACAAAAAAACTGTCAATATGCTACCAATACTTTCTTTTAGATATAATAAGGAGTAAATATATACATTTTCAGCCCTCTCTCATTCATTCATACATACATACATACATACATATATAGCTATCCAGTCAGGCTAGTTTAAAAACTGAAGAAACCTATCTCAACGATTTTAGTGAGAGTTTTAGCTAACGGTTTCTAATTGTTTAAAATAATCTTTTAACAAACAGTTTCTCCAAACTAGTTAGTCAATTTTTCCCCAAATGCCACGTTTGTAATAGTAGTTATTGTTATTGTTATTAATTTATTTTGACATTGCAACACATAAAAATAAGACATACTCATTGATGTTTCATTGAATGAAACAACCAATTGAATAAAGAAGTTCAAAGAATGGGATAAAATCTGAACTAATGTAATCATACTTGTACTATGTTAAAACATTTTTATTAGCCATGATATGTCATCATCATCATCATCATCATCATCATCATCAGTCTTTTTTCCACGAGATCTTTGGGGATCAACCTTATGAGTTGTGATGTCCAGCTGTTATCTGCCATTCTTGCTACATGGCCAACCCATAGCTATTTCAGTTTTCTGATGTATTCTATTATATCTCTGACTCCTGCTTTTCCTCAAATATACTATGCTGTCTTGTGATCTCTCCTCATAATGTTCAATATGATTCTCTTCAACACTCATTGCATGGTTCATAGTTTGAGAGTAAGTCTTTTGGTTAAGTTCCATGTTTCATTTCCATAGGTATCAATTAAGAGAGTTCATTGGTTGTATACCTTTCTTTTTAGGACATGGGATTTTCTTGTCTTCAAAGGTTGAGCTTGATCCACCAAATGCTTGCCATCCTTGAGTGATTGTTCACTTGATTTTCTCTTCCTTCCAGCATTTCATGGAGAGTTGTTGACCTAGTTGTCTACTTTCTTGAGATCTGTTAATTTGATTCTGATTGTTGTATCTTTGTCCTCAAAATGTTTGTTGAATATGACATTTGTTTTACTGAAGTTTATGTTGAGGCAAACTTCATTGATTCTTTCATTCAGTTCATCTAGCATTATTTGGAGATCACAAAGGTTTTTCTGCAAAAGGACAATGTCATCAGCAAATCTGAGGTTATATAGGTATTTGTCATCTTTTCTGATTCCTTTACTCTCCCAATCTCGGTTTTGGAAGATCATTGCATAGCAGACTGTGGAAAGTTTTGGTGAGCTGGTATAACCTTGTCTTACCCCTTTCTTGGGATGTAGTCTGATGAAGGAGCTGCTGTGTCTGTAGATATGTTGTGATAATCTGACATGTACAGGGTTTATGCCTTGTTGTATGAAAGCCTCAATGACTTTGAGGATTGTCATTGAGTAGAAGAAATAAATGCAATCATAATGGTGTTATATTAGAAGGGAACCTGGGAGATCCAAACAACTACAGGCCAATAAGCCCAAAGAACTGCGACTACAAACTTTTTACCAGAGTGATCACCAACCAAATCAACCAAAATACTAGATGAAAACCAACCATGAGAACAAATTGACTTCAGAAGAAACTACCTGACCATCAACCATTTCCATTCATTTGCAGACATGTTTCAATGAAAAATAACAGAGTAGAATATAAAATGCCATTCACCATAGCATGTGGTTGACACGAGAGATAAGCAGTATCAAAATTATCTTCAAATAGATTGAAGTTTACATTTTCCGAGCATTCAGTCTGTACACACAGCAAATTATTAGCACAGCATAAGATTTTTGCACGCACTTACTAAAAGTTGGAGGGAGGATTGCTTATAAGTGCTAAAAACTATCAAAAGGTGACCTGAGACCATACGGAGGACACAAAATTTGCAAAACATGATGTAGCCTAAGTAGGTCCATAGCATGCAGTTAAGAGAAGTCATGGAGCATTTTGACTCCTACAACTGTTCTGTTCATGGTGAGGGTAATAAGTATGTGTCACAATATGAGGCCGATTGGGATTCTTTAATTGAATAATTCATCTTATTCTTAAACATTTGATTTCATCTCTAAAAGCATTTTTGTTACAGATACTTATTGTGTGGATATATGTGAAGTATATTTACATACTTGGCCAAAAGGATGTTAGAAGCATCTAAAGTAGATTCATTGTCAAGATAAAGCATGTTCGCTTTGACTCCCCCCCCACGCTGATAGATAGCCAGTCACAGCCACTTAATTAAAAAGACATTAGGAGAAAGACATTGGGAGTTGAAAGGGGTTGATAAAAAAAGGGATGATGTTTAAGGATTTTAATGGTGGAAGTAAGAAAGAGTGACAGTAAGTTTAGTGGCTTGAGAAACGAAAGAAAGCAGGAAGAAAATAGAAGAGAAAATGGTAGATGATAGTTCCAGTATCAGAAATAAAGAGGAGGGTAAGTTGATTTAGCAAAAGAGATAGCAATAGAAAAAGGAGCCTTGGCTGTAGATAGGAGACCAAAGTTCGCTCATCAGTGAAGCTGACCAGCTGAAAGTAGACCAGAAAAAGAGGTCAGATGTTCTATGGACCAACAGCCCCTGGCCCCTGTTCCCTGGCAGCAGAAGGACCGATTAACCTCTCTTTCTCTTTCTCTCTCGCTGTGAAGATTTTGTTTGGTCTTCAAGAGTAGACTATTGATGTATTTTTCGATCAGTTAAAAAAAGAAATAAAGGTTTGATTTTGAATCCTGTCATATATCTTTCATTCCTTCCCTTGCTGAAGCCATGGTCTAGGTATATGTAAAGAAATACAGAATGGTGTATGGTCAAAAATAAGCTCCTCCGCCATTATCCTTTAAATGCAAATATACTTACAGTGTATTCAGAAATTATCTATATTTCTAACTGTCAGATCTATCAGAATTTTTTAATAATAAAGCTTCAAATTCAAAACATTGCAAATAACAGTTCTGGTTAGTCACTCAGTAGGAACTGTCACATGACCAACAAGCTTTTAGCAGCATGCTATTTTGGGATGATCAATTAAAAAATTGGAAAAGGTGGTTGATCAGTGATTAAGTTACTTCACTTGCCTTTTGCTGGGCAGTGATCACTGAAAAAGTTTGAATTTATTTGAAATTGAATGTTTTTCATTGTTTTTCTTTTAGGAGATGGAAAAATGTTGAGGAGTACATGTTTAGATTTTCAGCCCTCTATCTCTATTGGGGCAGGTTATTGACAATGCCATTTGATGCCAGTTTTGGCTGATGGTTTCAAATAATATTAGCAAAAATTGTAGGACCTCAGCAGATGAAAATGTAAACTTAATATCAATTATTGAATGGCAAAAAGTATCCAACCCCTCCAGCAAAGTACATTACTGTTTAGTCAATTGGTCTTTATTTATTATGAAAGCCTGTAGATGTCTTTTGTTGCTGGTCACCAGACTTGTATAGACGTCAGTGGGCCACTCTTCTTCATATTTCCCAAAATGGCAAATTGACATTTGCTAATTCAAATTTTTAATTCTTGCTGCAAATTTTTGGTGGCATTTAGCTTTGGATATTGATTCAGCTAATCAAAAACATGAATATTTCCTATTCAGCCAATTTGTAATCTTCCGAAAATTGTGCATGGGGTCATTATCATATTTGAAAAACCTACGACACTTCATTTTTAGCTCCTTTCCAAAATCTCTTGGTATATAACACCAGTCTTTTATGGTGTAAAGGTGTCCTGAGTCCTTAGACAAAAAGCAACCCCTTATGATAATATTACCACCACTATGTTTAATTTTTGGGGACTGAACTTCAGTTTGTAGGCTTGATGTAATTTTCTCCAAACATTGAAAAGTCGAGTTGAAAAGCAAATTACTAAACTTCCATCTTATCTGACCAAAGTAAATAGAAGAAATATTAATTGTCTTTTGCTGAATGTTCCTCAGTAAAGTTCAACCAAGCCATGACATGGTTTTTCATCAATTGTGGAACCTTGCCACATCTGCAGAATCTCAGTTTATGTTATCAGAGTACATTGCTCACTGCTTGGCAAGTGACAACCATTCCCGCCACCTCTAATTCTTCAATCAATTCTTCACGAGTAAATTTTCAGTCTACTTGCTAAACTTGCTGTTATAAATACTCATCCAAGTATTTTGATGCATGGCTTTCTAACAGTCAATTAGTGCTCAGTGATTTGTTGGATTAGTTTTTATATTACATTTCGAAAACTTACAAAGATGATTTGTTGATATTGAGGTGCGAGTTGTCTAGTGGTTGATGGTGCTGACAATGAAATTAGTGAGCCAAGTTCAAATTCTCATTGAGTCTGTTTATTCGGCTCTAATGCCCTTGGGAAAGGGACTAATGCATCTCTCCTTCTTCTTGCTATAGGTGAAATAGCAGAGTAGATTAGGCTTTCAGGCCTTAAGAAGGCAACCAATGTAGGAGAAAGATAACTCTGATTCCCAACCGGGGGGGGGGCCCTTTAAGGCTGTTGGATGATAACTTTGATGTCCTTTCAGTAACACTTGCTGCCAAACATATGATCTGTTTTCCTTTGGACTACATCAGCAAGGCTGAGAGAAGGATCCTATTGACTAGGAATCCAATGATCTTGATATGCCTCATCCAGGCTTGTGCCCTGGAGTGGTCACTTTAGGTTCATTCTATAATTCTTACATGATAACAGTTTTTAGTTTACGAAGTCAAACTATTTGATAAAAACTCGGTAACTTAGCAATAATTCAATTTTACCAGCTAATGACTCAAACCGAATTTTATTTCATTTTTTTCCCGATGTGATTGAGCATTGTAACTATTTCCCAACTGTCCATTTCTCTTAACACTGATATCATTCCAACTCGTACGCAGAGGAAAAATTCCGGAAAACTATCTGATTGAACTTTGACCTTAGAGCATCTATTTCTGTAACATGAGGGGCCAATTCCTCACCGCCCACAATTCTACACCCTTCCTTGTCAGCGTGTGTCTGCAAGCTGACGCCCAAGAAGAAAGTTATCGTTCCGCTATTAAGTTGCACTCCATTGATTTTTTTAAAATACTGCGTGGGCCAATTTATCATCAACAATCTGGTTCAGTCTGAAACTTCTCAGACTGTCGGGCAGAAGAGATTGGCTGATGTTTAAGTTGCCATTGTCTGGTTTCGACTAATCGAGTAGCCATTGAGCCAAAACAACCAATGCTCAGTGGATTTATTACTAACGGAAATTACTAAAAATTATTACTTGTAAATGCTTGTTGCTTTCCTGACAGTATACCCTGTATTCTGTGTCTCCTAGACTGGTTGCCAACCATGCCTAAAGAGCCAAGTGTGTGCTATTATTTACTATATGGATTCATGCTTTCCCCAAAGGCATTCGTGTGAAGTAAATAAAAACTGTTTCAGACAGAATTTTGACTCAGCTCACTCAGTCTATTGTCTGTGTAGTTAACTGCATCACCACCCTGAATCATGATAAATTCATAGATACATACAAAGGAAACATTTCTGGTTAGTCACTCAATAAGAACCGTCACATCACCATCTTTGTTGGCAACATGTTGTATTGGGTGTGATCAATCAAAAAATTGGAGAAAAAAAAGAAAGGAAACAGGCACGGACACAAACTTTAGCATAAACTTAGATGGCAAATTGACCCCGCCCCCTCAAGAACCTATTCAGAGGGATATGAAAAAAAAAATGTTTCCTCAAAGCATAAGGAATACATGTTCAAATTTTCAGCCCTCTGGCTCTATTGGTGCAGCCTCTTTGTGTGATACACAATACATACATAGCCAGCCAGTTGGACCAACTTAGATAATGGAAAAACCAATATTACCTGTTTTGAAAGAACCGCACCACATCAACTGAAATTCCCAGAAAAAAGGCAGATTTAAATATATATATATATATATATTCTGAAAACATTTACATATATGAGTATAAAGATTTTGCCTGGAGAAAATCAAAGGGTAAATAGATTAATTTAATTGGTTGGCTTGTATTGTAATCTTTGATTAAAGCAGACGATCTTAATGGCCCAATATTGATTTGATTATTATGTTCTTTAAATGCAAAAAGAAAAACAGCTTTACCACCTGCGTAGAATAACTCATTAGTGACAAGTTCATTTAGTAATAAATTACAAATGTACCAATACAAAAAATCAGTGTTATTTATTTACCTATTACTCTCAGTGTATATGTATGAATTCAACATACCATTAAATCTTGGCTCAATTAGTCGAAAACTAGATACATACCTCTGCAAACATTATACATTATACAAAAACTGAATAAAAATTGATTCAAACAGCCACGATGTAGGGGAGGTAAATGTGTGAGTTTCCATTTTCCACATTTTCTATATTGTCTTGATCTACATTGAAAACTATCTCTCAATCAAAAAGAATTGATGAATCTTCCCAAAATTACGCCAGGATTGTCATCCCATTTACAAAATTCAATTGAAATCCTTGGAGAAATTTTGGAAGTATTGTGTGGACAAATAGACATTCATGAATAAATACATAAACATCTCCAAAGTTTGTTGTCAGAGTCAGATTAATTATTTGCCATAATGTTCCATGGCATTCAAAAACCTGAAAATTAAGATCAGAATTAATTTGCTCAATGAAAAAGAAGCTGCGTCAATTGAAGACGTCAATGAAATGAAATGCAGTGAAATCAGAACGACCATTTTGAATACCACAGGAAAAACAAATCAGCAAATTGACATCGCAATTCATTAAGAACTTTTAGAAATATTGTGTGGCTGGACAGACTAACAGACGGACGGTTAGACTCGCAGTAAAAAAAATCAACAAACTTGAATTAATAAACAAGCTGCTTACACCTGATAAAAAACACAATAACGCATATTCAAGTCCGTCACCTTGTGGAAAAAAAGCCATGTGTGTGTAGCACCATAAGATATTTGGAGACGAATGATTCGGTGGCTAGAGGCAATGAATTAGCCGTTGAATTTGCAGCTTCTTCTTTGGCATCGGAGGATTCTGTCGTCAAAAAATGATTTGACAAGATGGCTGCTAAGTTGTAAAGCCTTTGTTGTTATTAGTGTTGTTGCAGTGCAGAGATGCATGTGTAATTAGAATATTCCCTGTAATCAGCTAATGGCCAATTAGGATTTGTCAGAAGATGATTCAGGGGTGGGGTCAGGGTTAGGGTGGTGGGATTCAAGATTGGAAGGGGGTAGAAGGAAGGCAAACAAAGAGAAGGAAGGGAATGGTTGAGGAAAGGAAGAGATAGTGGAGAGGGCAAAAAAGTGGGAGAGGGAATGAGAAGAGAGAGAGAAGAAGAAAAAAGAAGTTTATAAAGAAATTAAGATATTACAGAGAAAGAAGAAGGGAGAGAAAGAAAAGGGGGAAGAAAAAGAGGGAGAGTGAAAGGGAGAGGAAGAAAGAAAAAAGGATGAAAAGATGAGAGGGGTTTGAAATTACAAAGCTTTAAAAAAAGAGAAAAGGGAAAAAGAAGAAGAAAAAAAGGAGAAAAAGGAAGAAAAGAAGACAAGAGAAGGAAAGGAAGGAAGAGGCAGAATGGGAGAAAAAATGAATAAGTAGTAAGTGGAAGTGGAAAGAAGAAGAAGAAGAAGAAGAAGAAGAAGAAGAAGAAGAAGAAGAAGAAGAAGGAGAGAAAAACAAAAGGAAGATAAGAGATGAGTTGGAAATTAAAAAGCTTTAGAGAAGAAGGAAAAAAAAAACGGAAAAAAAAGAAAACAGGAAGGAAAAGAAGGTAACTGAAGAAAATGCAATAGAAAGAAAAAAGAATAATACAAATTCAGAGAGAGAAGAAGAAATATGAAAGAAGGAAGGAAAGCAAGGAGGTGAGAAGAGAGAGAAAAAAGTGGAAATGAAAAAGAAAAGGAGGAAAAAGTGGTGTAGGGTTAGGGTTAGGGGTAGAGGGGATTCCATTAATGAAATCTCTTGCAGAATTTTTCCACAGGCTCTTCTGATGTTAAAATCACGAGGCCTATAGCCTGGAGTCTTTGAAGTATGGGGGCCTCTCATCAGGCTAATAAAGCAGACAACGATGTGTGTATGGATGAAGGCATGAACATATGTGAATTTTATACATTACACACTTACAAACATACTGCTTATATAAATTCATGAATATGTATATATCTTTACACACACATATACATACATACATACTAATATTCAATGCAGATATATGATCATACATAAAGTTACATACATACATACATGAAGGCATAAACATTGATATATCTTTACACACAAACATCCATACATACATATATATTGATATTTGATACAAGTATATGAATATACACAGAAGTATATACATACAAGATACATATACGCAAACATGATTATGTGTATATCTTTGCACAAACATATACATACGCACATACTGTGCAAATGAAGGCATGAACATGTGCATATTTTTATGCACACATTCATACATACATATATATACTAACATGTAATGCAGTTATATGATCATATAGAAAGGTGAATAAATACAGGAATACATATATCCATACACACATAGATATGAAAATCATAAGCAGACAGTAGACGAAGAGTAAAAAATTTTTATCTGTACTAGATTCAGCAATGAGAAAGTATCCAAACAGTTTAAGTAATAACAAAAAAATAGCCTACTTCGGGCAATGGCACCTTAGTCCTCTTCAAAGTACTCCCCTTGGAACCTCAAACACTCATCCCAATGTCCCATCTAATTTTTTAAAAGACACTGCAAAGTCCTATTTCAGGATTATCATCAGCTACTCAGGTGTATTCTCCATAATCTTGACCACTGAGATCTTTTTAGGAAAGCCAGGAATTCAAGAGAGCAAAATCTGATCTGGGATAACAAAACTGGTGATGCAATGTTTTGCCCCCACCCCAGCTGCACAAGACCAATGTTTTTGGCAGCATGCCGTGTTGGAGGTGATTGATTAGAGAATTGGAAAATGGGGTGATCAATGAATGAGTTACTTCTCTTGCCTTTTGTTGGACAGAGATCACTAAAAAGTTTGAATTTTCAAGAATGATTGCGTGAATGCTGGCAGGTACAAACTAAGGGACCAATTTAGCATACATTGCAAAAGGACCCCCCCCCAATAAAAACATGTATGGGGAAAACAAAAACAAAACATTTTTTCTAGATGTGATAAGGTATAAATATTTGAAATTTTCAGCCCTCTAACTCCATTGGGGCAGTCTGTATGCATAATACATGATGGCTGTAATGTTGATTTTGATTATGGACATCACATGATGTCTCTCCAAAGAATCACTCAACCATGCCAAGAAATGATTTGGCTTTTTAACCTAGCCAAGGATTTTAAATTCCTTGTGCAAAATTGGCACGCAAGAGAATTCATGATGCTGGCACTCGATGCCCAACTTCTATGCACTCTAGCATGCATTTTCAGCCCTCCTGCTGACTTCCATTTCTTTGGCTTTTTACCGGCTTTACTGAGACAGACCCTCCCACAGATGTGACAAGTTAGTTTTTGGTGGTCACTTTTGTGAGAGGAGTAATGTAGATCCTCTCTGGGTATTTTTCAATAATTTTCCATTTTTTTGTGAGAGATTCCTTGGAAACTTTTTTTCCCCCATGGATTAGTTTCCGCCAAGACTCCCAGTCATCAGCTGGGATATTTGCAGCTTTAAGTGAAAGCTTTAAACAATCCTTGTACCTTATCTTTGTCTTATGAAGAGGATATTTTCCATAAATGTATGAAACAGTTATGCATTATACATTGATAAATAGATAGCCATCAACCCGGCTTAAAAACTGAAGAAACCTGTGCTGACAGTTTTGCTGGATGGTTCCTAATATTCCAAAGAAATTGCTGACCTCTTGGTCATCCTTGTTTTCACTTGAAGTTGAAATTCTTTTGATATGAAATTTTCTGATAATGAACATCATTTACATAGTACTTGGTATTGAATTAGGAATGTCACAACCTCTAGTGTTACACTCTAACCACTGTGCTATACCAATAGATGCCTTACAAAAGAGGAATCCAGGCAGACAATCTTAACCAGACATCAGACTAATGGCAAAAATTTGTTGGTCTGAATTAGGTTGAGCATATTAACGAATGAATGAACAGAATACAACAGATTTGAATAAACCCAGACTCACTCAAGTTATTTCTATCTTTCACCAATAAAATAAATATTTAATCTAATTCATTCATGAATTATTCAGAAGGTTTACTCCTAATTTAATAAAAGCATAACTTGGTTTGTCTGATATTCAAGTTGAAAAGGCAAGTTTTTTTCTGCAGATACCAATTGGTGATTTCTAAATTATATGATGACAAGCATTTGATAAGGAGATGCAGATCTCTCTTAGCAATGCTACTGGACTTCAATACATATACATAACATTCAGATTAATTAGCTTTGCAAGATTTAGATGAGAACACTCAACACTGAAAGTTGACATAATTATTTTAGACATAATCATTTCAGACATTCATTCTAATTTTTGGATGTCAGTAATAATAATAAGATATATATATATATATATATATATATATATATATATATATATATATATATATATGTATATATATGTATATATATATATATATATATATATCCATAGACCTTGCTCAGTTGTCTACTGATATGAATATGTCATGAAAAATAAAGGTAAGTGAGATTTTCCATAATTTTAAACCGTTGACAATTACATCATCATAGTATAAAATCCATGCAGAAATTAGTTTGCATCATATGACTGAACAGGAAAGATATGTAAGCAAAGCGATCTACTATTTCCTTATTTTTTTTTCGTCAGACCCTGGATTAATATCTAATGGGACAAATCTATCCCATCATGATTTTGGTTCATCAAGATATGGAAGATCTTGATTTGATAAATGAATAGTTATCTTTAACCATTTCATAAGAAAGAATACATTCTTGGTTTTTTTTAATTACCCTTATAAAAATTCTGGCATGAAACATCTTAATATTTTAGTCTTGAAAGGGTTGAGGTTCTAGCCTCAACATGAAAATGCTGTTGTTGACCATGGTTTCAAATCTCAGTTTTCGTTTGCCTTTTTGTTTTGTAATTTCCTTTAACTGATGAATTACGATATTGTCAAACTCCTGTTAAAACCTTGAATTGAATTCCTTTTTATGTTGTAACAAGAACAAGAAGAACAATCCTCACCAAGTTTAAGTGAGTGAAATTTACCATTCTACTACCATGATTTGAAATCCCATCCAACTGATTGCTAGTCATGTCTCTTACTGATTGAGTTAAATTGATAAGTCTTATGTATCTACCAAAATTTATGTCAGAAATAGGCAAGGGATTATTTCATTCTAACTAATAAATACATTAACAAAACATTTCCTCTACCGTGAGTAGAAATCCTCAAAAGCAAGTGATCGGTAGTCGTCCCTCTTACTGACTGAGCCAGACTGTCAAGTCATACATATCTATGTAAATCTATCTTTCAAATATGCTAGGGTTTATTTCATTCAAATAAATAGATACATATATATTTAAAATACAATTTTTTTTATTCATCATAGACACAATAAAAAATTGCAGCAATTGTCTTCAGTTAGAATAAAAGTAGAAGTGAAGTTTGACCCTGCAGCAGCCAGGTGTGTTTTTTTTTTCATTAAATAATGGCAAAATACAGCCATGAGTCGACTTGCATCTGGGTTACATACTGGTAAAATGGACGCAACTTGATCTGGTCATGTTGATTGTTAATGGGTGAAGTGAAATATATGCACTCCACATATAAGATACTATGACACATAGATATCTACCGAAACTCCTATACTATACTGAGTGAGAATTAACTCCCTATAAGGAATTATGTGTAACTTTAGTTTATCTATAAATCTTTTCACTGGGATTAACCAGAGAATGAAAAGGTTTTTCAATATGGTGTTTCTTTTCACCCACCCTGTGTAAATATCATACATGTATCTTCTTTGCCATCCAGAAGAGAAAGGAGCAAATGTCATCCATTACATTCCTTTCACTAATCATTGGTTGAATTCAGCAAGGTGTCTGCCCTCTCATCCTCTCCCTCTAGCCTTTTTGGTCAGAAGAACTTGAAACAAACACAATGTTTATGTTACACAGAATCAAAGTGAAATCAAACATTTTTTATAGAAAATAACTAAATTTTGCCAAGTAGGCAGTACCACTGATTCAACATAACATACACACTGAACAGAACTGCAATAACTGAAATTTCTGTCATCTGTTGTATCTGTGTTTTAAGCTCTTATGGGGATGTATTTGCAATCGGACATTAGTTGGTAGGACAGAAATCAACATATGACTACTTTACTTGAACAAAAAAAAGAGACTGTCTGCAGTTGAAATAAAATGAAGGAAAAAAATGATATTCTCTCAGTGTGTGCTAAAGAGAAGAAAAATCCATTCACAAATAGAATAAACCATAAATTCAATCAGGCATTTTACAATGACTCTGCAATAATTTTGTCATTTTCTGAAGCTGCAAATTATTTATTTCTTCTTTGAATACTTAATCAGTTACTGTGTTAATTATTTTTTTCATTGCTGATGTAATAATAGTTACTGTGATTTCTTTTACTACTTCTGTATTAATGTTCTTTGGAGCAACCAAGTTTTTTGCACATCCCAATAACAGCCACTGGTCAGGTTTAGTTTGCAACTTTTCGCAGGAGAACAACTTAAGAAAAATATTCTCCCTTTTATTCACAGGGTATAAAACAAAAAAATATTCAAAATAAAAAGCATTCAAAGCAAAAAACATTGAAACAAAAAGCATTTAAAGCCAAAAAAATTTTGTTATCAATTTTCAACCTTCTTGTGATAATGGAGAATCATTTTTTTTCCTTGTCATGAAATTTTGTGAAGCAATTTTTTGAAATTTCCTTTCAGCAATTCCAGTCATAATCTCCCCTTTTTATTTGAAATGGTCAACCAAACTGTCGCAAAAACAGACAAGAAAGATTTCTCCAGTTTTCAAGTTGATCTAACAAACTATGTTTATAATTTTTTCACTGGGATTAACCAGAGAATTAAAAAGATTTTTGATGTGGTGTTTCTTTTCACCCACCTTGTGTATATATCATACATATATCTTCCTTGCTGTCCAGAAGGGAAAAGAGCAAATGTTTATAAGTATATATCATGCATACAGGCTGTACCAATACAGCTACAAGGCTGAAAATTGCAGCACCTACTCCTTATTATGTCTAGAAAAAACGTTCAGCGGCATTCAAGCCTGTTTTTTGAAAATTCTCATAGTCACTCACATGAAAAAGAAATCCTCATACATTTTATTTAAAGTTAATTTCAGTAGCTGATATGCCCTGAAATGCAATTTTAGCCCATCTTGGATAAATAATTTTCAAAATTTTGGGGGAGGACACATGCCCCCAGAATCCTCTGGAAGACCCTCCCCCTCATTTTCCTCCCTGTACTCATACATTTTTTTTTGTTTCAATGTCAAAATGTGTGAGAATCGTGATTACCATTGTAATGAGTTTGATCCTCACAAGGTGCCCCACTACTGTGGCCTCGTGCCAAACTAAAACTAAATTTAGTAAATATCAAATATATTCTGCTTCAGCTCCTATGTATATATGTATATATATATATATATATATATATATATATATATATATATATATATATATATATATGTATGTATATGTATATATATATATATATATATATATATGTATATATATATATACATGCATATATATGATTTCTTTTCTTTTTCCTCTTTCACTTTTTCTTATTTGCCATCTAAGGTAAAAACCGTTAGCCAAAACTGTCAATAGAGGTTTCATCAATTTTTATGCTTGTCTGGCTGGCTGGCTATGTATTTATATATTTATCATGCTTACAGGTTGAATCAATAAAGCTAAAGGGCTGAAAATTTCAATATTTACTGTTAATTATGTTCAGGAAGAACATTTTCTCTTAGTTTTCTCTCTTAAATATGTTTTTAGTTGGTGGGTTTGGGGCATTTTACCATGTAAGTTTATGCTAAATTGCTCCATTAGAATGTGTCTGCCAGCACTTACGATTGTTTTTTGTAAATCTGGGCTTTTTTAGTGATTACTGCCCCCACCCCCCAAAAGTGAGAGAAGTAACTTATTTATTGATTATCCCTTTTTCTAATTTTCCAATAGATCACCCCCAACAAGGCATGCAGCCAAAAGATATTGGACGCATAACAGTTTCTATTGGGTGACTCATCAGTTTGAAAATTGTTTTCTTTTTTATTCTTTCATTTTTTAATTGATCCCCCAACACAGCATGCTGCCAAAATACGTCTTTTATATGATGGTTTCTATTTCCCTCCTCTTTTTTCAATTTTTTTATTTCTTCTTTTCTACCTTGGCTCAGCACATTCACACCCCTCTCTATATTTTACTTACCTCTTTCAGATAAGTGTTAGCAATCTATTTCTCTTCTTCTTCTTCTTCTTCTTCTTCTTCTTCTTCTTCTTCTTCTTCTTCTTTAGCTGCAGCAGCAGCATTTTAAAAAAATCTTTACCTTATCAATACTACTGTCATTGTTTTTGAGTCTATCATACATCCATATATACAAATATATAATTATGTATGTATACATATATATATATATATATATATATATATATATATATATAGTTCTAAATTGTTTTCTTAATCTTTTGCTGTATAGTATTTCTCAGCACATGTTTGAGAGAAAATAAACCCATTTTTACCATTGTGAGTTACCCTCCCTTCCCACTATACCATCGGTTCCACCATTCCATTCACCAATATCTCTTCTATTACTGCCATTAACATCAAGCCCCTATACCACTCATACCCCGCTGCACTCCTACTGGCTCCACTGCACTTCCAGAAGTACCACTGCCAATTCCTGCTGCTTTTCCAGATTGTTTCACTTAATTTATAAAAGAGAACTACTGACCCTTTAGGCGTGGGGCACAAAACATTTTTTGTCTTTTTCCTCCCCATTTGGTAAATGTTAACCCTCTGCTAGGTTTTTCCTAAAAGGTAAAATGTTTAGTTTTATTTATCTTTAGTTTCCATTTTTATTTTTCACAATTCATTTGTTTTCTTTTTCAATGAACTTGTTTCAATGTTTTTTGCTTTGAATGCTTGTTTTTTTGTTTTTTTCTAAGCAGATTAAAAAGAAAAAGCAACCTCAGGAACCAGCAGAATATTCTATAATTTCTTTTTCTTTTATTTTGAAAATTTTTATTATAAAAAAATGGTCTTTCTAAAAACTGAATAAAAATATGTTTTTGAGAAAAAAAGGATGAAATGAACAAACAAAAATGTAGTTGATATAAACATTTCAATAAACATCGAATTGCATGACATTAATAGTGTGCATTTGCCAATGAATTGGAGGAGTTATACGTATTCAGTCATGTCTATCTGTTTGTCAGAACAATACCTTCAAAAGTTCTCAATGAATTTCAATGAAATGGGCGAGAGAAGAAGTGATTCAATTTTGGGGTAAATCCATGCAAAGGTACATCCTCAGCATCATAGCTATATATTTACACTACACAATATCTCCAAAAGTTCTGAATGAATTTCAATATGATTTGCTGGAAGGGTGGCAAATGGACGATGTAACAACTGAGTAAATTGGTGGATCCAGGAATTGATGACAATGATCTCCCCTACAATGTATATATTTGTGAACTAATTTAGAAATCACAAAACTCTGTTTTGATTGAGAAATACAATTTGATTATTTTTTATATATTAATGAATTCACTAGTGTTTGTCCTTACAAAATCACCAAAAGTTCTAAATTTTTTTTGTGATTGAGAGATATCTTATACATTAAGAAGAGGTAAACACTAGTGTAAGATATGGAAAATCATAACATAATTTCCTCCCTCCCTCATACGTGATATGATCTTCATTCAGTTTTTAATAAGTGTATAGTGTTGATAGAGATATGCAGTCTCTGAGTGCTTTCTAGTTGTTGCTTGCAATGATTCCATTGGCTGAAAGGGTCTTTTGTGCTGATGCTTATTGGTTAATTATTACTGGTGTGGATTCTATCATTTAAAAAAAAATCTAGATAGGAAATGTGATAGATAAAAATCCCAAATATTCCCACTTTGCTCAATTTTTTATAATTGATCCCCCCCAACATACTGCCAAAAAACATTGGTCCTAAGATGGTTTCTGTCAAATGACAAACCTGTTTGAAATTTGTTTTCTTTTTCACAAATTTATTTGTAAACAAATTTTTTTCTCACTTGGATCTCCACCCTACCCAAAAACCAGCGCTGCATGAAAAGTCATTATATGCAAGGATTTGATCATCCAAGGTGATCCTTTCTATTTGATATGAGACCCTCTTGTCTAGTACATTGTGTATTTTATTTTCAGTTTTTACAGTTATGTCTACTGTTTTTTTTTAAAGCATTGTGGTTTTAGATGTGCTTAAAGACGTTGGTCAAATGATAGTTTCTATTGAATGACTAACCAGACCTGTTGCCACCAATTTTTTTATGGGAGAAACGTGGCTCAGGAGTTTTAAAAAAGCTCAGAAAAGAGGTTAACAATGAAACTTTATTGTATAACAGAGTGCTACTTGGATGTTCTTCTATGATGATTATTCAAGTTATAGCAACTTTCTGCAAGAATATAATCAATTTTCACATTTCCCAGCTGGTAAGATGCATTTTTTTTACTGAAAAATATTTGATAAGAGGTTTAAAATGTGATAATTAGTGAAATTGTGAGAGAAAGAAAAACTACTTCATAGAGTTGGCAACATTAACTTGCTATTACAGTAAGATATTTATACCTCAAATATTTACAAAAAATACCTTGTTAATTACTAGGTGTGTCTTATACAGTAATCCTTAGTTATTTTGTGCCATGAAAGATTTGGCAATTACTAACTGAAGCTTTTATTAAAAGATTGGTTCCAAATTATAATCATCTCAATATGATAACTAAAAAGGCAGTCGTCTGTATACTTTGTCAAATAACCATTAAGTCAATGTTGCTAGGTCTGTAATGAGTTAACATTTTTATTAATATAGTTGGAAGTTTGTTATACTCTAACTGAAAGCACTAATTTTCTGAAGATGTGTGCTTAGTCAATGTAACCATTTTTACAAGTGGTACCTAGATTCTTTAGGTCTTTTGGGATGGTTTCGTTACATATTGGGTTGGCAAAATAAGTTTGTTCAATTTTTTTATTAGATGGCATTAGGAGTGTTTACTTCCAACTATCATTATTCAAAAAAGATTAAATAGCGCCAGCTATCATGTGCACTATCTTGAAAATTTGTGAAAATGGATGTACTTTTGTTTATTGATCCTAACATTTGAGATAGAAATCACCACAAAATATTTTTGGCATATTAAGCTTAATAGAATTTTAAAAAAGATAAATATATCAAAGGCATATGTCGGTGTATCGTGAGAGATTTGAATGGGGTCAATCCTCTGTCAAACAAGTGCTAAGGGACTATATTCCCAGTATGGATAAAAAAATAACATTTGAATATGTTTTGACATTAATGGTACTTTTATGGGGTGCATTGAATTCCTTTTTTTTCAATGTTGCAATGAATAAATAAATGTGTTGTTCATTGAGAGTTCAAATTGCAGTTTTGAATTCTCTCCTGAATTCTGAAGTGTAAAACAGCTGATCTCATATTATTTTTTAATGAATGGCATCTTTTTCCACAACGTCTTGATTCAGCGAGTAGCAATAACGAATATGTATAAAACTATCAAAATCTTTGAAAAACCCAGATCAACAATATACTTTTGGATATAAAATGAATTAATTATAAGTATGTTTAATTATGATTGTTCATCTTCCTTTAAATGATCAGATGTATCTTTGAATACTGATTGTGTTCTGTGACCATTTTAGGGCCTACAATTTCACTGTGCTGTGAGATTGTTGAAAGTTGAATATCATCGCTCTACATTCAGGTCGACCCGTCGAGGTCAATCGATACATTAATCAAGGATAATCAGTGTCATATTATGTGGAAGATAACCAACATACTCAAAATATATTGATAGAGCAGTGAAAATTATTTAAACCAGTTTGGTTACATTAGTTGCTTTGATGTGTGGCTTCCTCTGAAGTTAAGCAAAAAACCTACTGGACCATATTTCCGTTTGTATTTTTAACATAATAAAAATGTTTTGATTTATAATTAAATTAGGACATTCAATGGAATGTACAAGACAAGAGATTGTGGGGTAAGCAAAATAGTTCAAGCAATTCAAGGGTGGTGACTCATCCCTTGAAATAAAGCCTAGAAGTGGACAACCATCAGTTGCCATTATAATCATTCAGTAAGTGGAAGAGAACACGACCACCAGCAGTTGAAAACATTCAGAAAACCTAGGATCATAGAAAGATACCATATGTAGAGCCTTACATATGCCTCAAAAAGCATAAAAGATATCCCTAGAGGTTGGAAAACAAAAAAAACTTTTGATACACCCCAATAATTACAGAAGTTAATGAAGTTTTAAGGAGTAAACAGGAACAGTAAAAGATCAGGAAGAATTTGCTACTTTCAAATATCAAGTACCAAAAAAAAAAAGAATTCAAAAAACGGTTTGGCAGCGTTTGGGGTGAATGTATGGATGGGGGTGAGAGAGCGGGGAAAAAACATTTGCCGTTCTTCATCTGATGTGATCAGTTGTATTTGCGGATTGGTAAGCGGTCATTTTCATTTCACTGAGTAGTTCTGATCAGATTACATGCACGAGCTCTGCAGTGTTTAAAAAACAAAATCCGACCAAATTCTTTTTAGGTCTTTTTTCAGGAGGATCGGGTTGGAATGGGGGTCGCATCATCCATCGTTTGCTCTACCTTTTTTCCCCACCCACCTTCTTCCTCATTTTTTCATCTTCCTTTTTCCTTTCTTCCTCGTTCTTTTTTCCTGAATTCACTTCTTTTTTCCCTCTTCTTCTTGATATGCTTTTTAAACCCTTCCCTTTTTTTCTCAATTTTCTTATTATTCTAATTTTCATTTTTCATTTTCAACCTTCTTCTTCTTCTTCTTCCTTTTTACATTGCTCATTGTTCCATTCTTCCTTTTTAAACTCGCTCCTTCTCCTTCTTCTCCTCCTTCTTCTTTCCCAATTCTTTCTTCTTCTTCCTCATCTACTGCTCATCTTTCCATCCTTTAGTTTTTAACTTCCTCACCCAGCTTTTTATCTTTCTTCTTCCTTCTCCATCCATTTCCTTCTCTTCTTTTCTCGCCTTTTTTCTATCTTTCCTTTGTTCTTTCTGTCTTTCTGTCTTTCTTTCCTTCTCCTTAAACCATTTTTATATATCTTCCCTTTCCTCTTTCCCAATTAAAAATCAACAAAAACTATCTACTGTAATTTTTTTTCATATTCTTCTTCCCTCAGTCTTTTGTTTTTTCTGCTTTTGATTTTACTTCCGCATTTATTTTATTTGTTATTCTTTTGTTTTTTCTATTGTATTTTTTTCTCCACATGTTTTATCACTCAATTTTCTCCAAATAATTTTTTAACTTTTTTTTCCGTTTTCTTCTTCTCTTTTTGTTTTTCCGCAGTTGTTGAGATTATTTGATGAAAAATCTGGTAAAAATTCTCGTCCAACAAATAAATCACTGGTAAGAGATGAGTCTCTGATAGTTTAAGGAATCCAATGCACTAAAAAAAAATCCCACCAAAAATTGTTCCTTCCCATCAGTCAATTGATTGATTCTCTCAAAGCCATTCGGGGCAAATGGTCCTTCGAGTAAAACTCCTTTCCTCCTTCCGAATATCCCCCGTTTTCCTCGGAGCATCCCCCGTTTTTCTTTTCCTCCTTTTATCTTACGCTCTCTATCTTCTCTATTTTTTCCATCCATTTTTTTTTCATCATCCCTATCCGAGTGAAATATTTGCCGACCTTTTTTCCTCAGACTTTCGAAAATCAACCATCCAACCATCCTGGGAATGATTCTGCAATAATCTTTTCTTGTTTTTATCAGACATATGTTGGTGATCTTTATCAGTCCATAAAAAAAGATGTGTTTTCACAAAAAGAAAAAAGATCTCTAATCTACTTGTAAACAGTATTGTATCGTTTTAATTTCTTTCCTAAGTAGATATTTGGTTTTGGAGGTTAATTCTTTTGATAAGAAATAGAACAAAACAAACTTTAAAATTCTCCAAGTTTCAGTTTACAATGTGAAATAAAAATTGATCAGATGGTGTATGCTTCCGCCAGTGCAACTCTCTAACTAAAAGTCAAATGAAAGTCAGTTCAATCCATAATGTTAGGGAGGTAATTGTTAGTTTAAATTTTCCATATTTGGACTATTGTCTTAAAAACAAAAATATTTTTCAATCCAAAAAAATCATTGGATCTGCCTCCAAAATGAATGGATTCTCACTTAGCCTATGGCCTACCCTTCCATCAAATACCATTGATATTCATTTGAAACCTTTGGAAATATTTTGTGGACAAATAGATGACATAAGTGAATGAACATACTTCTTTAATTGTCAAAGGTTAATTAAAATGACGACTGAATAAGCACTTGAAAAAAGACAATGTGAATGAAATTTCCAATCTGCTCGTAAATTGTGCTGTATCATTTCCTTCCCTTACAAAGCTGATATAATTTCTTTTTTTATTAAAGGTTAATTCTTTTGAAAAGACAATGAACAAAAGAGGATTAATGTCAAGCACCAATACACCATGAAGACAGACGATGGAGCTTACCATCCTCGAGAAAACACAAATGTAAAGAAAGACAATTGTGAACACATTGATTAAACATTAAAATTCACTGCACACTGCCAACAGAAGATCAGCACAGCAAATTAAATGCTTTGTTGTTTTCACCACACCTTTATGAACATGGATGTGGAAATATTCAAAATGCTGTATAACGCTCTCGTCAGGCTATATTTGTAATCCTGTTCCTGCAACATAAATTTAGAAAGAATACAAAGAAGAACCATAAAGATAATCCCCAGCATTGAACACCTATCATATTTGGATAGGCTAAAAGAGCTTGATCTTGAGACAAGCAAGTAGAGGTCACACAGCAAGAAGCTACAAATCCAAACAATCACCTGATTCAGAAAACATTTCTTCTAAGACAGACCCGCTCCTACCTGGCACAAGCTATCAGATGCCACAGTCTCTTCTCTAAAAATTATCATCAGTCTTTTATCTTCTGTCGTTGGACATAGACATTCCCCAGGATTTATCATGACTCTCTATTGTGGGTGTCGTGGAGCAAATATTTTCTGAACCTATCCAGTATATCTTGACAGCTAATATTCTGCCGGCCTCGGTTCAGTTTTTGATCTCTGGGGATCCATGTTGCAAGTCGTGATGTCCATCGGTTGTCTGCCATTCTAGACTGATTGAATATAAATTTTGAAACTAAATGATAAACCAGATTGTCCATAGTAATCTGATATTTTTCAGCTTGAGATACACATTGAGATATGCATGAAGAATCTTCAAGTTTCTGGTTACCATGAATTTCAATTAAATTTTATGGAAGGGTGGGCAGTGGGCTATTGAAGAAATGATTCAATTTTCTGGTATATCCACGCAAAGTTACCTTACCAGCATCATCGCAATATACCAACATCACTCAATATCTCCAAAAGTTCTTAACAAATTTCAAAGTGATTTGCGGGAAGGGCGGGCATTGGACAATGGAGCAACTGACTAAATTAGCGGATCTAGGAATTGATGACAATTACCTCCCCCACATCGCACATATTTGTGAACTAATTCAGATTGAGTCATATTGACAATGGGATTGGCCGAGGCATGCTCTCTCTGAGTGCTCTGCACTTAGTCTAATGACATTTGCCAGAGTTTGCTACTTATCGCGTATATAACAACTATTTACTACCATGAAACAATTTCTGAATTTGAATTACTATTTCTCCTAGAGGCTGTAAGATATTTGTTTCTGTAGAGTTCAAGCTGTTTCTTCACATTTTCTCCCTTAAAGACTCAATAGTTCACCACTTAAAAGCTGTTAACAATGTAAATAGTTTTTTACATCTCATCTATTTCATCTGGGGTTTTATTAAAAAGTAGCAGAACTCTTTGAAGTGGAAGAGTCCACCACTTCAAATAGTGATTTGGAGATATTTTTATCAACAAAATTATTACCTCTAAGTGAAGAGACCATTGCTACAGACAAAGAAAGAAACAAAAAAATCACATCGTTCATTATGAGGACAGAGTGAGCCAAATCACAAACTTTTTTCTATTTTCCATTTTATTCATTTTTGAAATAGTCGTAGATATCAGTTGATTTTATTGAAGAGCACTTCTGAAGATATATATATATATATATATATATATATATACACGTATATATATATATATATATATATATATATATATACTCATATATATAAATATATATATGTCAAACAAAATAACATAAGTTTCTTCAATTCTCAAGTGCTTCTATCTGGCTGGCTCTCTATCAATGTGTACATACAGGCTGCACTGATGGAGCAAGAGGGCCTAAATTTTGGACATTTTAGAATGTAAGTTTATGCTAAATTGGTTCTTTTGTTTGTGTCCAGTAGTGCTCATGCATGTTTTTCAAATATACAATATTTTATAGTAATCACAGCCCAATAAACAATGAGAATAGTAACTTATTCATTGATCGCATTTTTTTCCAATTTTTTGGTTGAATACCACTGATACAGCACACTGTCAAGAAACATCGATCATGTGACGGTTTCTATTAAGCAACTAACCAGACTTGTTGTTGTGTTCATCTGAAATGGTTCTATTGCATCTTATTGCCATCAACAACAACAACAACAACAGCAACAACAACAACAACAACAACAACATTCTTCCAATTAATATTCTCCAAGATGGATGACCAGATTGAGGGAATCCGCAAAGAATGTCTACGTTCTCTGTCTTACATGATGTGGTCCTCAAGACAAAGTCAATAACATTAAAAGAAAGAAAATACCGGAATAACTGCTTCTTCAAGCGAAAGAGTTTCATAAAAATTCTAATGGTACAACCACAGCCAGACTGATTAATATTACTTACAATATGTCCTGCAGAGAGTCTGGTATTTGCTTTACACATATATATATACATACGTGTGCCTGTTGATATAAATATTGATATCCATGCATAAAGTTTACTTGAATATAAATAAAGAAAATTTAGAGTAAATACATGCAAACATAGATACTTACGTTGGAGAGATATATGTATATGTGAATGTATTTATCAAGACATATATATATATATATATATATATATATATACATATTGCTGTTGTTGGTTGGCCCGATGATCTAAAAAGTCAAGCTGGGTTCTTCATAACATCTCTAGGGCAAAAGGAATTGCTTGGTGGTACCCACCTGCTCTCTGAGTAATATGAGACTGATAGCACTGAATTACATAGTACTACTAAGAAAGACGGATTTGTGACCTGATTACAACGTACATATATATGCATACATATATATATATATATATATATATATATATATATATATATATATATATATAAAGAGGTATATATTATGAATTCTCTGTCCGTCTGTCTCTATCTCTCTGTCTCTCCTTCTCTCTCTAGATATATGTATGCGTGATGGTATCCAGACCAACAATACAGTCTGAATACACAAAATTTAGTTCAATACTAAAATGAGAAAAATAACATAATACTTTGATGGGATACATTTTTAAAGATCTTTAAATGAAATTACACTGAAACATACTGACATACATACACGTATATAAGAACTTATAAAAACAATATGCATGTACATTAATACACATTGATGAGCCAAAACATCTAATAAAATATTGATCCTTTATGTGCCAGCAAAACAGCTCTCATCCAATCAGGCATGAACTCTAGAGGACCTCTTAAGGGTTCTTGGGAATTGGGTGCCAGGTTATTGATAGCAATGTGAACCATTCATCTTATAGTCCGGCATATATGGTATCAAGTTCTCCTCTTGAAATGTTATGATATTTCTTTCTCTTCGAACTCTAAGAATACTTTTTATCTACAAATTGATCTGTTAGTCAGTCATCTTGATCTATCATTTATATTTTGTTTAGTACTGATAATGCATTTGCCTCTGTCAGCAATAGTTAATGTTCAGTTAACCCTCTATGTTAACGGTACTTTTAAATACCAAGTGTTTTGTTGATTTACTTGAGACATACATGTGCCCGGTGGAACTTGTAAGTCTAACTTCTATTTTTCAATAAAAATTAGTTTTGATCTAAATGATTCTCCATTCATTATTGTATATAAAAAAACAATTATCAACAAATATCTGAAATGTTAGAACTGAAAAAGTTATGGTAAAGTTAAAATTTCAAATCCTAATCCAACTCTAAAAATCATTTAAAGAAAATAAGATTTCAATTTCAAGGGAAATAACCTCTCATTCGGAAAAAAATTCAATTCAATGCACAGAAAAGCTTCACTGTTTTCATTCAATTCACATATCAAATTATATGAGGTTGCAAGCAGTTTATAAATTTAAGAGTTGAAGTAATCTAACTTTTCTATTGTTGCTATATATACCATGTATACTAGTATGTAAGCCAATCATTTAATCTCAGAAAAAAACAACGTAAATATTACACAGCATCTGATGTGCTGGTATTATGATTAGGGGGCCATCTACCAGAGCATAGATATGGACATTTATCGGGCTTTCATGAGTTACAATGAGTGATAGTCTACTAAACATCTCCGCAAACAGTTAGTCATATAAAGCAATCTTAATGTTTGCCTCAAGGTCAATATATTTGTTCCTCATTAAAATTTCCCATGCCCATGTGGAATGAATATATTTCATTGCTACTCATCCAAGCTCTTTTGCTGTTCATATCCAGCATGGTAGACCTTAAGGGGGGGATACATTTCTAAAGATCTTCAAATGAACTTACACCAAAACACCCCCTAGTGATAATACCAGCAAAATAGACACAATGTAATATTTGCATAGATTTGAAAAAAAGTAAAATTGAATTATTTCTTTTAGTTCTTTATTCCCCTCTCTCTCTCTCACTCTCTCTCTTCTTTTATACAATCTCTCTTATTTCTGATTCTTTCTTCTCTATCTCTCTTTTCTCTCCTTTGCACAATTTTTCCTATTTCTCATTCTCCCTTCTCAGTCTCTGTCTCTCTCTGTTTTTTTCTTTTATTTTCATTCTCAATCCTTTCCCAATCATTATTCTTTCCAGTTATTTTTTATTCCTTTTTTTTTTTCTCTTCGGGTTTAAAACTTTGCTCATTCCTGTCACATTCAACCCTGATTTTGAATTGTCAAAGACATTTCGAACAACAAAAGGCTGCATCTTGTTGGAAAAAACATTTGAATTCGATTGAATTCACAGAAGAAATCGATGCAGGACAGAACTCAGTCTGTTATCAAAGCATCTTATAATTTCAAATTGATCCCCACTGTACCATGCAATCCCTAGCTATAGAGCACTGCTTATACTAGGGGGCCCTCATTTCAAAAGCTCCACGCTAAATGCTTGCAAGCTATCAATTCTGACTCACTGATTCCACACAGGCTCTATTGCTAGAGTATCATACCATACTGCCTTCAACTTCCTTGAAATGTTGATTGTTTAAGGTTAGTGATTTTAGCTAATTATCACCTTTAATTGCTTTTATTGTTTTAAATCAATAAATAATGGGAATGTGTTATCTATGTGATCTTCTTCTTCTTCTTGTTCTTCTTGTTCTTCTTCTTCTTCTTCTTCTTCTTCTTCTTGTTCTTCTTCTTCTTGTTCTTGTTCTTCTTCTTCTTCTTCTTCTTCTTCTTCTTCTTCTTCTTCTTCTTCTTCTTCTTCTTCTTCTTCTTCTTCAGATTTTATATCATCTGATATAGGATGATACAGTGGTTATTTACTACCTTTTATCCTCTCCCCAAATCACCATAATGCTGAGTTGGTATGTACATGTCATAATTTCCTTGCTTGTAATTAGGTCAGTTGGGGTCTTAGTAGACTGCACACTACATTCCTGTAGATAGTAGATACTGTGGTAGACTGCATGTTATAGCAGTACCCTTCATTCTTTCATCTTTAGTTTTCTTTGACCTCATCTGCAAGATAAAATGAAAGTTGTTTTTTTTAAACTTGTATATTCTGTTATTAATCACAGATTTGTATATTCTGATCATGTTACAGGATGGAGACTCTCATTTCACCTGACTAAGTACAATCAACAAAAAAACATGTCCAGTAAATCTATAGTGAAAGTGAAAGTGAAAGGAAGACAGTTTCCTGTTTGGCAAAACAATAAATTGCTAAACAATAACTCAATACAAAGTACTCTGTACCTCTCCAAAAAATTGTTGGAGGACTTCCAAATTTACTTGGCACCCCAGTCTCTCATGAATCAGCAAAAAAAAGTATGAACCAAAAATTAAAATTGAAGAAACATATTTCCTTTTGGAAAAAAAAAATTGTGCCAAATTTTTTTTCGGTATCATTTTTTTCCCAATATTTGATCTAATGACATTAATAGATGTAAATATGATCATTGCTTTTATCAAAGCAAAACTGTGCCAGTACACATATCAATTAAAATTAAGCTACATTTATCAGTAACTTTTTTCCAGCCAATATACACTACCAACTTAATCTATTGATTATTCGATAAATTAATGGCTCCAAAGAGTGATATCAACATGTTAATATAGTGCACCACAAAACTTTAAATTTGGCTGAAAATTTCCAATTTATTTATTGTTCTGATTTTATAATGAATCATACATGCATTTTGCGTTATTATGAGTTATGCACTTAGTTACCTTTACAGAATCGTTTTGAAAAAAAAGATAATATCAAATATCAGCAGCAGAGAAATCTGCAATTTTTGCTCATGATTTTCAGTGCTGGACACTGAAATCTTCTTCTACAACTGCTGACTTCCTAATTTTTCCTTTAATGGTCTTTTTGTCAACTTGAAATCCTGTTTCTGCCATCAGACAAGTCAAATGATTGAGGTTTGAGTCGGTTCCATTACTCCACGCAAAACAATTTTCACGTCTGTCTCTTTGAATAATTCATAATGTTTCAAAATTACAATTATGTTTTTTTCTTTTCAATATTGAATAAAAATAAGTAAACAGCAGTCATCCATTTAATGCCCAAAGAAAATCTACAATGCATTAGAGTTGCGATTTTTTGACTCACAGTTTCATTTTTGATCCCTAACTCTATCAAGAGTTGGGGACTATCAGTGATCTAATATTTATTTTTGTTGAATAAAGTATTGTAAACCATTATCATAAATATTTAACTACTATTTACTTTTATCTTAATCTTTGAATAGTTTTTTAAGAATCATTTTTACCTGTAAAACCCAAAAACCATATTTTTCATGCTTTCAATAAGACCTTGGTTACTTTTGGAAAAGTGTCAGTTTTGAAAAAAGAAATTCACAATCTAACTATAACTTTGAACTTGACCCTACAGTATGATCCTCCAAAATCATTTTCTAAAGCCCTAATCTATCAGAACATAATCAAAATGAAGAATATTCCCACCAAAAGATGGCTCACCAACTCAAGTTACCAAAATAATTCAATATCATATCGTATGATGGATGGTTGTGAAATGGAAACGAAGTGATCATATTCACAGCATTATGTTTACATTGTAAACAGAACCACGATTTCCACAAAAAAATAATAACAATTTTTTGCCTTTCAAAACTGACATTTCTCCAGAGTCTTACTGATTAAAGCAAAAAAAGTAAAAATCTCCCCAGAAATTTTTTATTCTGTACTGTAAACAACTCTCAGTGGTAAAACAAAACTTGACCTTTTTTATGGCAACTTATCTCAGGCCATCATCTACAACAATGAGTAATCAGTATGGATTTCAAAAAAAAAGAATAAGCTCTTTGTGAAAACAATCTTTCCATTTGTAGTGTTATGTAAAGGATATATTTTCCACTGTGTTTTCAAATTTAACCTATTTTACCTGGGCAACACCAAGTAACCCTGCTAGTAAATAAACTCATCTCTTTCCTTCTTTCTCTGTCTGCTCTTGGGTATTTTTCCGATTTATGTGTGTGTTACTGAACAGTCATATACGTGAGTAAACACTAATGAATGTAAATCAATAAGATTTCATTTTTAATAATAATGTATGTGGACATAATACTATTTCTTGCTTTTGTAAATGAGTGTGTAAAAGTATGTGTATGTTTGTGTGAAAGTTAGCAAGCATGTCCATTTGCGTGCGTGTGTGAGTGTATGTGTGTGTGTATGCGTGTGTATGTGTATGTTAATGAAGGTCAGCCATCTTGCAAGAAACACTGACAAGCATCAGGACCCTTCCAAAGTTATCAAATTTCCCTTGGTCATTGACACCAGCATGGATGTTCCCCTGCATGACCTTCCAGAGCAGGCATACTAAGCAGTCATTACATACAAGACTACTAAGAGACAGGTCGGAGTCAGAAAGGCCAGATCTAATGCTACAAATTTGGTCCACACTCTTGCAGAGTTCTGCCTTATCCATCTTTGCATCACCCTGCTCCCAATTCCTTCATTCACTTACTTTCACCATCATTTGGTGACCACAAAACAGCCTCAGGGTTGGGTTAGTGTCGAGGTTGGGTTGTGAGGGTGTGTGGATCCTGAGATGCATAAAAAGGAAATATCTAGGCTGATTGGTTTTCTCTTTAAAAAATATCCTTTCATTCCATGCATATTCTTTTTTGATTAACTCTTACTTTCCCATTCACGCTTTGATTTCTAGTTTCACTTTCATTTTCTAGTTTCACTTTCGTTTTCTGCTTTTTTACATTTTCCCCCCATTTTTTTCATTTCTTTATTTCCCGTCTTTCATTTCATCCTCAATACCTTCTTGTCAACTACATTGGGTGTTTTTTGCTTGGCATCTACTTCGCTTCATTTCTATATCTTTTTCTTTGATTTTCAATTTTGCTTCAGTTTTATCATAATTGCTTTCTCTACTTGATCTTTGGTAGTTTTATATTTTGTTTGTATTTTGCTCATCTTTTTGTCTATATTAAAGTTGCACATTAATTTTACATTCTTTGTTTCATAACCAATTTTACTGTTTCTATTAATACAACAATAGCACCCTTCAAAAATAATGGTATGTTTACATATAGACAATTTTATACAAATGTACTTTTTAGTATAAATATATTTGTTGCAAAAAAAGCATAACTTGAATGAAATTTATTTTCCTGTTCATTTTCTACAACTCTTCATATATTTTGGTATTAATGATTTTGAAATAATACGGCAACAATACTGAATAAAATATTAATGAGCCATCAGCATCAGAGGTAACAGTAGTAGTGATATAAACAGCAGCAGTTACCTGTCTAGCTTCACCAGCAGCAGCCAATTTTGTATCTGTGAGTTTACTGTAACCCATTCCTCTCCTTCTGTTTGCTTTAGCACAACAGAGAATCAATCGACAAACAAAGAGACATGGCTTTTTAAGTTGTAAGGTATACTTTGTTTTCTGTGACTGTTACATGCAGGGTTACTTATTGCTGAACCCCAAGTTTTTACTTGGCTTTTTTTCTTTTTCTTCTTTCTTATTTCACCCTCCTTTTTTCTCTTGATTTTCACCTTGTTGAATAATTTTTGTTTTACACTTTCACTGCCATCAACTGTACGTAATTGAAAATCATTCAGTTTATCTGTTTCAGTCAATTCAAGTGAAAATCAGAATTTGGAATCATATTTTGTAGGTTGACAGATACTCTCAATCAAGGACATTGGACAATGCAATTCTCATTATGACTCAGTAATGAGTGCATGCACATTCTCATAAAATTCACCATGCTCACCCCCAACCCCACAAACACAGATATACCATCACACCTTTTTATATATGATCTTTGTATGGGCATATTCTTTTAAAAACCTTCATAGGCACACTCAGCTTTCCAAAACATAACTTAATGACACTTTTTCACTAAAAAAAGGCAAAAACAAAAATAGTGTTCTGCATATATTTTTCAATGAGCTGTTATAGAGGTGGTCTGCACCCTCTTCCTTCTCTTACTCCTACATTCCCATCTCCACTAACTCCTATCCCTCTTTGATGACTCTGCACAACATAACATTATTACCATTTTCTGAGTCCAGGAATCCTCAAAGAATTTCTACATATAAAATATTCGTAATTGGTTCTTCGCTCCACACCATTTTGGTTTATAGGAATGCTCTACTTTCGGATAGTGGAGAAACCGTAATAATCTCCCACTTACCTCTAGCGTTAAAAAATACAAATTCTCTCTCTCTCTCTTTCTCTCTCTCTCTCTATTTATCTATCTATGTATCTATTTATCTATCTATCTATCTATCTCCTTACTATTTCTCTCTTTCTCTCTCCCTTGTATGCTGCATGTATTCATGCTCTCCCTTTCACTCTCTCTTACTCTCCCTTTTGCCTACACCCATTCACGCTTTTTCTCTTTCTCTCTCTCTTTCTCTTGCTGTCTCCTTTTCTCTCTATACACATGCAAGCACTTACATACCTAACATTGGATTCCCTCGGGCATCTGTGAGGGGCCAGATCTAGAAATTTCATTCCCAAAACTAAACCATCCAATTTTTGCCTACATTTCTCCACCTGACCCTCAGATCATAAATTGCTATCAGAAAAAGACCCTGATTATTCCTCATCTTCTATTCTCCAAAAGTTTCATCCCACCCAGCCCACCACCCCTATATTCACAGGAGAGACAATGACATTCACTCGATTGGACACTTCTTCATCACAATGTTTTCCACCATAATATGGAAGGAAAAACCTGGAACAAGATGGAAGCAAGCCCAGGCAAAACTGGTAATAGGCCCTGGTCAGATAGGAACTGTCGGCCCCATTTCTCACTGTTTATTAAGTATTTTTTGTAATCAGTACTGAATACGTATGAAACATCTAATTCAAAATATAATAATCAAGCTTATCAACAAGTGATAATATTTATCTGCTATCAAAACCAAGTTTCCTGAAATTTACTGGAGAAATACATGTGAAAAATTTAGATTATTAGTTGGTTTCAGTTACTTGCATTTATCTATCTATATTTTTTCTGTATTTATCTTTTATGAATCTTCTTTGAAATATTAATATTTTGAGCCAAAGGATCCCGCTTGACTCTCTCTATAGTATCAATATCTTTTACCTGATGGTGCCCCCCCCCCCATATTTTGTAGTTATGACCCAAATAACTTATGTATATCAAAATAATACATATATATAAGCAAAAAAACTATTTCATGTCAATATATCATGTACACATATATAAACCAAATAAATATTGTATATCTATATATTACATTTAGTGATGTTCGTAAGTATTTACAAGCAAAAACTATGTGTGTTCTTGTCTGTGATAGCATTGTTTCCATGTATGTATTCGTATATTTTGAGACTATTTAACTAATTAGTTGGGCAACTCTTTCAAATAACAATGTTAGTCAGCCTTTTCAGTCTCATTGCTTAAATTTCAACAAAACTTTAGCCGGATAGAAAAACAATACATGATTTAATTCATTGAAAATTTAATTCAAATTTTAAAATTTTTCCGAAATATAGCACTCAGAATCACAAAACGTGCCTAAATGTATGCATTGTTGTGCTGATAGCCATACCATTTGTTTTTTCTTGCATGGAGTTCCTGTTTAAAACTCTTAAAACCAGGCTATACTCACAAAATTTCCATTTGTTCACATATTTATGACAGGTATATATATATATATATATATATATATATATATATATATATATATATATAATATATATATATATATATATAGAGACACACACACTTATCCTTTGATATTCATGGGTTTTCTAGACATGGTTTTGATAATTTATGGCTCAGTCTTGAATAATTTGATGGGGTAGATGAGGAGTTTTGCAATGTGCTGTGAAAAACCACATCATAGAAAATGTGCTATGCAGTATAAATACAACGTGAAAAGTTTAAGATAGTTTAGGAAATCATAAATGCATCATAATGATATTTGTCTCATTAATATAATTATGTTTATATGTGGGATTAAACACTTACAAATCTCTTACTGAAACGATATTTTAGACATTAAATTCATTTTCCTATTCACTTTTGTGCTGTAAACAAATTTGTTTTTTTAGTAGATAAAGTGTTATAAATCATTTTCTACAATTTTTTTCGTTCTTATGCTTCAATTTATCTACATCTTAATATTTTCCTTGCTTTTTATTACGACTTTTTTGACTTCATAACATTTTTAAACAAGCAATAAAAATATCAAGTTGAATGTAAATAGTACCAAAAAAAGTTGAAGAAAACTGTAAATAATCACTGCTCGGTAGTTTTATGAAATTTATGGTTGTTAATTAACTGTATTTTTTTTACTAATATCTACCACGCACTTTTGAAATGATCTTTTAAAGCGTATTGCAATAATTAAATAGCTTCTCAGAAAGTTTAATTTTGGTTATAACTTCAAGAAAATAGCATAAAGTTAGTCATAAGAAAAAGAAAAATTACTTCTGCCGATTCAAAGAGGATTTCTGAGTAGATTAATACTGCTTTTACGCTTTTGATTAGAAAAATTTTGATTCTGCAATTGACAGATCTATCACCAGAAAAAAATGGAGGTTTTTAAGTATAAATTTTTTTAACATATAATTTACTATATTCATTTATTTATTTTTGCATTTACAATTTGGGAGTGGTGAAATGTTTGCATATTGTTTATGGTAGAAAATTAATGGGTTTTCATGACAGAGAGGTTCAGGTCAGCAAAATGTCTGGTGGATTTTTGAATTCACGGTCCCCTGGTAACCCTAAGCCCCCCAAATATCAAAGGATAACAGTACATAGATAGATACACACACATATACACACAAACACACACACATATATATATATGTGTGTGTGTGTGTGTGTATGTATGTTCGCATAAATAGATTTTTAAAATGGATCTTGCTGAAGAGAAGGGAGTATTGGATTCTCAGATTTAGACATCAGGCATAACTAATACATAACGTTAGCTCTGGGGAAATTGCCATGAGGGTTTAGGTAGATCGTTGGGTGTGTCTGTAGTGAGGGTCAGGACTGTCTGTGGTAAAATGTAAATGGATTTTAATGGGAAGATATTTATGAAGAATGGAAAGCAGATGGACAAGAGAGGATTTCTCTCTAGATGGAAGCAGTCAAAAAGAAGAAAGAAAGAAAAAGAAAAAAGAAAAAGAGAAAATAAAAAGAGAAAACAAAAGAAGTCTGTCAATTTTCTTCCTTCCAGTATGTTACCTTTCATTTCTTTATAATGAGCCTTACTTATTCTCCCTTTTATTTTCTCTCAATGAATTCTTTCTTTTTCTTTCTTTCTTTTTTCTTTCTCATTCATCTTTCTAATCTTGTTTCTTTTTTTCTGTCTTATTTATTTTTCTTATCTGCAACAATGAATCTCCATGAAATTCTCAAAAAAAAAAAAGAGATCTTAAGAATCACACTAAGATGGCAAGCCTTTGGCAGAGCAAGCTCGAATTTCAAGAACAAAAATCCCATTAGTTGTAAAAAGAAGAGTATACAAGCAATGCATCCTCTCGATAGTCACCTATGGAGCTGAAACATGGAACCTAACCAAGAGATTGACCCTCAAACTGTGAACCATACAAAGTGCATATGAGAGAATCATGCTCAACCTCACATGGAGAGATTACAAGGTAGCACAATATACTAGAGAAAAGTGTCCAAGACATCATAGAATCCATTAGAGAGCTCAAATGGCAATGGGCTGGTCATATTGTAAGTATGGCAGACAACTGATTGACATCACAACATGGATCCTCAAAGATCATACTCGAAACCGAGGCTGGTAGAATACAAGATGGAGAGACAAATTAGACAAATTTCAAAAGTATTAGCTTTGTGATGCCCATGATAGAGAGATGAGGCAAATCCTGGGGAAGGTCTGTGTCCAGCAACAGACAATAAAAGACTGTTGATGATAATGATACACTTTTGTTCTTTCTTTCTTCCTTTTTTTACTTTCACATTCTCTTTCACACCATTTCTTTCATTTTTTCATCTCTCCTCTTCAACACCCTCTTCATATAAATATATTAATGATATAAAAAATAATTGCTCTCTTCTTGCATAATCAAAAACTATGAATTGAAATCTGCTTTCTCTAAGTAACATTTGGTCATGATTTTTTTATTCATTAGTTTTTAGACAATATTCTATGCTCCAATAAATTTATACATATGTATGGGCATTTGTACAATGTGTGTGTATATATATATATATATATATATATATATATATATATATATATATATATATATATATATATATATATATGTATATATATATACATATATACACACAAATAAATACTTGCATCATACATATGTCTCCATGCTTGTGTGTCTATTGGCATGTGTATAAATATACTTAAATACACATGTGTGAGTGTATATATAGATGTACTCATACATAAACACTCATATAAGCACACATATGATATATAAGGATCTATTTGTGTGTGTGTGAATTATATTTTTCTCTTTTGGTTCTCTATGGGAAGGTATTTTGTCATATTTGCTATTCAGTAGACCATGACTTCCTCTAAGTAGCTGATATGGAAGCACAGTTTTGCCAAAAACAAGGCATTGAGTTTGCATCACTCAGTGAAGAATTAAATTGTTTTTTTCTGTCGGAAAAAAAATTGATACTTGATTTGATTTGCTTTTTTTAAAATTCACCTTCTGAAAAGACTTTTTTTTGTTTTGGTTCAGTCGATAAGAAGGGAAGAGTTGTGAATGGGGCTGAGGGGAGAGAGATAGTCATTTCCAGTCATCTCTCACTTATGCATCTGGTTATTAGGGCAACTTTACCGATATTTATATGATGCATTCATCGTGATTTCTTGAAGGTGCGGAGTTGCATAGTACTTACTTGGGAAAGGCATGAATCAGCATTTCTCCCCAGCTATAGGTAATTAGCATGGCAATCGGAGCTATTTGGTCCTGCAAAGCAGTCCATATTGGGTGTAGGGATAGTAATTCCATCCTGAAAAAAACTAATTGCTCTATAATTCACTATAAACAAAAATTGTGGCGTTTTTGCAGTCTTTCTCCTTCGTCTCCTGTTATTCTCTAACTTAATAACTTTCCAGACTCTTCCATATCTTTCTAGCTATCTATTTCATTTATCTCAGTATTTGAATCTGTCTATCTCTCTTTCTCTCTGTCTCTCTGTCTCTCTCTCTGTCCAAGAGAGAAGATATTGAAAAAACATAAGAGAATGAAGCAGTTTGGCATGATAAACAGAGAGAGAGAGAGAGAGAGAGAGAGAGAGAGAGAGAGAGAGAGAGAGAGAGAGAGAGAGGAATGTATAAAGAAAGGAAGGATGGGAGCAAGCATTTTCATTTTTTCCGAAATGGAAGGAAGATTTTCATGAAGAAGGAACCAAAGGCAAAAGAAAAAATAATAAAAGGCCTGAGAGTATAAACACATAGAGAGGAAAAAGAGGTAGAAACAAGCAGAGCATAATTAAACATTTTTTCAAACATATTAAGAAAAAGAAATTCAATATATGATAAATACAAATGATCATAAGTAATCATTAATTAAACTCAAAAACAAAACTTTAATATCTTATTGGCTCTGTAGTAAATTTTTTTGATTGATTTCTTTTCTTTACTCTTTTGTCAATGTTAGTGCTAAGAAGCTATGATTCAAATGTAATATATAAACATTTTACTGAAAATTAGCCATACCTTGAATCAAGAAATTGATATTAAAAATGCTTATTAAAAGAATTGACTTGCACACCATAGAATAATGTGATTTAGAACACAGGAAAAAAATTCCAATGACAAAATGAATTAAAAAAAAAACAAGACAGTTAATGCAACACAGATGTGAGAATTAGGACATGCCTTGCTTAAAAAAAACGAAATTGAAACTGTTTTTCATAATCTCTCAAGATAATGATCTCGGCAGAGAAGTAAGGGAAAAAGAATGAATGTGAAATATTTTGAATTATTCATTGAATTTCCAATTTTTCTTTTCTTTAATTCAAAAAGAATAAGGAATGAATGAAAACCAACTGGACACATTAGGGGAACTCAAAGGCATGAATGAAATATATATAACATATATCTATATACATAGATAAATGAAAGACCAGACTTTATATAAAAATAAGTCAAGATTAAAGCAGGAAAACCTGTTTATCAATTATAACCCCTTCCACAAACTTACCCAGAAACTGAGAATCATGCAATATGCACATGAGAGAATCATGCTCAACATTGCATGGAGAGATCACAAAAAAATACAATATATTAAGGGAAAGAATAGGAGTTAGATTTACAACATGAATCCCCAGAGATCAGATGCAAAACTAAGGATGGTAAAATATAAGATAGCAAGACAAACTAGGCAAGTTCAGTAAGTATTGGCTCCGTGAAACCCATGATAGAGAGATCTAGCAAATCCCTATGAAGGTCGATGTCCAACAACGGATGCTAAAAGGCTGATAATAATGATGATGATGATGATGACAAAAAAGAAATGAAAATAAAAGATTTTTGAATTAACATTTATTCCCTGTACATCCAACAAATTCCATAACTGAGGAAAGACCTGCTATTTTACCAATATTATCCTGGACAGTTATCATAATAAGGGCAATCATAATCTAACAGAAGAAGAAAAAGAACGTTTTGCTGATAAAACAATACTTGCAGTGCATTTTTAGAATTTGCATCTCATGGGCAAGGCTCATTCTAAGGGACTGAAATTTATGGTGTGTGGAGCAGCCTGCCATAATTGCTGGGTAAAAAAATTTTCTCTTCCATTGTTCAGAACAACGACTCATGCAAAGAGAATGAAAAAATTTGATCTAGATTGTACCAATCATCAGGGAGCAATCATTGAATGCAGTAACTACAGATCTCAAAAAGTATCTCCTTAAACTGCAAACAGCAAGGACATCAGCATCAATTAGATGCCAAAGAGACTATTCTTAAAAACATCAAATATAATTAGGAGACATCTTAAATTCCTAGGATCTAGTTGATCTCAAGTTTGGCATAAATGACAATTTGACCCAACAGTAAAGCAATGATAAGGACACTGAAAATGAGACTGGGGATAAGGGGAAGAGTTGAGAGTATAGATCATAGAATTACTGGGGACTGCTCGGATACTAAGGAGAGTTCTGGAAATATCAGATCTATACCCCCCCCCAATGTTAGTGATGGCCTAGCAGCCAAAAAAAACGCATGGTCGAGAGGGCACAAACCACAACACTGCTGTGATAGGTAGGGACAACAAGAGAGGAGGCTTGGAGACCTGAGCAGACTTACTGTCACTCAGGCTCCAGCGATAACAACCACGCAACTGATGTGAAATTGTTAGCCGCAGCAGCACTGCCACACACTGTGAGAGTGCAAAGAGGCGGGCTGGAAACTTTAGGAGACTTGCTGTCACTCAGTCTCCAGCTGTAACCACTCGGCAACTAGTGTGAAAATGTTGTTGTTGTTGTTATATCATTATCATTATTATTATTATTATCATTATTATGATTATTATTATAATCATTACTACTATTATTACAACTACTATTTTATTTTTGACTTGTATTTTCTTTCATTTTGATTTTTTAGTTGCTTTTTAAAACAAACACTTTTACAAAGAAAACAACTGTCTGATTCAAATGTTCCAAATCTTTTTTAAGACCTTTGTGTAAATATAATCATGTATGTTTTTATGTTGCAACCAACTTTAAAATGCAGTATCTATATAAGTAGGTTTTAATACATTTAGGTATACATGCATGTACATAAGTACATTGATAAATACTTAGGGTTATACGATTGCTGGCAGGTAAATAAGTTTTGACCAACAGACAGAAAAGTAGCTTAAAAGGTTGATATCAATACTGTGTTATTTTATTTATCTACTATAAAATGCTGAAAGAATGTTTCTCTTTCAAAACCTCTGTCGGCAAAGTTGAGAGATGTGTATGTATTCACTTATTTCTGTCAGCTTCTCCACACAATATCTCCAATAGTTCTTAATTAGTTTAAATAGCATTTTGTGGAAGGATGGGCCATGGGATAAGGGAGAATGGATTCAATTTAGAGGCCAATCTAGGAATTTTTCTATTGAGAGAAATTATCTTTCTTATTTTTTTATGTATATATATATATATATATATATATATATATATATATATATATATATATATATATATATATATATATATATATGTATGTATGTATCGATTATGAATGCTGAATTCTAAACATGAATATCCAGTAACAAATTAAAATCTGTCTCATGTTAAACAATTATTCAGAACTGAACTTTATCAGTTATATTTGAAATTTTAACCATAAGATATTTGAAATCAAATGTATTTTTCTTTTGACTTATCTCATTCAAAAAGCATTTGAAAATTGAAATTATTCTTTCTGAACCTATTTGTTTGAAAATTTATCTTGTTAGTAAGTCTCAACTTCATGATTTCTCCACTGTTTGCTTGCACATACTTTTCTTGACCTGCTTTGGTCCCCTGGATACAGTCCTCTATGCTAATGAGCCCTCTGCCACCTTCTGACAGGAGTTCTTCTGTCCATCCAATGAATGGTCCTGTGTATCTTACTACCAATATGGCCCAGGTGTTCATTACTTTTAAAAAATTCCTGCTATTTAGTTTGATCTCTAATATTTTCCTCATCCTTCAAAGGTAACATCTCTTTATTTTCTCTTTCATTTCTTCCTGTTTCATCGTGTCACATTCAAGAACTCCAATGTATTTGTATCAGTCTTATGTAGTCAGTGTTCAAATCTTCCTACTTTTCAGGGGTTCAATTCCTTCTGCCACTGCGAGCCTCCCTTTGAGCATAACTATAATTGCACATTTTTCTATTCCAAACTCAATCCCAATGTCATCACTGTATTCATTCACCTTGTTGAACAGCATCTCAAGTTCTCCCCTGTTCTTGGCAAATAATTTTATATCGTCCATGTGCATTAGGTGTTTGTCTTTTCCCTTTGTTTTGGAGAATTGGTATCTTTTGCTGTTTTTCAGGATTTTGTTGAGCGGTATCATAGTTAGAACAAATAGTTGTGAAGACAGTTGGAAGATTCCCCTTTTTTATACTTACCTCTGCTAAATTTTCTCCATTATTATTACTATTATTATTATCTTTATTATTATTGTCGTCGTTGTCATCATCTCCTTCTTCTTCTTCTTCTTCTTCTTCTTCTTCTTCTTCTTCTTCTTCTTCTTCTTCTGCTGCTACTACAACTACTACTAATACGTTTTAATATACAGTAGATAATAGCGCTCTTTTCAGTATACATGGTAAAATACAATACATCTCTGAAATCCAGAAGATAGTGCTCACAGGTGGGCAGTGCCTGTGTGCACTATCTTCCGGATTTCAGCGAGAAAAAGGCCCCAAAGGATTTTGGCAAGATGTATTTCAGTGCTTCCTTTGATCATCCCAAGGACTCCGACAATAACTTTGTGTTTTCAAGTGCCACATTTTCAGTCTCTCAAATTCAAGGTCCTTGTACTTTCCAAGCTTCACAAGTTCTTTTGCTTCTATTTATTTCTACTAGAAGGCACACTCATGTCAATTAATAAGCAAGTTCTTTTGTAGTGGTCTTTGACAACTATGTCGGGTTTCTTCACTTTGATGGTCCTGTCGGTATTTATTGCAAAGTCCCATAGCAATCCGTTCTCCAGTTACTGGGTCTGGTTGGTGTTCACACCAGTTGTTATTCTGTAATGCTTACAGATTTTCTAATGTAGATATTGACCCACTTCGTCATGTCTGGACTTGTACTGGTGTTAAAACAGAGCAGCCAGACACTATGTTTCTACATGGAGGTCACAAAAGAAGCATTTTGGGTTGGCACAGTTTTTCAAGATATTTGCTAGAAAGTTTTGAGTCAGCAAGGTTTGGTCTTGAACAGCCAGTATGAGTTGTCTCTCTGTTTCTGCTTTTTATCTGCTCCCCCCTCCAGACCCACTGATGGCTCTATTTCTGGTCTACATCCAGCTTCAAGCATCTTAGCTTCCCTGTATTGTCCATGTAGAGATGGTTTTTTTTGTTTTTCCATCATCATCATCATCATCATCATCATCATCATCATCATCATCATCATCATCATCATCATCATCATCATCATCATCATCATCATCATCATCATCATCATCATCATCATCATCATCATCATCATCATCATCATCATCATCATCATCATCATCATCATCATCATCATCATCTGCAGCAGCAGCAGCATCATCATCATCATCTGCAGCAGCAGCAGCAGCAATTTCACACAACTTGCCGGGTGGTTACCGCTGGAGGTTGAGTGACAGCAAGTCTCCACAAGTCTCCAGCCTGCCTCTCCACACTCTCATTGTCCACAGCAATGCTTTGGTTTTCAGTTCCACACCAGTTGCCTGGAGGTCATTGCTGAAGGCTGAGTGATAGAAAGTCTCCTCAAGTCTTCAGGCCACATCTCATCTCTCTCTCACCTATAAAACCAGTGCTATGGTTCACATCTCAGCTACCATTTGGGTGGTTTTTTTTCCTTCCTCCTCCTCCTCTTTTAGGCCACTGCTAACAGCTAGGGTTGTAAATCTTATATTTCTAGCACTTTCTGCGGTATCCGTGCAGTTTGGATATCATTATAATTATTATGATGCAATCTCACACCATATTATTATTATTGTTGTTGTTATTGTTGTTGTGGTTGTGTTTTATGTATATTTTAAAAGATATTTTCATTTTCATTGCCTTTCGTTACTTATATTCAACATAATAAGAATTTACATACTGCACATAGTTCAGCAAGACTTTTAAATAAAGAAGATGCTGGGTTATACTGAGATGCCAGATAAATGAAAACAGCAATGGACTAAAGGCAGAAAGAACCAAGACAGAAGTATTCAAAATCCCCTTGGATCCAAAGCAGATATCAATTTGAATAAAAAAAATAGTGAATTTTCTTGACATAACTTTCAATCTAAAAAATGAAATATATAAACCATGTATAAAAAAGATCCATATATTCGCATACATTAAAACCAAATCAAATCACCCAACTATCATAAGGTAATTGCCTAAATCTATCAATAAAAGAATTTCGAATAATTCAACAAAAATCCATATTTTCATTGAAGCCAAAAATATTTATAATAAATCCAAAAAGAAAAGTGGATAAGGAATCAATTAATGATGATAAAAGAAAAAAAGTGAATAATATTGTTTAACACTCATTTTAGTAAAATGGTAAAAACTAATATAGGTAAGATATTTATGAAATAATAAAAAAGCTTTTTCCTCCAAACAACCCACCACACAAAATGATAAATAGATATAACGTGAAAAGTAGTAATAGTTGCTTGCAAAATATGGGAAAATAATTAACATGCATAACAAAGAAATAAAACAATGAAACGTAAAAAACGAAGAGAAAATAAAAAAATAATGATTGTAATTCAAGGAAAAGAGAAAAATATGTATAAGATAATCAATGTTTGAAAAAACAATACACTTTGTAAAGCAATAGTTCATACAGAAAGACACATTGATATGAAAATTTATACTGGTGCATCTAGTTAGCAATGGAAAAAGAGATTTTATAATCATAGTTTCTCATTTACTCATGAAAAGTATAGTAATAGAACTGCATTATCAAAATATATATTAAAAAGAAAAAAGGAAACACTAAATATATCATGGTCTATATTAAAACATGCTACCCCAGCAGGTGATCTATTAGTCAGCCAAATTTGTGTTTTAATGAAAAAATCAAAATAATAACCTTAAAAAATTCACATAATATCTTGAATACATATCTCTATTCCAGTATCATGATCTCAACAAATAAATGAATATCAACTTCTTCTATACATAAGTGCTTTGTAATTTGTTATATGTATATATAAAGAAAGCTTTACAGTTTTGAATACCTAAGATGTAAAAGAATTTTTTCAAATTTATGTCATTTCAATCAATTACTTCCAGATATCTTTTAATGCCAATCATGTAAGCTTTATTCTTTCATATTTGTCAGTTTTTCCCACAATATCTCTAAAAGTTCTCAATGAATTTCAATGTTTTGTGAATGTAGACCATGGGCTAAGAAAGAACTGATCAATTTTAAGACCCTGGAATCTTTTTTTTTCATATATCAAAATTATCAACATTCACTCTTGCACTGTGACTATATATGAGTTCTTATTTAGTGTATGTCATTGGCAAAGGTTTGAGCTTCCTAATTATTAATCATCATCAGATCAGTGGTAACTGGTAGTCATAACTGGAAATCAACTGATACCAAATCTGTTCACTTCACTCTTCTCACTGGCTTCCTTGCAAGTTTCTTTTGACTTTGGGACCATTCCCTGTGCACCAGTGATTACTGGTATGATTATCACCATATTTTATTATTTTTGTAGCTCTCAAACAAGATCTTGATATCTGTCATTTTTTCTAGATTTTGACATCTACTATTTGACAGTTTTTTTTATCCTATCCCTAGTGCACCAATGGTTATAGGCACTACTGACATGTTAGATTCAATAGTTTTTGAATTCCTCGAGTAAATTCTTGCTGTTTTCCTATATATTTCCATTCTCTTTTGTTCATTTTGTGCCCTTTCAGTTCAGTCATGCGTGAATACGATTTGGCAGACCTTGTGTTTTTTTCTAAAATATGATTATGTCTGACCTTCTGACTTCAATAGAATGATCTGGCTGCTGCTCAAGATAATCATCATAATTTCCATCAACCCTTATCAAAATTATCATCTTGGTTATCATTATATTATTGCAATTTTTTGATATCACAATTTTTGTTTTTATGTTATAGCTGTCATTTCCAGGACTTATCAAAAATATTGCCATTAGAAACCATCAAATGATTGTGTTAACATCAGCATCAACACAGGTTTCTTCATTTTCTAAGTTGGTCTTGATGGCTGACTGGCAATGTGTCATGTGTTAAGGCCATATCGATGGAGCTAGAGGGCTGAAAGATTAAATATTTACTCTTTATCATGTCTAGGAAAAAACATATTTTTTCAATTCTTCCTCAAAATATTTATTTTGTAGGGTTGAATTTAATTTTCTAGTGATCACCTCCAAACAAAAGCTGGAAGAAGTAATTTATCAACCCAAACATGGCATACTGCAAAAAGGTGTTGGTCACATGAAAGTTTCTATTGAGTGACTAACTAAACTTGTTATTAATATTGTAACTAATTCTGTTTTCAACTTTTTCATTGTAGACCTTCATAATAGAATTATCATTCGTGTGCAACAGCTGAAGCACCAATCACCATGGTAGAGTGCTTGCCCTTGGTTATGTATAGCAAATTCTGGAATATGAAGGTGATAATCATACTAGTAATTTGCCGTTTGACATACAAAAAAATCTTAAGAAGGAACTCGATGACTTGCTGCCTTGCACTCAGCACTCAAATCATGTTCAAGACACCAGTTGTGCTAAGATCACCAAAGTAATGCAACTTTAAGCCAAATCAGTACCTGGATGCCCGGTGCCTGGCAAGCTTAAAGTGAGTTTTACTAACGATTGCCTATGTATACCAAACCTTGTCACCCTCAATGAGGATATAAGAGGAAAGCACTGATACTTACAAATATTCCAAAACAGGCTTAATTTATGGCTGCTACTGATACTACAAGTATGACAGGCACAACTCTCATTAGATATCTGATTAGAAGTAGATGTAATAGTTTTACGAGTCACAGTTGAAGTAGAAATAATTTTAGTATCAGACATAATGACTCATGAAGTTGTCACCTTCTGTTATGATTATTATTATTACAGAAAAAAAATCATCTTTCTATGTTAATCTGATTGCAAAATTGCCTTTCCCTCATGAGCAGACATTACACTCTTCATAAGGACAGAAATTCCATAATATAAAAAAAAAGAGAAATTTATTTCAATATGTTGTCTGGGGCAATATTTTGCTTTTTATGGCCATTAAATTATCTATTGACAAATCTTAAAGTATTTAGCCGTAAGATGTGTCTTCATGTTGCCGTCAATAAAGTAAATACTATTTTAAAGAGATTCTCAAACACACACGCACACACGTCTATACATATATATGTACATATATATATATATATATATATATATATATATATGTATATATATATTTAAAAATGTATGTATATATATATATATATATATATATATATATA
>OY735205.1:2365000-2487500 GCA_963457665.1 Thysanoteuthis rhombus | reverse complement strand
TTTATTTTTTATTTATTCATCCCCTTTGTACAATCAATTGTTTTCCTTATATCAGACAATAGTAATCTTCACCTCTGTTTAAGTCTTTATCTATCAATCTCTTGATTTCTTGGTAGATGCTGATATAAACATCCTTATGTGGTTTCAAAATTAATAGAATTTGGACCAAACATCAAAAATTGCAAAAGAGAAAAAAATATTGAAACAACATTGAAATATTATGTCCCCAAATCAGAAATCTTTGGTTTAAATTCTGCCAATTTTGACGCTGTATAACTTTGTTAAAAAAAAGTTTTTTGAAACGTATCAGGTCATTTTGCATTTACTATGTAAATATATAAATATGTGTCTCTGCATGTGTGTGCATGTGTGAGCACGAATACGATTAATCATCATCTCCTGCATCAATCCATCTATCTCCCAATTTGTATCTACCCAGATTTTTGCAAACATTTATGCATAATATTATTTCATGAAACCATTGTACTTTTCCACTCAAAAGGATTCTGTTTTACAATATTTCAGAAAACCTGGTCTTGTCATTCCACACACACTGGGTGTTCCATTTGAGTTATTCTCTATCGTTCAACTTTATTAACCTTCCCAACAGTTGCGAGATAAACATGCATTTTTTGTCCCACTCTCATGCAAAGCAGTTGTTTGGTTTGTTTTTCAGGTAAGATTGGAATAAATTTCATTCATCATTGGTTAGAGAGTTTCTTATACCTCAATCCTATATATTATTATGCTTGTTTGTATGTACGACCATTACAGTTTTCTACCTAGGATCAAAGTACAGTAACATTGCTGCTTCAAGAGTTTCTTATGCTAAGACATTTTTTTTTATTCTTTAGATTGATGCATTTATTTATTTGATAAAACTTTCTCAAGCTTTTGTTTGTTTCTCTGTCTGTAACAAAGAACTCCTCTGATTAAAGGTAACAATTTTACTGATAAGAATACATCCTTCCCATTATTTGAAACAATCGACTTTCCTACTAAAATGTAATTTTAACTAAAATATGTTTATATATATATATATATATATATATATATATATATATATATATATATATATATATATATATATATATACACACATACATATATGCTTACTTTTATGCAATATTTGTCTTGCTATGAGTCACCAATTTTTTTGAAGAATGTTTTTCATATGAACTTTCTTAACTCTTTTATTCTTTTCTCATTCTCCCCCTTTTCTTTTTTATTTATCCCGTGTTTTATTTCCTTCTATAAGCAAGACCCTTCCACACCTATCCAACATCTTATCAATTTCTTGTATTCTCCGCAAATGGACACCTCACATTACAATATTCCCTAAACACTATATCTGGAAGCCGCAGACAACTTAAAGAATTGACAATAATATGGAATAAACTATCATGGAAAAAAATTACAAGAGGTTTGAGAAGATGGCCCAAACAACAGGAGCTTCCCTCTGGGACACTGTTGCATAAATGGGGGTCACTCAAAGATGACAGTGATGAGCTTAAGTGAATAGAAAATGGGTGCGGACAGTCGTGGGGAGCTGAAAGTCGGTGGTCAACCAGTTGACCTGTGTAACTCTGTTGAGACACCTGCACTTGCCGCCACGGACTGCAAGAATATGGGTGCCACACCCAATACATAAAAGATGAACATGTGTTTTGTGGACATGTGGGGATGGAGTGACTTGGCTCACATTTCTCTCGCTTTGTCCTTGGCTTTTTTTCTGCCTGTGTGAATGATAGCGATCACCTGCAGGTAACTGAATTCAGGATTGACGTAAGTTTTTTCTTCATTTTCCCATTCATTCACTTTTCTCAGTGAAAGTGATATTTTTCAAAATTTTTGTTGAGATTCTTCCAATCTCTGTCCAGTTTTGGTTTTTTGGCTTATTTTTCTTTTGGAGATGAGCAGGAATATATGTCCTGATGTATTTTAAAAGCTTACTCCAGTCAGAATATCTCTTTCTTGAGTTGATGTTTACTATTGTGAAGATCTTACTGGTATTCCTTATGACAAATGTTTTTGATAGCTTTCAATAAACACTTGGAGAAAGAAGTATGCACCCATGAAAGCTGTTCATTCTTTCATAAAATTTCATAACATAAACATTCATATACAGTATTACCAGCTTTGAAGTAGTGAACTATTGAATCTTAAAGTAAGTGAATTTGAAAAAAGTTTGAAACAATAAACAAAAAATAAAGCCCCTAAAAAAAAGTTAGTGGCTTTCAAGTTAGTTCATTGGCTTAACATGTAATGGACAGCACTTTCCAAGGTTTTCTGTTTTGCATGAAAAACCAACTGAAAAAGCCTATTGTAAAATTGTGAAATGCATAAAGCCTTATCTAAATGATAATAAAAATCATGGAGATATAAAACACTTTCTTCTCAATCTTCCACTTCCACGTTGTCAAATTACTACTACCATGCATATATGCATATATATTTATGTATATCTAATTTCTTTCCCCCCAAATTATCTTATAGAAATGTATATGTATCCATGAATTTTTCCTAATAACTATATATATATATATGTGTCTGTGTGTGTGCCTCTGTGTGTTAGCTATTATTGGGCAATAAAATATATCTTCATTATATAAGACATTTTAAATTGAATATTTTTGATAAACTCTTCTCTTCTTCTTTCAATGAAAAAGAGATAATCTTATGTTATATTTTTCTTTTGATGACAGAGAGATAATCCTATATCCCATTGAAACCACAAAGCTTTCTATCATTGAGGATGCACTAGGAAAAGTTAGGAGAGCTTCTTAACTTCAAGACAAATGTCCAACTACCAAAATCTTCAATAGAAAAACTCTCAGGAATTAATTGATATTTGATTAGGAAAATAATACTAACAATCAATGTTAATCTTTTTTTAAATTTTTTTAAATTTTTTCAATTTTTTTCAATGTTATTCATTAGACAAAGTATTGTAAACCATTATTGTTAATTTTGGCTGCTATTTTCCATTCATTTTTAGTTTAATTTTTAGAATTTGGAATGGAGAGTACAGTAGGTTTAACTATTATATTTGATCTTCTATTGAGAATAGAGTTCTTGTTGCTCAGGTGGTTAAGAGCGGCTAAGCATTTACCAGATCTGTCTTAGCTGAATGAACATGACTTTAAATGTCTGCAGGAGCTTCATAGAATACATTTTAGCGACTCTACCACAACACAAACATATACTTATGCTGTTTACTTACTTCTGTCATTTGATGGTCTGAATTAACTTGTGATAGAAAGCAACAAAAACCTGAGATGAAAGAAAACACGGGTCAGGAAATTGATGATGGTTGAAAAATCAAGAATGAATCAAAATAGTATTACCGCAAATACAACTAGTGTATGTGGAAACAATAACAAATATGATGTCTCTGAATGATTTGAGAAGGATGAAGTATGTTTATAATGGTTAGATTTAATCTTTTGTTAGTCATAAGTATTGTAGAAGCTCAGTCGGTAGAGTAGTGCCATCTATAAGCAGCTTCCCAAGGCATTGGGTTACATTATAATATATGTGTAAAAAGGATGTGAGTTTGAGTTTTGCCTAGAGCTTATTCTTTATTTCTTATTCCCAATCTGTGTTGTTTGCTCACAGCCATAGACTGATGAGAAAGAAAATACTAGTTAGTCAAAATGGTAATAATGATTAAGACAGACTTAATCCAACTTAACATTTCATCAATGATTGACAATTTTGTAAAGCTGTTGAGAAACAAAATATGTAAAGCCTTTTAATTCATTTGTGTGGTAAACAGAATCCTTAGTAGTTGATAGACGAAAGATTAACCAAGTCAATTTGTCACATTTCAAATTTGATTGAAAGCTAAATGTTTTACTTTATATTTCTTGGTATACATATAGGTGTATACATGTATGAATATGCATGCAATGTCCACAAAAGAAATCATTACATCAAAAACCAAAAAAGTGTGTTTGGTTTGGACTAAAAGGCAGAATAGAGTCATCATACATCTAGCTGACTCTCATACCTCAAAGCTTTGCACCAAGACAGAGTTGGTGTCAGCACACCAAGAACTGTTTATCAGAGAAACATGCTGTTAACCACTTATTCTATTGATTGGCAGTTCTTATTGCACGGACACCAACTCTGCTTTGGCTCAAATCCCAGAGGTGTGAGTGTCAGCTAGATGTATGACGACTCTCTTCTGCCTTTCGGTTGGCAGTTTTATTTTGTATTTTAATGTAACAATTTCTTTTGCAGCCACTGCATACATACTAATTCTTGTATTATTTTTATGACCTGTGATCAGCTAGAGTCATGATTGCTTCGTGAAGTGTTCTTGAAAATCGATACTTCAGCAAATACATATTAGGGACATTGTATTTATCAGTGATGGATCAAATCATAGTTAATGATTTATTGTTGAAAAAATATATCTTTCTATCCAAATGTTATCCTTTTTGCAATTTGAAAAATACATTTTAGATGAAGATATATTGGTAGTTTATCATGTACGGTTTTATACATGACATGAAGCTAGTTGCATGAAAGATGGAAATCTCTATAACCAAAGCTTCCTTCAATCCAATATGTACCATTTCCCATCTGGACATGGGTGATTATGGTTTTCACAGTTGTAAATTGAGGATTTTCATGATTGTTCTTAGGAGGGATGGTGGAGTGGTTTCCCATTGCTTTCTCAACGGTTTTCAATCTAGAGTTATCCTTCGTCTGGATGGGTTGTCACCCAAGGCTAGGGAACCCAATATGCCTTGGAATTTTACCTGGGATGCAGAGTGGTGGGTGCAGAAGAGTTGGATTCATGTTTTCCCCAAGGGCATTGATGTAAACTCAAAGTGAACTCAAACAATCTCAGACAAATTTCGAACTCAGCTCACTGATTCCACTGTCTGTGTTATTAAATGTAACAAAACTTACACTTCTAAGCTTTGGCCATCATGTTAGAATATGCGTGTGTATGGGTGTGTGTGCACGTACTTTGTGGGAGAGAATTATTGACTTTAACTTTTCTGACATTTTTATTCTCCAGCAATACATTTATAAAAGCAATATCGTGAAAAACAAGTTATATTCAAAGTTGAAATAGACTCTTACACTTTATCTCAACTTTCCAAAAAATAAATTTCCCGATAATGTGAAACAGAAATGGCTGCAAAATTGAGAATCATGATTGAAATTGGTTCAATAAATTTGAACACTTTCAATATTTCTGTGGCCAATTTGACAAAAATTATTGACCTTAAATATAATCTATGAAAAAATAGTAAGGCAGGGATTTCTGTGTTACAACTCTTTAAACTCGAGTCATGCACAATTCTTTGCTTTATTTGTTAGATTATTATTGGTGTTTCATTTTCTTTCGTTTTTCTTTCCTATTAAATTTGATTTTGGTATGTGGATTGAATTTTTGGTTAATTTAACAGGAAGAGATTTTTATTAGTGAGTGGCTGTTTTTGTTACAACTGAACAGTCAAAACCTGAAAGAAAGGCTTTGTCAGATTATATCAGTGATTTTTAAACTGGTGAATGATGCACCCAATGGAGAATGAAACCAGGGGAGTGGGGGTGAATGAAGAGAGAATGATTGTATTTACTCAGATATTTGTATTTTTCTATACTTAAAAAAGTAATTTTTGTGGTAAACATAAGAATAAGAAAAAATGCTTTCTTAAAAATCTAATTCTAACTTCTGAGACTGTTTTTTGCCAGATTTATATCAACTAAAAAACTTCTATAACCTCTATCCTACAATAGTTGTTACTTCTGCATTTGAATTTCATGCATTAATGTAATAAATACTATGGAATAGAGGTAGTGAAAGATTTTTTTGTCGATTTTTTTTGTCACCCTAGTTTTTTTTCTTTCTATATTATCAAGATATTCAAAAAACACGGAAGAAATAATTACTTGAGAAATAAGTTAAATTTTGCTCTTAGTTTATGCTGCAAAACAAATTCTGTTTAAAAGAAAACACAAAGATGGACAAGATTAAAGTGATCAAAACCATAAAGGAATTTAGTGATAGGCAAATGAAATTTTGTAATGAATACTTTTGGGTGAATAACACTGAAATAGTTTTACAAATACTGGATTAGAAAATATAAAAAAGTTTCCCTTTCATTCAAAAGGACATATGACCAATTGAGTGGAACAATACACAAATTGATAGACAAAGCCATAGATAAAGATATTATAACAGTTGGTTGTTTTGGATTTTACAAGAATGCAGAGGTACTGACTACTGAGGGAGTTATGATAATTTTCTGTAACTGTATATATGAGGGGTGATTGATAAGTTCATGATTTAAGGTATAAGGACTTGAGTTTTGCATTTCCCACATAATTTAGATACAGTTCAACTCCCTTAATGATTATACAGAGAATTTGAAGTTCGTAAGTGTTTTATTTTTTTTTGTGCCAGACAATTGGAACTTGAGAGTCAGCAATTGTTGAGAGAATTGATATTTTTGTTGTGAGAAAGCTGAAAAATGTTTCACATATGAATTAATGTTAATTGTTTCTTCGTTTTACGCCATTTTTGCTTAGCAAGGTTTTCTTTTAAGGGAATGCTCTACTTTCGGATATCAGGGGAAACCTGTACATGAAAGTACTTTCTCCTTTTGTTCATTTGATTTCTGGTAAGAGTTCTTTCAAGCCCTACTTTTGAAATGGAACTTTAGACCTTTTATTCTATAATTTTCTCCTCTACTACATAAACCAGGGCTACAATCTCTCTTGTTGCCAGTTGTGTCTAGAGCATTATGGACATTGAGGCCAGAATGGAGGCAGTCATTGTATCTGAATGCATTCAACCCAAATATTGGTTGAACAGATCTAAGGCACATTTTTCTTGCAGGATTTTGACAGGATGACACTTATTGAGTAGAAAATGGTTTTCTTGATAATCATAATGTCTTTATATCTCTCTTATATTCTTCGATGGGGAAACTAGTAGCACAACAGACAGAACTGTCTGGAAATCAGTCTCTAACTCACTTTGGTCAGAAAGACACACTTTTTCCTTTTCTTTTTCTGAACAAGTACATAAAACTTTTAAAGAAACTAGCATAGTACCTATCAAGAAATTGCAAGATTATTTATCTAAGGATAATTATACAAATATATGTTTTTGCATTAATGTATTTATTGTAAAATAAACACAACATGTTTCTGCAATGACACTTTTCTGCTGATTTTCTTCAACTTCTCATCTTCTTTTAATAATTTTAAAACAATAAAGCTACAGAAATGAAATCATTTTTCATTATGTAGAAAACATCAGTTTTATTCATGGAAAATCATGCTGTTTAACCTTCTACTAACATAGCAGCAGCAGCAGTAGAAGTAGTATTAAAGATGTTGATATAAACATACTGGCACAGAGATAGCCATATGCTTTAGTGCATGCAAATACACCGATACAGGCTCTGTTTAACCCTTTCCTGTCTTTCTGTTTTTTTTAGTGTGACACAAACCAACAAATAAGTAAAAAAAGTGACAATGACATTTATGTTTAAAGCCATCTATGTCCTGAACTATTCCTCAGGTATTTTTTCCTTTTCCTTATGAGATTCATGTTTAAGCACCAATCTATTTGCTGGGGATGGGGTTAAGCAACTTTACAGTATATATGCATCTTCATTTTCATGGAATTTAATGAACAAAATCTTAGTTTCTGAGATTATTTAAACTTTTTGAAAATGTTAAAATTCAAAAATACATAAAAAAAATGAATTAAAAATATAAAACCTTTCATTTTAGATTACCTTTTGAAGAGATTGAACTTCTAATCCTTTAGCTTGATGTTTTCTCCAAACTATTCAAGCAAAGCCTCAAACTGAATTAAATATACAGGATGTTCTAAAGGACACTACCCAAACGATTGGAGGGGAAAATTTATATGCATGTCATTTTGGCCATAATATTAGTCGCATGGCAACACAGTATTCAGAGTCAACAGTATCTAGCCGTTGAAATGATTGTATTATGCACTAGCCTCATTTGAGCATTATTTCCTTTGTGTTACGACAACTATGTCCAGAGGCATAGCTGAGTGTCCAGAAGGATGACTATTCAAAAATGGGTCCAGGTCATACAGTGAAGGAGCCCCCAAAACCTTTATAATTAATGGTTCACCTACAGCATTTTTATGGGCAAATATCACTTGTTGGGGGTCCCCTCAGGGAGCCAAGCCCCCTGGGTCCTCATATCTCTGGCAACACTTCCAGCTATATTGTTTTCTGATGTAATGAAGCATTTATGTCATGAAATAGATACAAGCTTGCATCCAGATGAAAAGAAGTCACTTTCGACGTCCGTTGTTAAGTTAAAGTAGAAGTGGAATCAGAATCTTTTGGTTATCTTTTTATAATTTGTGTCTTAAAAAACGTTTTTTGGATTTGAAATTATTGAATACCGTAGAAAAAAGTCTAATGACACATATCTCTTTGCAGCATGCCATGTTAGGGATGATGAATTAAAAATTAGAAAAAGTGGTGATCAATGAATAAGACACTTCTCTCACCCCTTTGCTGGGTAGTGATCATTAAAAACGTCCAAATTTTCAAAAATTAAGTGTGAATATTTTTTAAACTTACACTGCAAATCAAACCACCCCCTAAAACCCATTTGGGGTGGGAGTGGGGGATTCTACGAAAATCAGTCTTTCTAGATATGATAAAGACTAAATGTTTAAATTTTGAGCAATCTCACTGTAATGCATACTTACATACATAGCCAGCCAGACTAACTTGAAAACTGAAGAAACCTATGTTGACAGTTTTGGTTGACAGTTTCTAACAAGTTTTGAAACACTCATTATATTTTAATTTTCTCACAACACTTAAAAAGGACTTTACGACTCAAATCATTGATTGGAAGTTTTTTTAGCCACATTCCCTCTTTAAAAATTTTAGCCTTTAGCCTCCTTGCTACCGTGCACTTACTTTAGGCTGTGTACGCAAGTTAAGAATGCTTTTGGTATGTGTTTATACAAGCAGGGCCATCTTATTGTATGGGCACACTAGGCAGTTGCCCAGGGCCTTGAAAATCAATTAAAAGAAAAAAAACAACTCTATTTTAATGTGTTATGAGCATAGGAAGGGAGCTAAGGGTCTAAGTTTATTGCTTTGCCCAGAGGCCTCAAATATTCTTAAGATAGTCCTGTATATAATCTAGTGTTTCCAAATTGAGTTCAAATCAATTCATTTGAAAAACATTGAAGGGATGATCAGTTTATTGTTTGCCAGATGGCCTGTTTCCGTCTCTACATCGAAGCTTTGTGTTTATCAACATAACACATTTTCCAATTCAAAGAATCTTTCTCCACTGGGCACACTGCCACGGACGGGAAAGCTGCTGTTTACCCAAACAATTATCTCCCTTTAGTCAATGCCAAAAACTGTCCAAGAAAAAGAATTAGCTTTGCTCTCAGGTCAATGTATGCACATTTGCCTTGCTATCCAAAAGTAGAGCAGACTGTTCCTATAAAAACCTTTCTTAAACTGAAACAGCATGAAGTAAAGAAGCAGTTACCAGTAATTTATATGGGAAAAAGCTTTGAGTGTTCCCCTACCCCCAAAATGATGTGATGGTTTGTTTAGATGAGTTACTTGAGGTTGAAGTGGTGGAAGGTGCAGGAGACAGAAAAAAAGGATGTGCATTGCTGCTATAATGGTTTGCTTCAAGGAAAATTCTGAATGCTGTTCTTGCTTAGTATGTTTTTTTGTAAAATTGAAAAAAAACTCAAGTGAACTTTTGAAAAGGGGTGGGGGATATCTGTATTAACTCTCAAGACACCAAAAATTTAAAGAAGGCATGATATGTAGCCAAATACTATTTTTCAGTCAGGATATACTTGTCTGACATCCAAATTCTAGTTTAAAATATTGTTTTGTCCACTAGATCAGAAAAGGACCACTGCTTAACACTTATGTCTCAATAGTAAAGAGACATACACACTTTTGGTTGATTAAACACATAAAAATGATTGAGTTTCATAAAGTTAGCATCTTAGGAAAACATTTTCTCAAACTGCTCAACTTATCGTGTTCTTAAAACATTGAAGAGACAATGATTATTATAGAAAGAAAAGCTCTGAATTCTTTTCTGCTCTGTACAAGTGCAATATATCAATGAAAGCAAGGAACAAGGAGAGCAATGGCAAGGGCAACGAGAGGATCAAAAGGATCAAGGGGAACAAGGGGAGCAAAATGACCAAGTTATATCTCTTCCAACTTCTTTTTAATTCTTCTCTCATTTTCAATGTTTAGTATCAGCTATCAACACAATCAATAAACTGATAGATTTAATAATTGTCTACAATTCAAAAGTTGTTTTTTTAATAATTGAATTCATTTTTCTTGCTATTTTAGCCAATCCATTCTATGGCCATCTTAAGGTATGCTATTCATGAGTAGAGAGAGGGACACTTCATCTAGAATAAAGTACAAAACGGTAACAAAGGGAATTTCTTTTTCTTTTTTGAAGGCTTGTAACATTGGTTGCAGATGTTTTCAATTCCATTCTCTATTATACAAAATTGAAATGAAAAAAAATTCTGTTCACTACAGTTTCATCTGTTGGCATTTAAACTGTGTGTTGAGTGTTATGGGGTTCTTAGTTTAAAATGAAGCCAATAGTCAATTGAGGAAAAGATTTATATATACAGTCATGATGTTAGAAGAAAGACAATGTGGAAAGAAAATTCATCAGAATGTGAATCTGATGAAGCCTCTTCAAGGTGAAACCTGTTAATGAAATTGATTATTCCTCTCTAGACATAATTTACTTGTCTTTTCTAATATAATCTTGTTTGATAAGGCTTATCCAAACACTGATCATATACAGCTGTAGATTTTACATGTACAGGAAATAACTGACTGTTGTGGGGAGGGGGAAAATTGAGTTGCACCAGTTTTTTCCAAGTAGTGAGGGCCTATCAGTTTGTTTTGAAAATTAGGCATGGCTTTTATATGGGATTGAACTCCAACCACAGGTGCTAAAGGAAAGCATCTAATTATTTTAACAAATAAGCAATCTTTAAGAAAAGAAATAAAATCAATAGATTCACAGACAGATAGATAGAAACTGGGTTCTTGAATCTACCTAAAAAAATGATAAATACATTTAGTCCAGTAAATAATTTGGCTTGTATGTAGCCTCATAAGTGACATCATCATAAATGCACAAATTGCAAATACTGAGTCTGGAAATATTCAAAATGGATTAAAATTGTCCTAGTTTTGATATTCTTGGCTTAATCTTATCAGCCTGTTATTGTTATCAAAAAAATCCTGTCCTAAAGTGATTGCTATGGATAGCTTGAATTATAGATACTACAGGTCTGGTTAGTCATTGATTAGGAACTGTCACATGACCAATGTCATTTTGTGTTAAGAGTGATCAGTTGACAAAAAAAGTTATTTCTCTTGCTTTTCGTTGATCAGTGATCACTGAAAAAGTCTGAAGCATGACTACAAACTGGAGACCAATTTTGCATAAAATTACATAGCAAATTGAATTCTCCTCCCCAATGAGAACCTATTTTGGGGGGAATTTTAATAGTACCAAAAAAATTTTTGTAGACAAAATAAGGAGTATATGAGTGAAATTTTCAGCCCTCTACCTCCATTGGTGCAGTCTTTACTTGTGATACCTACATAGCCAGCCAGTTAGCTAGCCAGCTGGACCAAATCAAAAACTGCAGAAACCTATGTTGAAAGAGTTGGTGACAATTTTGGTTGACATTTTCTGATAACGAGATTTGAAAAAGCTGTTAAGGGCTGGAATGAAAGACTCAGTTCAACTTTTTCCTATGTATTTGAATAATCAATTTATGAGGTTCCTTTGGGAGAAAGAGAAAATTTAAAAAACTAAATTGAAAAAAGGAAATATTTCATAAAAATAGAAAATTGAATTATTGAATTAAAAAAATCTGGAATAAAAAAGCCTTCTTCTGGTTTTTCCTTCATACTTAAATCATCAATTTGTAGAAATAACCATCCTGTTAGTCTTTATAAAGGTCACTAGACGAATAGAAAGAAGAGTCAGCTCTAAGGACTTACGTTTCATGTTGAAAACTTTGAGGTCATTTGGCCTGAGTGGACCAGACCTCAACTAATTATGGACCTTGGACACTCAGAATGGACAGAGATGGTTTTCAGGCATGCAGAGATGATCTGAATGGCCAGAGGTACATGAGGGAAACCTCGAGATCATTCCTCTCCTACAAGAGATAAAAAGTAGGGAAAATTAGACTACAGATTAAAAAAGGCCAGGAAAAAATTTGATAAATGGAGTCAGTCCACTGGTAAAGGATAAGAGGCATATTTTGATCTCTTGAGAAAATTTAATGAGCTTCTTTTTCTCTTGCTGCAGTGCTCATTGGACATTTGAGTCTACAGGCACATATACATACATGCATATAAACAAATCATACAGGAATTTGAGATTACAAGCAGAGAAAATACGTTTGCAAATGAAAATGTATCATCAGATAGAGGAAAAGCTGTTTGAATATATATGGACAAAAGTCTTATGTAAGTATCTTTGTGTAAGTGTCCATATATTTATTTTCTATACACAAATATATACCTATATATGCATGTGTGTATACATATATGCATCTATGCATAACTATATAACATTATGGAAAATATCTACGGATTTATTCATTAGGATGTATATATGTATTTGTATCATACAGTAGAGTTCTCAAGTATTTGAACAATCACTAACTCTGTATTCTTTGTGAGACCTTGCATTTTTTTCATGTATATATTGGTCTATAAGTCTTCCACACATTTCTGTGGTTTTGGGAAAACACTTATAATTTTGGCAGAGTTTAGTTGAATACTTGCTGACTCTTCCTTGCCATGAAGTTGCAGTTTCTCTACAGATACTAGTTTGAGTCTATTTGTCAAACTAGTTAAGCAACTCTTCCAACTTCTGTTAATCTTACTAGATTTGGATGCAGTTCAGATTGTAAGATTGGTAGATTAAATAAATTGAAACTCGGTCTCCTAATCAAATCCAAGCAACTAACCAAAGATACATGGAAGTAAGTATAAAAACTGAGTACTCAGGAGTTTCGGTTTGAAATTCTGCAAATTCTGCAGATAGACTCAAAAGGCAAATCTAGACAATAAAATTTGGAGCTTAGATATTGGAAAGAAAAGGTGGTTTGATTCTTTTTGATTTTGGCTGTTGTTTTAATTTTCTTGCTCAAATTTCAAACACTCACACACACACACACATATAAGTATATATGCACATATGCTCTTCCAACATGGAATGGAGCACTCTGCTGGATGAGGAATATATACGATAAATAAATACATTGCTTAAATTCAACCTTACTGACCGTCAAGTTCCATGGAGTAGAGGAAGGATACCAGCCTCCGGGTCTGAAGCTAAGGTTTCGATCCTGCCTCGTGGTACTGGATGGGATAATGGACAGTCTATAGCCACACTGGAGAGTTGTAATACTACAAAACAGCTGTCTGTGGATGACACAATAATATGTATATATATATATATATATATGTGTGTGTGTGTCCATATATATATATACATATACATGAGTATACCAAAAGTCCAGTCTGCTCTGTTATTTTACCCAACGACGGATTGCTATGAATGTAGTGGAAAGTCATTTCATTTATGATATGGAAAATAACATGCTTCATTATGCCAAATATGCCTTTATTAACAACGATTCTGGGCCATTCACTGCTACTTCTCAGCCTGAGCATTGATATGCATTCAGCTAGTAAATAAATATGCTCTTATTTATGCTAATACTGGAGCCTTTCTTAATACAACAGGGCCTATTGACCTAATATTTTGCATGAATATTCACAGGACATCCAATTGTGACTAACACTATGCGAGGTTGACCTATTAGATCATTCAAGGTCATAAGGTCATACCAAAAATTTCGAGCTAATTGAAGCAATTTCTAGCAAAATGGAGTGATATATTGAGTTTTCCATCAAGTATAAAAATGTTTTTGACCCCAAAATGATACAGTCAAATTCAATCCCTGAGATCACTAGAGGCCATTAATGGAAGAATTAGCTTATGGCCTTTATGATTCATATAGCAGCCAAACATTCTTGATGGTTAACTGGTATATGGTACAAATTTGAGCTGAGAAAGATTACATGATAGGTTGTTTGAGGTCATCAGAGGTCGCGTTTAGACTAAAATAGCTTCTTTGAGCCTCACAAAAGAACTTAAAGGGTTTAAAATCTTATTTCTTCCTGTTTTGTTTGTAAAACATTGAAAAACATTTTCAGAAAAAACTTGTATCAACAACTTTTCAATCTGGGAGAAGCACCAATACAGTGTACTCAGGAGCACTGTCAAATTAAGGGATTACATCAACTGTTACTTTTTCATCTGTGAATACTGTAAATAATCTTTTTTTCATTTGTTGTATGATGTTGCTTTATTTGAAGTTATTTTTTCCCCGGGGCAATGCTGGGTATTCCTGCTAGTCCACACTTACATATAAAACTTTATCTTATTCCGAGCCAATAAAACAATTTAAAACTTCAGTAAATAAATCAACGACAGGTGTTTGTCACGGCTGGAATGGTTTACAAAGGTTTCTTTTTGACAAATTTTGGCAAATTTTCTTTCAAGATTTGCTGACTAATAAAGAGAGACAGACGGACAGGAGGAGAGAGAGAGAGAGAGATAGAGAGAGAGAGAGATAGAGAGAGAGAGAGAAAGATTCAGATAGAGAAGCAGGCAAACAGAGAGTGGACCACTTGATGTTTTTTTGGCTCATTTATGAAAAGCTCAAGTGTTTAGTCTTGGGTTTAGTTAATAATTGTTTATGGCTTGGTCATAAGGGTGTTGATAAAAACATTAGTAATGTAAAAGGCATTAGTAAAAAATAAAGGTTGGGCGAAATTTTAATCTCTACTTTCCTTTGAGTATTTCATACTACCAGCGCGAATCCAGGATTTTGAGCAGGGAGGGGGGATCCAAGTGGAAAAAATCATTTTTCAAACATATATGTGAAAAAGAAAACAAGAAAATAAAAAGCCATCCGTCATTTTTCACTTACATGTTAGTTCTAGCTTTTTAGCACGAGAAAAGAGTAAGATAAAAAGAAATTAATCAAAGAAAGTTACCACATAAATAAAAAAAATCTCCAAGACAAAATGACATCTTGCATTCATTTGATGGAGAATAGAAAAAATAAATCTTTGTTTTCAAGGTTAAATCATGATTATTTGTGTTTATTTAGCTTTGTTATTCATAAGATTTTAATTGTGTTTTGCCCTAACAAGGAGGGGCCTGAACCCCCTAAACTCCCCTTTTGCAAAAGTCCAATAGAAAGAAGAGTTTCTCTCAGACTTCTACATTTTGGTTGTTTGAAAAAAAGTTGTGGACAATAAAGCTATAATGTACGCTAATGTATTCAAAAGAAAAAAAAGTCATAACTTTGGTTTTTACGGAAGAAAAAAGAAATGAAAATTTTTTTTATGAAATAATTTATCATTTTTGATTTCTTTATTCACAGTAATGATATAAGTATTTACTTTATTACTTTATCTATCACTTCTTTTGCAAAATTTCATTCCATTTCAATGAATTTGATAAAACAAAGTATTTTGTCAAAAATATTAATTTTATTAATATGAACTAAATTGAAACGTTATTTATTTTGTTGATAAAAAAATTCCTCTGATTTTTTACCAAGTTAGAATCCAAAATTAAGATCTTTGTTCCGATTAACTTTCTTTCCTGGTGCATATCAACATAGATTTTGACTTTTTTTTTCTACAACCCTCAATTTGAAACTTCCAACATCTTCCTCAGCTCTGAGCTTTTAAAAGAAAGTCTTTTCCTTGACAAAGAGAGATTAATTTCCTCCATTAATTTCTGACAGTTATTTCAACTGCTTTTATATTTGAATTTTGTTTCATGCAGTATATTACAGGATATTTGGTATCAGTAAATAAAAAATTATAAATAGATAGCTTATTGATATACTTATATGTACCTGGAGTTGTTGGTTATCTACAGATTTCCTTGTCTGATGGAAATTGTTTAATTTCAATCATATATATATATATATATATATATGTGTGTGTGTGTGTATATATATAATTTGGTAGCATATTTTCTTAAATACATCTTCCATAAAAAATCACAGACAAGGAGGATCTTTTTAATTTTCTACCAATTTTTTCTTGTTTTCGTACAAGTGTACTGATCTTTGGTTTCTATGTATGTAGATATTTTCCAGGTGATAGAACATTTTCAGCCACACAATCTGCCATTTTCAATATCAACATACACAAACAGTTCAACTCCAACATGATATCAAACAACATCAACAAGACAGTCAACTCTTATATTGTTTTTACCTCTTCTTCTGAAGATTTCAATGAAGATTTTTATAGCAATTCCTTTGGAACTTTTTGCTGTGTTATGCTTCCAGAATGTTTTTCAAGTTTTAGCAATTCAGATTTCTTGAGAAAAAAAAATTATCCAAAATGAAAATAAATCATCAAAAACAAAAAAGAATTACAGAAAATAAGATAAAATAAAATGATCAAAATTGAAATTAAATAATCTGAAAAAACTAAATGAAAATGAAAAAAAGCAAAAACTTCCCAATTTTAAAAGAATATTTTCCATTATTTTAATCTCAAGTATTATTGAAGCATTTTTTTCTTATCTAAATTTATAGATCTGTTAGAAAGAACAAAGAACAAATCTCTTTAAGCAGTCTCTGAAAACTTCCTTTCTATTTCATCTGGAGAGGAGCGGGCTATCCAAAAATTTTGAAATTGTTCCAAAACTTGGTTGAAGAGAAATAATGAGAGTAAATAACTTTTTTCAACCACCATTGCAGAGATGGATCCAGGGTTTTAGGTAGGCTTTGGATCCAAATGGAAACATTTTTTTGATTGTGGTGGGGTGGATCCAAACAAAAAGAAAATATTTTTACAAATAAATATATGAGAAAGGAAATAAATTCCAAATATCATAAACAAGAAAACAATATGTGATCAGGCATTTTTCACTTCCATTTGAGTCGTAGCTTTTTAGCACTACAATTGATAAAAAAGTTAAGTGAAAAATATAAATTAAAGAAATTTACTACAGAAACAATTTAAAAAAAAATCATAACAAATAACATGAAAGATATCTTACTAATATTAGATGAGAAACAATATAATGAATTTTGTTTCTAATGCTAATTCATGATTACTTGAGCTAATTTGGGTTATTAGAGTTTATTTTCCATTCATAAGATTTCTTTAACTAGATATTTTGAAAAATGTTTTCTTTGATTATGCTCTGTTTGAGCAGGGGTTAGGTCAAGACCCTCTCAACCCAACCCCTCCTGCATCTACACCAGTTTTCACATTAACTAGTTGCTTTGCTGAACCCTAAACAGAATCATATTAAATATTTTAAAGTCAGGTATAGAGGGGTGAATCCGGGATTTTGAGCGAGTTTTGGGGGGTTAAAGTAGAAAAAAAAATCAATATAGATTGAGATGGAAGACATTTCACTTCTATTAGATGAAAAATAAGATAGCAATTTTTATGTTTTTAACGTGTTGCCCGAACAGGGATCGGCCAAGACCCCTATACTCTTATCTCCCTGGATCCACAACGAAGTCTGATTAAACACTAGAAAGTCAGGTTGTATTTGGAAATAACTCTGACCAAAAAAGATGTAATCTAAATATTTTTCTAAATGAAAAACAAGCGAAAATAGATTTTGATTAATGTTTATTAAATAAGAGAAATGGACAACTTTTTTTCAAAGAATATTTTTCCCATGTGATTTTTGTAACTTTTGGACCCCACCTTCTCAAAATCAAGGATCCATCCCCGATTTATGAAATAAAAGATTAATCATGAAGCCTTGTTTAAAACTTGGTGTTTTTGAAATTACTAGTGGCTCCGCTGAACCCTAAACTAGGTCTGATTGAACATTTGAAAGTCAAGTAAATTTGGAAATAAGTTTGACCAAAAAGGATGTAATCTAAATATTTTTCTAAATTAAAAACAAATGAAACTGATTCAGATTAATGTTTATTAAATAAAAGAAATTGGCAATTTTTTTTACAAAGAGTAATTTTCTATGCAGTTTTTGTAAGTTTAAGTTTTTTTTCCTGATATAAAAAGAAAAAAATCTTTTTTGGAAATTGTCAATCTTATATTTCAAAGAAAGTAAAGAAGCAAAAAGGAATAAGAAGTGAATCAGTATTAATCTATTCGTATGTATAAATTTATAAGCCATAAGTTCATAACTTGATAAAGAAAATGAAAATAAAATATGGAAAAGACCAAAAAGAATGAAAAAGATAAATTTTCATTTTTATTTCATAAGTATTATTCTGAGAATACAAACCATAGAAGTGAAGAATAATAGGATGATGTATACATTTTGGATTTATTTTTTGCATCATTTTAAAATCTCTTCTTTTTACATTTTGTATTTTTCTAAGCAAGCATAGGTGAGTCAGTCGCCTGAGTTTTAAACTGTTGTAAAAAACTGTAGTTCTATCTATAAAAGCAGAACCTCATACATAAATGTATGTTCCCCTTTCAAAGGTTGCACAAATGAATATAAAAAATATTGCAACAGTTTGATTTTATTTTTGCTCACAGTTGACAAATAATATTGCACAATTTCAAAGCATTATGTTAAAAAAGAAAAGAAAACATTACATAAAATAGGAGGGAAAATGTAAATAAATTTATAAATTTGTTTTCACACGATGTTGTATGATATATATATGTTTATATATGCATGAGAGTGGCAGGACAATCTGTACCTATATCTCTCCATATTATATATGAGACAATATCTATCTATCTATCTATCTATCAAACAATCGATGTGTGTCTACCTAACTATATCAGCCTCTTCATATCTATCTATCTATCTTGCTTGACTGACTGTAGACTGACAATTGGCTTGACTGGTATGTGTGTGTGTGTGTATGTGTGTGTGTGTGTCTGTGTCTTTCTGTCTTTTTGTCTGTCTGTCTGTCTGTCTGTCTGTCTGCCTCATGGTGCTCCTGGTCTCATTTTAGGAGTCACAACCTTGAAAATTTGCATGAGCACTCCACAAGGTACCATCTGAAGAATTCAAAAAAATGCCCTTTTGGCTCTCTATAGTCATTTTGGGCCACTAATGCCCAAATCTTGTGCTGGTGTTTGTTTGTTTTTTACATGATATTAGACAAAAGATCTACTTTTTTATAATTAGTTCTTTTACAAACACAGGCAATGAGGGCTAGGATGATTCATTTTTGTGAAGGATATATATATAAATATATATATGTATATATATATATATATATATATATATATATATATATATATATATATATATATATATATATACATATATATATATATATATATATATATATATATATATGTATATATACATGTATATACAAACGTGTGTATGTATTTATGTATTGAGTAGATCTCAGTCTAAAAAGAAATGCTCAATACCATTAATAGAGTGGCTATAAAATGAGTAAAGATTTTTTTCAATGACTCATTACAGATTGTTTAGCTCAAAAAAGGACAATTTGAAAATCTTTTTATTAGTGGAACATAATGTACAATCTGTAATGAGCCATTGAGAAAATTCTTTACTTATAGCCATTCTATTAATTGTATTGAGCATTTCTTTTTAGACTGAGATCTACTCAGTTCATCAATACATATTTGACTGAGTTCTACTCAGTACATATATATATATATATATATATATATATATATATATATATACACATTTTAATTCACACTCACACAACACACACCACTGATGATGGGAAAAATCCCGAAACATGTATGGACTATTGACATATAAGGATTAATAAACCTTACCACCAAAAACTTCACTCCTGAGTCTGTCTCACTCTCTAAAGTACACATTATATATATATATATATATATATATATATATATATATGTATATATATATATATATATATATATATATATATATATATATATATATATATATATATGTATATGTATATGCCTGGTCATATTTACCTATCTATCTATCTATTTTTTAAAATTTTTGCTGATGTACCTTTCTTATTTTTTAAGCATATACTAATATCAGTCATCTCATGACAATAAAAGATGTGAACTCATTTACACAAACCATGTAAAAATGGTCAAAAAAATAAACAATGAAGGTATAAGTATTAGTATGCTGTGAGGTACTAGTGCTAGCACTGTAACTATAAGAACACACACACGTACACATGCATACATGTGTGTATGTGTGTGCATATAAACAGAATATTGGATAGAGATGACATAGATTTACATAAATAAAAAGATAAAAGGAAAAAAAAAGATTCCAGATTGATACAAAGAGACAGAAATATATAAATAGAAGAATGTGTAAGTGTAAATTTATATAGATTTATATATATGTACATAAACATATACATGCTCACACAGATGCATGTGGAAGTATTGATGAAAACCTGACAGGAAATATACACTTGCATGTCTTCACTCATTCATGTATATACAAATATTCTCAATCTTTTCATGTATATACATGCTCATATACACACATACACACAAACAGAAACGCACACATATCCCCATGCACACACAAACAGAAACATACTCATTTGAATTTTTTTCAAACTTCTCAAAGCCCAACTGAAAAAATATCCTAAACTGTTTTCACTTGAAAATATATTAGAACTTCTTTTATTTTTCTATACTTTTGTTTTTTGTGTGAATACACTGCATGGATATTGTAGGAGGGAGTTGGGGTGGGGGAACTTTGATTACATGATTTCTATCATTTTTGTTGTGAGGTGATGTATGAAGCAAGAAAGGCAATGACAAAATTTTAGCTCAGCAAAACTTTTACCCCAAGTATAGCAGAACAGTTGTCCCCAAACACTGAGCCACAGACCTCATACCATGCCATAAAGCATGTACCAGTGGGCCACGAGGAAGCAATATGATTTGGCGATATTTTTTTGTGAAATAAAAACAGCTAAATTTCCTCAGATCTTAAATCTGACTTATTTAGATAAAATCTTTTAGAAATAAATAAGCCATTTATAAATGACATACTCGATTTATTCCCTATATTCTAGTCATGATTGTTTGGATCTTCAACACTGTACAATATAAAGAAGCATAAAGAAAAGCAGCCATATTTGTTTCTGCTGATAGAGGGTCAAAGAAACAGATGCGTGTGTGAGGAAAACAATGAAAGACGGAAGAAGTTTGGAAGTAGATAAAGTGCTGATAAACTGGTTCAAGTTTCATGTAAGTGAAGGTGTTGAACTGCCTGGAGATTAGGCTGAAAGAACAAGCAAGAGTGTTTCATTAAGAATGAAAACTAAATTATGTGTGTGAATATAGTGGAAACTGTTTCCATCGGTCCAAGCAGCACTTCTGTACAATATTTTACTTCATTAAGATTTTACTTGCTTTTCATTTAATCTTCCTGTTCCCTTATTATCTAACTTTAACTGATTTATATCATATTTCAAGGCCATAATAAGGAGGTTTGCTACTCTTTGGAGGTAATTCTTTCGCGATTTGTCATTTTCACTAATCTGGCACTCCTCAAGTCATGATGGTTCCAGACTAGTGAAGGTCAACTGGTGATATTTCTTCAAATTTTATAGATAAAGTGTTGTCATTATTTCTTACTAGTTCTACTTATTAGAAACCGCCAATGAAGTCAGCACAGATTTCTTCAGTTTTTGAGTGGTTCTGGCAATCTATCCATTTGTGTATTACCCCATACAAATGGGGCTAAAGGGAGGAACATTGAAATATTAACTCCTCATCGGGTATACAAAAATGTTTTTTGAAAATTCGTTTTCAGTGGGTTTCAATTAACAATGTAATTTTTTGCTAAATTGGTTCCTCAATTCATGCCCAGCTGTGTTCTGGCTAGTTTTGTGAAAAATCAAATTTTTTTTTGTTATGGCCTGACAAAAGGTAAAAAAAGTAACTTATTCATTGATCATCCCTTTTTCCATGCTGCCAAAGAACATTGGTCACATGAAAGTTTCTATTGAGTGACTAACTAGACCTTTTTCTTCTTTTCCTATTCATTTAGCATTTTATAAACGTGTTTCATTTTGAAATTGACTTTATGTATTCTGTAGACTTTGTGGAATATAAAGATTCTGAAACTTTACCAAAATGATTCACATCAATAAATGACTTGATCTCTGAGCGTCTATATATGCAATACATGTGCATATAAATATTTGGATGAATGTGTGTGTATGTGTGTTCATGAATGCATGTATGCATATGCATGTGAAACATATATATGTGTGCAAATGTGTGTGTATGCATGTGTATGCGTGTGTGTGTGTATGTGTGTGCACATGTATGTGTGTGTGTGTGTGTGTGTGTGCACATATGTGTGTGTGTGTGTGTGTGAAAGTTCCTTGATATGAATTTTGGCCCAGAAGTGAGAGGAGGAGATACACTTGAAAGTTTCCACAAGTGGGTGTGTCTTGAACTAATCATTAAAGTATGAACGAGGAAGAAAGAAAGGAAAAGAAAGAAGAGAAAAATGTCATTGGAAAAACAGTCATAACTTTGCTGTCTGGCTAACAAAAAGTCTTGGAAAATTTTTTTCAGAAAAAAAAGTGATAATTTAGTTTATTCAGTATGTGATAGAAAAATAAAGTAATTATCATCATCATCATCATCATCATCATCATCGTCATCATCATCATCATCATTATTATTATTAATCCATTTAACCATGTCTGGGCAAAGACAACAGATTCCCACTTTCAGTTTTGCAAATGTAGATCAGAGGGAAGCAGAGATCGATATGTCTGGCATCAGCATGGCTGCAGGGCATGAATCTGTCTTGAGAGGGCTCTACTCCCTAGTTTGAAATCAAAGTTGTCCTTTTCCTAGACTGATCGCCTTCTCAAGTTGAGATGGAACAATCCTCCCTGCAGCACTTCTTTGAATGAACAAAAAAAAAAATGTTTTTAGGTGGTTGCCTAGTGGTATACTCATGCAAATTTGCAAGGTTTTTGCCCCTGATGAATGACCAGAGACATGCACGGACAAACAAAGAGAGAAGAACCTGTAGCTTATTTGGCTGTTTGGTTGGCCATTCTGGGGCTTGTCCTCACAGTCAATAATTAAACAACCGTAGCATCAATATTTGAAGTCATGTAAAAAAATTCTAGGGAAGAATAAATGTGGTCAGGATAAATTCTATTCATGACATCATTAGTGTTTTCTATAGGAAAATATCAATAGCAGAATTTAAAAATGCCAGAATAAGCCCCCCAAAAAGTTTTTAAAATCCATTTTTTGCAAAAAATCAGAGAAAAATATAACAATTTAGAAGGGGTCTAGTGGAGTACTGATGCCAATTTCCAAATCTGTTGACAAAACAGTATGGCCTGAGCACTGAAAAACACAAACACATTAACAAGTATACGCACTTTTAAAAAAGTATGGAACTTTTTGCTACCTGTGGTGGCTACAGTTATTCAACAAAAACAAAAACTATTCCCATCAAATTAAGTGAAAAACAAGACAAAAAGAAAAATGGAGAAAAATACTGAGAAAAGATAGAAAAGAAATGGAGAATTACTGAAAATGAAGGGTTCAAGAAAGCCACAAGTTCCGGGGTAGATAGAAGGGTATGTATTTTTTTCCTTGACAGATTCTGTCCATTTCACAGGCTTTCTTTATGGGTGGCACCTGTTGTTGTTATTACCTCCAGAGCCTTAACCCCCAAACCTTATCCCCAAAGTCTTATTGTCTTTCCACAAGGTACAAGTCACCTCTAACACATAAACCTTTGAAAGTTAGTGTTTTTTATTCCTTTGTGTATGTGTGTGTGTAACCGTGAGAGAGATAGGGTGAGGAACCAATACCCTTGGGTTACATGGTACCCAGGATCCGGCCATCTCTTTGTATGTGTGTGTGTGTATGGAAGAGAAAGAGAGTGAGAAAGAGAGAGAGAGACAGAGAGAGACATAGAGATAGAGTGAGAGAGAGAGAGAGAGAAACAGACAGACAAATAGACAGACAGGTAGAGACAGAGACAGGGAGCGAGATGAGGGTGAAAAGTGGATACCCTTCTTTACCCCTGGGTCTGTCCTTTTCTATGTTTGTTCCTTTCTTTGTATGTATGTGTGTATGTGAGAGAAAGAGAGTGACTGGGTGGGATAGAAGTGGGGAGTGGATATCCTTCTTCAACCCTGGGTCTGTCCATTTCGGCCCCACCCAATCTTCTACTCAGCCCCAGGACAACTTAGGACTCATATCACATGCAGACATAGGGCCATCAAGGTATGACATTTATTTATAGCTAATGCCATTTGTGCACCTGGGTGTCCAGCAGGGAAGAAGGGGTTTCTAACATCATGGGGGTAACATGGGGGTATCATCTAAGGAAAGGACAAAAGAAAAATGCTAACGAGCCTCCTTGCCAACATCCTTGACCGATTTTCCATCTGAAATTCTAAAATGCTTTCTTTATTACTTTTTCACCTTTGCATTCAAAATTAATAGTCAAAAGTGCACGTGTGTGTGTGTGTGTATATATATATATATATATATATATATATATATATATATATATATATATTTATTATTGTGTTATCCACAGACAGCTGTTTCGATGTATTACATCTCTTCAGTGTGGCTATAGACTTTAACCCATCCAGTACCGTGAGACAGAATTGAAACCCTCACATTGGACCCGGAGGCCGATATCCTACCTCTGGACTACGGAACTGGGTGGTCAGTAAGGCTGAATTTAAGCGATATATTCATTTACGCAGAAATTCCTTATCCACCCAGAGTGCTCTATTCCTACGGAAGAGCATTGGATAAGCTTACAATGGATGAGTTACCTCGCTTAAAGAGTGCTCAACCCTGTATATATATATATATATATATATATATATATATATATACATATACATACATATATATATACACAACCTTTTTAAAGATACATGCTATTGATATATTATGAGTTTTTAAAATTATTTTCTATGAATGTGTTAACCAAGTGACCTAAACTATTAAATTTGCCAGTTGAACACATACAAACTTTGCTGCTGTTACTTTTATTCCAATTGAAGATGATTTCCGCTACTTTTGTATTGTATTTATTGAATATAGATTTTTACTGCCCTAAATTTGTTGAGGAATCTTCTTGTTGTTGTTATGGTAGAAATCTCCAAGTTTGGCCTGGAGTTTGACAATAAGGCATAGATATGTGGGCTTGAAAAGAATAGAACTCATGAAATGAATCACTTCAGTATCCTCCCCCATCGAGTGATCATTCAATTATCTCCATTAAAATTTGTCCATTAAATCCATCCTACCCACTGCCAAAAAAGTCAAAATTGAGGGATGGATTATTAATTGTAGACCATCATCATAGAATCTACTAGAAAACTAGAATAGCAATGGTCATGTCGCAAGAATGGCAGACAACCGATGGACATCACGACGCACAACATGGATCCCCAGAGATCACATGCAAAACCAAGGCCGACAGAATACAAGATGGAGAGATGAACTAGATAAATCCAGAAAATTCTGGCTCCATGACGCCCAGGATAGAGAAATGTGGCAGATCCTGGAGAAGATCTGTGTCCAACGACGGACGATAAAATGATGATGATGATGATGATGATGATGATGATGATGATGATGGCGATAATTTAGGAGACTAGGACAGACATAGTAATTAATTTATTTTACCAATACTATGTTGCTCTCACATAGTAATACATAGATGTTAAAACAGTTTAGTTTAGGGAAATATTAGTTACTGATATGAATGCATGAAGTCTCATAGGCATTATCCTTAAATCTATCACTCCATGAATTCCTTTTGGTATTCCTTATGCTTACAACCACACATCTCCTTAATTCTGATCTATTGCCTCTTCTCAATGTTTTGAGCATACACTCCATCTGATGAGTTCCAAAGATTCACTGAATGGTTTTGTTTTGAAGTATGATGTCTTGAATGTTTCATGGGTTCATTTCACCATCTTCCCCTGTGAAAGGGATCACTGGAACATCCTTCCCTGTTAAAAAGATCACTTGAATATCCTCCTCCTGAACCATTCTAAATGGGGAGGGTGTTCAAGTGGTCTCAAAAGTGGAACAGTCTTATTACCTAATGATGAAAGTTATCTCTGCTTCAGTTGCGGCTCTAGGTCCAACTACAGCCCCCTGCAAACTGTTAAATTTGTGCCCTTCACAAAAGTAAAAGGTTAAATTGTAGGTTAAATTGTACCCCCAGAGCTCTGGGGTTCCCATGCAGATGGGAGGTCTGCTGGCCCAATGCACTGCCTCGGATATTTGCAGATCAGTGAAAAAATTTAGAAAACATCTGATATGAGTGATTTCATCTGATGTTAAAGAAAGTAGAAGTTTATGTAGATATATCAGTTAATGAACACTATTGTTGATGGACCATTGAAGGGTCTCCAGCTTCTTTGGTTCTTTTGATCTCCTCTCATTTATAACATGACAGAGCCTTCAACTTCCATTAACATCAATCCGAAGAATTTGGTAAATCAAAAATCACATCAGAAGTTTCAAAAGCAAAACTGACACAAGCCCCTAGACCGAAACCAAATTTCTCTTTTTTTTCTTATTTACTTTATCTTATTTGGCTGGGTTGGATTGGAACCACTCTTTACTCGCATTCACAGATATTTGAGTTGGGATTTTAATCATGATACTAAAAAGCTGTCTGCCAATTTTTACTTTCCTAAAAATTGTAGAAAAAAAAATGTAAATAAAACAAATAAATAAAATCTGAAAATGAAGACATTCAAAACATAATAACAAAAAAAAGCAATAATAATGGAGAAAATGAGAATTAATAATTCAAAAAATGCTTCCTGAAAAAATCAAAATGCTCTTGAGAAAATTACGGAAACTTTATGCCATCCACAAAGTTCTTTCTCATTATTTTCTGCTTATAAAAGATTCAGATTGTAAACTTATCAGGTTTTGAAATCATTGTTGACTCCGTTCAAACTCATCCTTTCCAATTCTGCCTCTGGTGCTTTTTCTTTCTTTCATTTCCAAAAAGCCGAGACAATTCAAATTCTCTCCCCAAATCAGTTTATTTTATTTCAATTTCTCTTCTATTCAATTTGTTTGCATCTTCAAAGTTCATTTGTTCTTTTGGGCAAGTTCAAAAATTTCTTGAATCCCCCATCCTTTAACTCTGCTTAATTAAGTTAGAAGAGGTTTATATGCTCACTCGAGTCTCTCTGTCTGTTTGTACACACAATATCTCCAAATGTTCTTGATGAATTTGAATGGAATTTCCCTGATGGGTCTGTGATGGGCTATAGGAGAGGTGTTTGAATATGGGGACAGATTCAGGAATTTCTTACACTTACGACCCCTGCATTACAGTTTATCTCAAGTTTCTGATATTTGACATTGAATGTTCTTTATTGTAATTTGGCAAAAAATCTTGAAACTTACTTGATAGGTTCAATTCTCTTAGGGGAACATTTGAACAGTCATACTGAATGTGACGGTCACACAGTACACAGGCTCATTTAACGGCATGTCACTGTGGACTGGATAAACCATAAGAAAGTGTCTGTTCATGCATGTGCAGTAAGTTCCCTTCTGAATGGTTGCCAAGTTACCTCATGGCAGTGCAACTAGTTCTAGAGATAGTCAAAATGGCTGGATACTTTTTGGACAGACCTCATGTTGAGTCTTTAATCTCAACTTTGAGAGGCTTTCAAACGTCTGCACAGAACATTTGAGCAATTAGTCGCATTTTGATAACTTTGATGATTCACTATTTGGATGGAATTCTTCATGCTCTGGAGAAGTAAGCACCACACTCAAGACCAAACAGGTGCCAGAAAAGAAATTGATAGAAAAGGAAGGAGAAGTTTTATTTTTTTGTTTGGAATCAAAACAACATCTTAAAACGTCAGGAAAGAATTTGTTGAAACAAATGACGTTATTTTTTAGTCATATATACATATATATATATATATATACATATATATATATATATATATATGTATACATTATTTCTGTTTAGACTTTCCAATTTTTTTATATAAGTAGAACCTATTTTCTTGCCAAGGAATAGATTTGTCTTTTTGCATATCAGGAGTTAGATTACATTAGTTATATTTTAAGGGGCATGAAATTGTGTGAGAGTGTATATGTGTGTTTGTAAGTGAGTGTGTGTTTGCATACTTTTGTGTACTTTTGTTTATGTACATTTGAGAGTGAGTTTGTGAGTTCGTGTGTGTATGCACAAGCACATGCACCCATTTTATAGTTGCTGCTTTTTGTGTTTTCAAAATACTCTCTTTGTGTGTGTCTTAGTGAGTGTGTGTGTGTGTGTGTGTGTATGAGTATGTGCGAGTGTGTGTGTCGGTGTGCGTGTATTGGGTTCATTCAGTAAACAATATTGCATTTTCAAGAATTCAAAATCAGATGCATGTGCAAATAACTAAAATCAATTAATTAATATTACCAATTGCAGTTGCAAAATGTAAAGGTATTTTTCCATTAAAAAAAGCCAACAATATGAAGGAAAGTCTTCCTTATTCCTGAATGACCTAACACTGAGAAAATGTTCTAGTGATCAAAACCAATGATAATACAAAGTTGCCAGTTATGTTGAATATGCAGAAGAAGGTGAAAATTCTTTGACTAATGATTCTTTCTCTAGGGTTTGCTTTGTTGAGTGAGTCTTTGCATTATTAGGCTGGAGGATGATGCCTTCTTTGTTCACTAAAGCTCATGAAGAGACCACAAGACAGCGCAATACATCCAGTAGAAGACAGAAGTCAGGGACATCAGAGAATCCATTAAAAAACTGGCCATGTCGCAAGAATGGCAGACAATCAATGGACATCCCAACTCACAAAGTGGATCCCTGAGGTCACATGTGCAATCAAGGCCGGCAGAGTATTAGATGGAGAGACGTGTTAGATAAATTCAGAGAGTACTGACCCTGCGATGCCCATGATAGAGATGTAATGAATCCTGGGGAAGGTCTATCTCCAACAACAGACATTAAGAGACTGCTGATGATGAAAGCTGTCTATTTCTAGAGCAAGGCACCACTGACATACTTGAGGTGTAAATAAACCTCTGTGGTCAGCGTCATTACTGGTATTTCCAAGATCAAAGAGGCTTGGCTCCTTGAAAGGGGTGGCTTCCCTCCAAAATTAGGTACCATAGTTCCCAACCTGGGTTTCTGCTGACACCAAGGGGTCGGCAAAAAAATTACTGTGGGCTCATCTGCAGACCTTTTAAAAGCCAAGGATCTTTTAACTTATTCAGTAGGTAGATCTTCCAAAAGCCGAGGCAAAGATTTGAAGGCCCAGGCATGCGGCTTAGCTCTATGAGGGGGCCCCTCCAACATTCATTGAGATCTGTTATTGTATAATGTTGGTAGAAATGCAGTAGGTGAACTACAATTCATAAATCTTTTTTGGGCCCCACTCCATTGAGGGCCTTTGTGATGATTTGAAATTCCCACAAACATACCTTCCTTGGTCACACACCTGTTAGCAGTGATGTTTTGCCCTGTTGTAACATGTATATTCCATAGCAAAGGCTTCAGCAAATGAAGTCCTAGTTTTGGTGTTAACCATATTTCTTTTTAAAATATGCACATGTTGATACACACACATTTTGCATCTATTGCACAAAAATTTTTCTATGTGCTCAAAAAGTTACCTAAAATGATTTACTGATTAATGATTAAACTTATAATTATAAGTGTATTAATACTATACATGATAATTGTACTCAGAAATAATCTTTTAGGTATCAGGGTCTGTTACCTAAGTAGTCAGTTCTTTAGATTACAACATTTGTATAACACTAATTTCCTGTTCTCGTTTGTACAGCACGGTTGTTGCCATATTTATTGGGCAAAGTTCATATAATGAAGTTTACAAAGATTGCATTCAAATACTGGAGATAGCTTACTGAGTTTTTCATTGAAAAACCATATTGATACATTTTTATTAGCCATGAGAGATCGGCAGTGCCAAAATTATCTTGAAACGATTTCAAGTTCACTTCTTTACAAGCTTTCAGTGAGCATACATACTTTTGTCATGAGGAAAAAATTTGCCCAACATAAGATTTTTGTGCTAAAAATTAGAGGGATTGTTGTTGATAATCAGTACAGGATTTACATATAGGCTGAGCCTGTTGCAGCCCAGGGCCTTATAATCTTATAAATGGGGCCTCAACCGTCTGGCCAGGATATTTGAAACATTTACCATTAATTTCATTTTATTTATAATGATAAAAATCCGGTTTTAAAATGTTGATTATGAAGAAAAATCTTTTTTATAAAATATAACAAAAACAAAATTTATTTCTAAAAAATTTAGTAATTACCATTGAGACATTTTCACCATGAGCATCAGAAGAAATTCATTTTTTGTGGAAAGATCATAAAATATAAAACTAGTTATGTAACCATTCTTCAAAGAGATTTTCAACCCCCAATAATCTTTGCATGTCTCGTGGAGGGTTCTCAACCCATACTTTGAGAGGCCCTGTCCTAGTCCAGGGCCTCCGGTTGCTTCAATCCAACACTGGTGATAATCCTTGCTTTTTGTATTTGTTGTTAGCCATTTCCCATGTTCTGTATGAATCTAGTGAAGAAAAGGGAGACTTTAATTCACAGTCAGCAGACTGTTGCATATGGTTGAACATCGCACTCGATTCTCTTGTAAAAGTTTATGGGGAACTCAAATTCCTCCTTAGATTTCTTTCCAATTTGTTTCAGATGTTTATATATAGTTGCACATAATGGATTTTTGCTAAATCTCCAGTTAGAAGTAGATGCATACCTTTCCCAAGGGTATTAGTGCAAAGTGAACGTAAGTAACCTTGAATGAAATTTGAACTCACCGATTCTGTTTTCCATGCAAGTAACTGCTGTGCCACTCCGCACCTCAACTTTTATTCCTAAACACAAAAACAAATTGCATATTTTGCAATAAGCTTTTTCCCAACACCAACCCAAATCATATTTCTTGAAGTATGAAACTAACTGATAAAGACAGTTCTTCTGTCTTAGAAGGAAAGAATCACTTTTCTTGAAAGAGAATCATCAGCTTGTCTTGCTCAAAGAGATAATACAAGTTGACCTGGGTTAATGATGGAGACGACGGACTTTGCAGAAAAGTTATAAAAGGTGGTCAGCCGAATAAAACGGAGCCAATTGATTGGGGGTGGCAGGTAGAAATGGAAACTTAGGGAAGACAAAATTGCGTACTGTTATTTGATTAATATCGGAGACTCAAAATATTGTATAACATGGGTCAACTGCCAGTAAATGGGAACTTTGAACCAGGCTGCTTAGCAATCAGCTCAAATTGATCACCAATACGGGCAACTTGAGCCACTCGTTAAACACACTGGTTCAAAGTTCTCATTTGCCTGTAAATTTAACATGGCCCAAACTTAATCTTCTTTTATGATGTTGTAATTAGGGGATAATCAATTATAGATTAGTCCTCAAGTTGTGTATGTCTCTGGAGGGTTAGGGGTATGGGTATGTCTCTTTCTTTCAGTGGAAGGCGACCTGGGAAAGAAGAAGATGGAGAAAATGTTTCAGTATTTTGGCCGTTTGTTAATTTTGGTGGTACGAGAAGAACTACAGTTCTTAATATTGCTTAAAGAAATTAAGTTTGGTCTACCAATTGACAAGATAATTATGATCAAATTTCTCTGGACCAGAATACTCCATCAAATTCTTATTCATACATATATATATATATATATGTATATATATATATATATATATATATATATATATATGAAGGGACCCAATATATGAACGTATATATTGAGACCCCAAAGTATGAATACAAATGTACACTTTTACATATTTATATGCATATGTATATCAGAAACCATCAACCAAAGCTGTCATAAACTGTCGGCAAAGGTTCGTTTTCAAGTATGTCTGGCTAGCTAACTGGCTATTTATGTATGTGCCATGTGAACAGGCCACACCTAAGGAGCAACAGGGCTGAAAATTTAAGCATTTAGCACTTATTATGTCTAGAAAAACCCTTTTTTCGCTTTTTTGAAAATCCCCCTCATCTGGTTTATTCAGTAGGGGCTTCAACTTAAAATGAAATTTATGATAAATTGGTCTCTTTGTTTGAGTTGGGCACATTCAAGCTTTTTTTTTTTTAGATTCAAACTTTTTAAGGATAATGGCCAAACAAAGGGCTTGCTGTCAAAAGACATTGGTCATGTGATAGTTTCTATTGAGTGACTAACCAGAGCTGTAGTTTTTTCTACTAAATCTAGTATGAGAGCTACAAGAATTATAAATATTCTTGGAATATTTTCCAGGATGAAAAATGCACCAGACCATCAGTTGCCATAAAAATTGTTGGTCTAGGTGAATTTACTCAGCTTAGCCTTGTCTTCTATAAAACCAAATGGGAATAATTGAAGGCAGAAAGATTTTGTTGCATTAGTCTTCCAAGTAAGAATGAACTATCTATCCTGGCCTTTACCTAGGCTTGAACGTGAATATCTGATGAGAAATAAGCAACTATCTCAGCCATGAGGCAGTCCCATTGCATTGTGATATTTTGTTATCGTATGCTATAATTATTGTAAACTGTCAACTAAAACAGTTAATATGATCAACGTAGGTTTCTACAGTTTCTAAGTGCTTCTCCCTGACTGGCTGGCTAGATATTTCTGTTTCACCTTTAGTGACTGCAACAATGAAAATCGAGGACTGAAAGAAGATTTGCTCCTTTTATATATCTAGAAAAAACTTGAGTTTTTTATAATTGGTTTCATGTTCTTAGTGAGGGTTCAGTTTACAATGTATCGTGAATAACTAATGGGAGTACATCAATGAGATTTGATCTTCTATTCATTACATAAAATACTGAACTTTAAAATCCAATGACTTCTCTCCGAATTAAGCAAACTGAAATACTAAAGAAATCATGGTTCCAACTTCTTTCTAAATTGACAACACCTTCATGGCCATTTGAAATTTGAAATAGTTCCAAATAGAATAAATGAAAAACTGATCTGGTTTGTAATTAAATATAAACCATCACATGACCAACATCTTTTGGCAGCATGCCATATTGGGGTGATCAATTAAAAATCTGAAAAAGGGGTGATAAGTTACTTCTCTCACCTTTTGTTTACATAAAAATCTAAATTTTCAAAAAACAAGAATGAATGTTACCAGACGTAAACTAAGGGATCAATTTAGCAAATGGTTACATTGCAAATTGCCCCCCAACACAGCCTGTACGCTTAATACACTCATAGCAAGCCAGCCGGACAGACCAACTTAAACACTGAAGAAACTTATGTTGATATTTTTCATGACAGTTTTAGTTGACAGTTTCTAAGATGAAGAATTGTATCTATGAGTATATACATCCGTAAATTTGCATATAGTACATAACATATATCTTTGGAATCAATGTAAAATATTATTGGCAGAATGCATTCATTCCCTTAAAAAGTGTACTTGTAGTTAGCCAATGATCTTATAAAGGAATAAGTAACTTTAGGTTTTCAATGTTTATTTACATCATCGTTAGAAAATTATCATATTATCTTGTTTGTTTGTTTGATTAACTACTTATCCATATTTTTTTAGTTCCTTTCATCTTCATTCCTCTAAAATTGCCTGATTGTCTGTATTATTTATGTTGGTGCCATTATTAAAGTGTACAGACTATTGTTATAGTGTTTATTGGACTATTTTTTATTGCCAGAACCAGTGATTTTATTTTTATTGTCATTGAGGTTGTTATTGATGTTACAATAATTTTTATTCATTTTCTTTGTTTGCTCTAAACGCTTCAATGGTATTCAATGACCTGAAACAAACCACAAAAGCAAAATCCATAGGAGTCGATTTTTATTCGATTTTCAGGCGAGCCAAAGTGAGAGATATTGGGAAGTAAGTTATGTCTTCTCCCATACAGACATTATTCTGAAGCAATTGGGCCATGTCATTAACATCGATCTGATTTGAAAATTAGGCAGAGGTCAAAGGTGGGAGACAGGAAAAAGTGTGAGTATGAGAGAGAGAGAGAGAGAGAGAGAGAGAGTGAAGAGTTCTTCTTATATTGGTCGTAATACTATGAAAAGCAGGGGAGATAATTATGGGCCTCCATAGTGGCACATCAAAGACAACAGGCGAGAGACAACTTGATTTGAGATCATTTACAAATTCAGATCAGATCTTGATGGAAAATGTTGAAGAATGGGAACAAGTTAAAGTGAAGTGAGAAGCAAGATTCGTTAGATGATAGGCAGTTAGAATCTTGGTGAGAGTTGTGCAGTGGTACAGAAAACAGAATAAACTGAAAGAGTTCAAGTTGTGGTCAGGGCCATCTACGTTCAATTCCCTCTAATGCCATCAGGAAAGGCATGAGTCCACTACTCCCCAAGAAATTGCTTCTGGAGTCCTTTGTTCTTTATTCAGAAAACATTTCATGTCCATCAAATTTGGTGAAGTTTGTTGGTAGCTTCAAATTTCATAATAATACTAATAATACAATAGTAAAGACTGAAATTTTGACTAAGATGATTATGCGAAAAGTTGAAAATTGGTGTAACTTCTTTGTCACTTTTTTATTCTCTCCGATAAAAAAAACCCTCAACAACATAACAATTGCTATGGCTGGTCCCAAACCAAGTAATGGAATTGGGTTTTGGGTGGGCTACTCCTCCACTTATTGTAGAAATCTACTGAAGCCCTAGCAGAATGGTTACAGTCCCATGTTGCACTAGGAGTCTACTGGGATGAACAAGGATTTGGGTAGGATTAAGGTAGATTAAGACAATTTGATAAATAAAGATGGAGAGGGTGACAGAGCAACAAAGGCAATGGAGGTAGAAATAATTGAGAAGCTACAATGGTTTCTCTGGAATTAAGAAAGAAAGGAAGAAACAAATGAAGAAAGCAAAGAATGAGAGGCAAAACAACAATGAAAAAACAAAAAATATAGGAAATAAAAATGATATAAACAATGATGAAATGAAAGAGAAATCAAAGAGAGGAATTTCGTTGAAGGTGTTTTTCAATCTGGATGAAAAATAAGATGAAATCCTGATTCAAATAAATGAGTTGATGAATGAATGAAAATAACGGGTAATAAAACGAATGATATTAGTTGATGAAGACGTCAGTTTTACAAAAGAATAAGAAAAACAAGAGAAATGATATCTCGGAATTTTTGAGATGAGGTATTACTATTATTTCTTATTATTATTTGGTTACAGCATCAGACAAATTACTGTAAAGTAATCTGATGGTTCTAGGTTCGATCCTAGTGTGAGACAATATAACAATACTACTAACGCTAAGAGGGAAGTACGGTCAATATACCCCCGTCGGATAAATAAAGGGTTCGGTTCGTTACTTCCCCAAATCTACCAGATGATACCTGACGAAGGCCGTAGAGTGCAACGGCCGAAATGTTGTATGAAAAACAACCAAGATGAGGATGGTCCAAATATCAGTAGAAATAAGAGAAATGATTATTGAAGATCAATTATAACATGAAGTTAGAAACAGAAAAAAAGAAAGTGACAATGAAGTTTGAAAGAAGAGAAATAAGAAGTGTACGAAAGAGGAAAGGAAATTAGAGAGAGATAGGAAGAAAGGAGAGAATCATTGGAAAAAGGAGGATTTCTGTGAATGTGTATCAAATAAATGGGGAAGAGGACAAGGAAACAAATAGGAAAGAGAGAAAAGCTGAAATGGGAAGAGAAAAAAAAAAAAATGAGATGACGAATTTGGCAGCAGTTTTTTAAATTATCCAGATGCTTCTTTGAAATATTATCAAGATATTTACTTGGATTTTGACTGTCTAATCCTATTTACTCAGGAACAATTAAATCTGATTTATTTGTTTTTTATTCATTAGTTCTGCCTTCACTATTCCATTTTTCTATTTTTCTCCTCATCTAACATTCCTTCTATTTGTTTCTTAATTTAGAGATATTGAAGAACTTGTTTTTTTAACCTTTTTTTTGCAAGGGATTTCTTTCTCTGAATAACAGAATGTTTATTTTGATGTTGGAATTGTAATTGTATAATCTCTTGCCTTCTCATAATGACCTTTTTCACAGATTTATAAGATTTTTTTTTCAAATACAGCCGGTTAGGTTCTGGGCATGACCTGACCTTGTAAAAACTTTCAGAATATAGTTTAACATTTTGCAGATGTGAAGCAACTAATGCCTGACCGATTGAGGAGTATCAGATTGAATTTTTGGAATGAATAAAATATGGAATAAGAATTAGTTTACTTGCTTTGTTTTAAACAAAGTGAATTTGGCCAACAGTTTTTCATTTAAGCATATTAATCCTTATTAATCTGTTTAGTTTTTTAATCAGTTTTCCTGGTTGGTGAATAATCAACCATTGGGGGGGGGCATTTTAAAATGCTTTCAACATTTCCTAATGGGAATGACATCACTTGTATGTGATAAAATGCACAATTCACAGTAGAGAACTAAAACATTCTTCGAAATTGATATGGAAAATAACAACACAATGTTTGTACTTTGAAAATAACAGTATCACTAGTTCTTAAGAATGACCAATGGTAATCAAAAGTACTCAAACCACCAATACAGAACGGACAAAACAATGAACTTAGTATGGTACCAATTATATCTGAGTCCTATTTGGAGGCAACTTATTCATTGACACTAGTTACACCAATTTTCAACTTTTCACGTAAACATCTTTGTCAAAATTTCAGTCTTTACTATCGTATTATTACCGTGGTTTCAAAGCTCAATCAAATGGAATTTGAAGCTACCAACTCGCTCACATAATTTGATTAACATGAAATGTTTTCTGAATAAAGAAAAAAAAGGACTCCAGAAGCAAATCCTTCATTCCAAACTCAGTGAAGACAAGAACAAGGGGTTGTTGAAGAGAGAAATACAAGGATCAACTCAAGGTTATTCAACAGAAGTTTGCACTCCAACCATCCAATCGTGATTGACCAACCTGGAAGGAAACTTGCTATCCTTCCTAAAAACTCTCTCTTTATTTCCCTTTCTTCTTTTTTCTCATTTTCCTAATCCAGCTTTTTTTCTACAGTTTGCTGATGATCTTTGATTAAGTTTGTTAGTGAATAAAATTCAAAACCTGTCTGATCAGATGATCAACATACAGTGTTGGGGGTGATCATTCAAACAATTTGAAAAAAGGTGATTAATGAATGAGTTAATTCTCTCGCCTCTGGTTGGGTCACTAAAAAGTTCAATTTTTTTTTTAAAGACAAGAATGTACATTGGTGGACCTGACCCGAGGGACAAATTTAGCATAAATTTACGTTGCTAATTGACCCCCCCCATTCAATAAACTACAAAACAAAAAAAATCATATTATCTAGGCATAAAAGGAGTAAATGTTTAAATTTTCAGCCCTTTAGCTCCATTGAAACAACCTGTCTGCATGACACAAAATCTAGCCAGCCTCACAGGCAGGCAGGCAGGCAGGCAGGCAAGATCATTAAAAAACTGGAGAAACATATGTTGACAGTTTTGGCTGACATAGTTTTGGACGATGGTTTTTAAAATCGCTAGCATATGTACAAAGTAGGTAAAATTGCATTAATAAATAATTTCCAATTTTTCAATGAACCTATTAAAGCTTCACCAGAGTCCCATCACCCATTTCTGTCACCCATACATTTTGGGAACACTTTCAATACACTATCCGTTGCCCCCTCTTACGACACTGGATGAGGGGTTACTCCCCACCGCCGTTTTAATTCAGAGTTGTTCCTCTTGAAGACTGGTTTCCTACCAAGACTGGACAGCTACATTTTGTCCGTAGCTTGGATGGGGAAGTGATTGATTCATGCCGTTACCAAGGGCATTAGTACAAAGTGAATGCAAACAGTATGAAGTCAGATCGACAATTCTATTCCCAGGATTTTGAGTGGGGACGGGGGGGGTAGTCGGACCAGATTTTTAGCAGATTGGGGTCAGGTTTTTAATGGAAAAAATATTTTATACAAGCGAATTCATGAAAAAGAGAAATAGCGAGCATCAAAAACAAGAAAGTGAAATGTTATCTAGTAATTTTCACTTCCATTGTAGCTTTTTAGCACTACAAAACAGTGAAATGAAAAAAAAATCTACCACAGAACCAATAAATAAAAAAAATTCTCATACAGAAGATATCTTATTTATATCGGATGAAAAATGAATTGATAGATCTTCTTTTTGAGATTAATTTATGATTACTAGAGTTTATTTGAGCTTTTTATCAATAAAACTAGTTAATCCCTGTGAAAACATTTACGGATATACATAAATTTCTATGAAATGATTTTCTCTAGAAAAGAAACTGGAGAAGCCATTTCAGAAGAGTCCATGTTTCAAATAGGGATAGGAGACTTTTTACCAAGAAAATTTCTACCTTCAAGAGAAGAGTCCATTGTTACAGACAGAGAAACAGAAAAGTCACACTGTTAATTATATAAGTTGATTTCTCTATCTACATAATTAAAAAAAATGTTGGATTTTCCTTTGAATGAGCGGGGGTATAGTGGCCCCCGTGGACCCGCCTGCCAATATTTGTGGCTCATCAGACAACATCAACCAGAGAACCATCCATCCATCACAATTGGTACACAGAATCATGGATTTTCTCTGCTAGTCCATTACACTGATAGGATGGTTCGTTTGTATGTAGGTGGTAGAGATCAGATAGACTGGCTACTGTGGGAAAAGTAGGCCAGAATGAGGCTCAAGGTCATTCATATATATTAGACATCTCCATCATTCCAACTCCAAAGGATCCAGACAGTTTTGTTGCTAGACAACAAGGAGTCGGGCATCTTTGTTGCTAGACAACAGCGAGTCAGCCATATTTATTGGCAAGAATTCATTTTTGAGGGAAACTTTATAGATATAGACATAGACTTTTGTGTGTGTGTGTGGCGGGGGGGGGGATGTGTGTGCGTGTACGTGTGCGTGTACGTGTACGTATGTGTGTGAGCTGATAGACCTTTTTTTTATATTCTTCATTTTTTTCTGTTTTCATATATTGTTGTTTTTCTTGCAATAATTTTCTTTTTTTCAATGTTGTAAATTAAATTTGTTTTTTGTGAGAACAGGATATTTATAACTGCTGCCATATTGTCTTAGCTTTGTGACGGGCAATTTTTAGATTTTTCCAATTATAAATGTGACTTTTACATTTACCCTTTTCAAAGCAGATTACTGCGTTTTGTCTCTGCAATAAAATGATATAACAGAAAACGAAGGAAAGTTCCGAGAATTTGTTATTTCTAGAATGTAAAAATAAAATAACTCTATGTCTCAAGATATGCCACAATGTGAAAATTGTTTAAAATAAGGATTTGAAAAAAAAATGCTTTTTCAAGGCTATGGAAAAAAATTACTAAACACAAATATATTTTTGACTGAACTTTTGTGATGAGGATTTGTCATTATACGTAGATTTATTAGGGCTGTTGACTTTATCTTGGTTGTTTATATGTTCAAAATGCGTCAGTCATTGTACCTTCTGGCCTTCTTCAGGTGCCTGTGGCAATTGAAAATGCTGTTAGAATCTTGAGTCAAAACCCCCATTTGATCAGCAGGGGCAAACTGTTCTCATTTTGTCATTTGTGTCTGGGGAGCATCTCAGATCAGACCATCTTGTCTTGGCACCGACAGCTGAATGAGAACAGTCTACTCCAATGAATCAATTGAGGGTTTTGACTCAAGATCTCAACAGCAATTTCAATTGCAACAGGCACTTAAAGTTGGCGGTAGCGAACAACAGTGAAAACATTGTAAACATATGAATAACAAAGATGGAGACAACAGCCTGAAAAAATCTATGTATAAATATATCTTTAAACAATTGAAGCAGAAACCTTTATTAACATGAATCCTATTGAAATAAAATCAACTTTTGCTGAGCTTATCTATTAACTTAATCAAAAAATTCTCTGATGCATGTTCAGTTTATCCTTGCCTTTCACCTGGTAATCAATTCTGAACTATAATTTGTGTAATTATCAGATTTTCATACTTCAACTTGATTAGTCAATTAAATTTGATGAGATGAGTTAAGTTGTTGCATCAAATCTGCAAACAAATTGGTGTCTTATGTCAAACTTTTGGGTTCTGATTTGAAATCTCCAATAAAATTGATTGAATCTAAAAACAATTCGGAAGAAAAGGAGCTCTTTTTAAAAAAAAACTGTGAATCTTTTATTTTTAAAGATAAATTGATGAAAATTGTGATACCATTATATCTTTTTTGTCTACTTGATATATATATATATATATGGAGAGTAAAGTGAGGTGTTGTGCAATATGGGAAAGTAAAATATGCTGTAGTATTGCTATGATTTATTTCTAAACTTCCTATAAGGAATTTTTAACCAAACTGCTCAACTCCTATGAGGATTCCAAAAAGGAAGAAGAATGCAATGGTCAAATGCTCCCTACACTGGACTGAGATTTTGTAGGCCCCTGGCCTACAAGTTTCGGGGAGCCCTGGGGATATTTCCGAAAGGAAAAGTTCAAGGAAAAGGGAATTTATTCATATGAGGCTACCAATATTTAAAATTCAAAAATTTGCTTTCTGTGATTACTTGGAAACAATTTCTCAATCAGTGAATTATAAGTTCTTGAGAAAATCATTTTCAATTGTCATGAGAGCAAGTCTGTTTTAGTCATTTACAGATGTCACCCTTCCCCAAAATCCCATTGAAATTCATTGAGGACTTTCAGAGATATTGAGTGGATAAACAGACAAACGTAATAGAACACATCTACCTCCTCCTACTTAGTTGACTGACATGAACAAAAAACATATTTAATGGATAATAATTCTATCAGGATAGATAAACTAATCCTAAGCATCTTAAAAATTGAACATTTTTTGTACAGAATTACTTTGATAAATCTTTATTATCCCAGTGGTTCTCAACTTGAGGTCTGCTGGGGTCCATGAAGATATTACTGGGATCCATTAGCTCAAGTAGGTGGAGCTTTGAAAAACCTGGGATCAATGAGCCAAAGGAGTTTGCAGTCCTTCCAAATGCTTCAGGTCAGTGGGAAAATTCATTTAAATGAAAAGGGTCCTTGGTAATGAAAAATTTTGGAACCGCTGCTATAGTCCCAATTCATTGCTTTGATAGTTTCCAGGAGTTCAATGGTTGTGTCATGAGGCAAATGAATATTGGTTAACGATAAACTGTTTAGTTGGCAATTATAGGAAATCAAGTCTGTTAGCCTCTGATTTCAGCTTGACAATGTCTGGCTACGATAATGAACAAAATCATTTCCTTCCTGATCACGCGTCATCAAACTGATCAGATAATGAAGGCCATTGCAGAGAATATCTGCCAATACTCGTGACTTTAAATGAGATTATAAGTTGAAATATCGTAAATCGAATGCACTTTTAAATGTATTCTTTAGAGATCGGGACTCAATTTCCTGCTTGTGAATATTTCAATTCTTGAAATAAGATTCAAATATAGATAAACTTACCATGATTGTTTTATCAATTGAAAGAAAAATATTGTTCACAGCAATTAAATTGAATTTGTGAATTACCATTTGTATACTGGCATAAGAAAATGACTAATTGCTATCAGATGAAACGTGCATTTCTACATAGTCATCAGTGTCTAATTCATATTTACTGAAAAATTGGAGAAGTAGGCATCTTCTTTGAAAAAATATCAAATGTCATCGGAACATTCATCTATTTTTGGGGGGTTATAGATTTCCTAGAAGCATAAAATGGAGTACTATCAAAGTATGCTGCTCATTATGTGTTCTTTGCAATTAGAAAAAAGAATATGATCCTCAATTCAATATATCATGAGTCGTGCCATCTCAAGTCAGGGACTATCCGTACATTGAAATAAGAGGTGATCCATGAGGGAATTACTCGTTATACCTTCTGTTGGATCACCAAAAAGTTTGATTTTTCAAAAAAGAAGCTTCAATGCAGCTGGGTATATAGCATAAATGTACATTGTAAATTGGATCCCTCACTGAAAACTTATTTTCAAGGGGAATTTAGAAAAAAAACAGAAAAACGTTTTCCCTGGACATGATAAAGTATAAATGTTTAAATATTCAACCCTCCAGCTCTATTTGAGTGGCCTGTACACCTGATTCATATTTTCATATATAACCAGCCAGCTAGATTTGAAAACTGAAAAAAAACTTACGTTGACAGCTTTGGTGATAGTTAAGTTGAAAGTTTTTTTACAAACAATATAAATTGATCCAAGTCCTATATCCTTTGCTTTATGTTATCAGCCTGTCCCAAAGTGATCATAATGAGCTGCTTCTTCTCAATATATTTATAGCTTATTGTTATCATCCTGTTATTGTTATCTGAAAGACCCTGTCTCAAACTGATTACAATGAGCATCTTCCCCAAGGCATGGATAAGTGAGGAATGGATAAGCAAGACTGATGAGGGACCCAAAAGCTTTATTAATATTAGTTCATCAACTACATTTCTACAGACAAATCTCTCTAAATGTTTGGAGGGGCTGCTCACAGAGACAAGTCCCCAGACCCCTAAATCTTTCCAAATCTCTAGCTACGCCTCTGTGGATTCCTTTCTCTAATAAACCCTGCCCATTGATCCTGGTGTGTTTCCAGATAGAAGCTTTTTGGTCAGACTGTTTACGTCTATAAATCATTAATTATCATTATATATTTGTTCTCCACCTTCTTTTGCTGACCACCACACGACTTGTCCTACAATGGGATGGCCAATGATTTAGTGGCTACTATCACTATCAAACACAATGATCGGTCCACTAAATCACTGAAGGCTTCTCCAGTAGTGAATTTCAAGAGTTTTAAGGGTAAAGATGAAGGGTTTGTTTTCCTGGCAATATTTATGTCGATCATTGGGTGATTAGTCAAGAACTCAGTATGGAAAAACGTTAGTAGAGATTGCAAAGGAATTATGGGTAAACAATGCTCTATTTCATTGGTCTATGCAACGTCGTAAATTTTTATTTGGCATGATGAAAGTCAAAGAAAGGTAAATACTAATTTTCACTAAAAAGGACTCAGAGGGTGTATACCTTTGCCAGTGTTACTGTCACTGAAAACTGGATGAAGATCAGGTTCATAAACAGTTGTGATAAGGGGTAAGTAACTGAAAGAAAAATTTAATCAATTATCCCTTCACTCATGGCCCACCCTTCCTCAAAATATTATTGGAATTCACCGCGTACTTTTGGAAATATCCTGTGGGCCAAAATAAGTGAGTACATAAATGAATGAAAAAAAATGGAAAAATATCTCTCAATCAAAAATGAATTCTGGATGCAACTCAAAATTTGAACAATTCTTCCATACTCCAAGGCATAACTGTTCCTAGATCTATCTTTGAAATTCATTAGTAGACTTGAGGCTATGATGCAGGGGACGTTATTGTAAAATTGTTGATATTCCTGGATTCACTCCAAAATTTAATCACATCTTCCTGGGCACGTGGGTCACCCTTTCACAAAATGTCATTGGAATTCATTGAGAACCTTAGGAGACATTGCATTGATAAAAGGGCAGACAGACAGGCAAGAGTGATTTCCTATAAATTTTTGTTGACAGAGATGAATAAGTATAAAACAGATTTCTTTGCGACTATATTCATATGAAATATTTGTGATTTGACAACAATGAATATACACTTAAAAAGAAGAGTATATAACCAATGCATTCTCCCGATAGTCACTTATGGAGCTGAAACATGATACCGAACCAAGAGACAGACTCGCAATCCAAGAAGCATGCAATGCGCGCATAGGAGAACCATGCGCAACCTCACATGGAGAGATCAGAAGATAACACAGTATATCAGGAAGAAAACAGGAGTCTAAGGCATCACAGAAACTATTGGAAAACTAAAATGGCAATGAGTAGGCCATGTTGCAAGAAGGGCAGACAACCGATGGACATCGCAACTCACAACATGGATCCTCAGAGATCACATTCGCAAACGAGGCCGACAGAAAACAAGATGGAGAGATGAACCTGATATATCCAAAAAGATACTGGCTCTGCAACACCTATGATAGGGAATTGTGGTGAATCCTGGGGAAAGTCTGCGTCCAACAATGGACGTTAAAAGATTGATGATGATGATGATAATGATACATACTTCAGTTGAGTATCCGATATTTCTCATGTTCACTAATCCACAACCATTAAGTTTCACTAAACCGTCCAGCATATGCCAAAAATCAATCATAAAAGAGAACAGCCGCCTCATACCTGTGAATTTGAAACAAATCTTCACCATGATTCTGTCATAGACTGACATCTACAGAACAACCCAGAATGCGCAAAAGTTTGGAATGAGGATTGCTTAAGAGTTGTAAGCATTCAAAGATTGCCCTTGCACTAAGGTGTTTAGGAATCTATATATATCAAAACCCAAAAGCCAGTGTTGTACAGACAGAAGGAATTTGCTTTCTTGCTAAAACTATTTAACTGACTCTCAAGCATTTTTAAAACAAAAATCAAAGGCATCATGCTTTAAAATGATGTCGTTATGTGATTTCAGATCCTTTGATATCTTTTCTGATGTTTCATTCTCTGAAGAGTAAGTGATGAAAAAACTTCTTGAGAGAAATTTCATCTAGTATCATAATATATATATATGTATATATATATGTATATATATATGTATATATATATGTTTATATATATACATATATATATATATATATATATATATATATATATATATATATATATATATATATATATATATATATATGTTGTAGATATGTACAGATATATGCAGTTGTTTCTGTCTTATATATGTCTGCTAATAATGTGAATTTATATATATATATATATATATATATATATATATATATATATATATATATATATATATACATACATAAGAAAAAAGTGGAAAAAAGAAAGTCAAACTTTTTAATTATGGTTTTATGGTATTATATTTTTTTTAAAGCCTTAACCTGTTTCCAACATGTCTTTAGGAAACAAATGTGATTCTTTTCCTGGACTCCATTGTCCACTCTCCAGTAAATGAGATTAAATTCAGGTTATTAGTACATAATTCTTGATTGGAATTCAAGTTCAATGTGGGTCATAAAATTCCAGTTGTTGGTGAGTGCTTTGAGGAAAAAGAAGGGATGATGCTGGGACTTCCCTCAAAGATGTAAAGTGGCTAAAGCATCAATGTGTGTGTGAGTGTGTGTTAGCAGCTGTGGTCAAGTCCTGGTGTGTTTGGTTATGATTGTCAGTATATGTAGTAAGGGTGGTAGTATGAATGCTTATGAGAAAGTGTATCAACAGCTGTGGTCAAGTTATGATGAGTTTAGGTTTGTATGTGTGTTAGGGCTTGGAAGTGTGATGGGGTGTAGTGGGAAGGAGAGGTTTGTTAAGGGGTCCATGGGGTTATTTGGAGGAGGTCAACTTGGGGATTTTAAAAAGAAAAGGAAAGGGAGTTAGGTTTTCTAAAGTATTGATGAAATTTATTTCCTTCCTTCTTCTTTGTACAATATTGTTGGTGTTCATTTTGTAGAAAGGGAAAACTGAAAATTTTGGTTCTCATGGGGAACATTCATCTATATGCAAACTGACTTTGAGGATTCTGGTCAAGGGATCTCATATTTGCTGCCCATGTACAGTGATCCAATTCCCTAGGTGAGGAGTCTCCCTTATGTATTCCTTGTTGCAACCTCAGCAAATAGATGATGTTTTTAACATTATAAGAGGTGTTGGATTTGATTTTGAAGGTTAAAAATTACTTTTCCCTTTTTCTTGGATTTATTCAACCCTCATTGCGGATCTATTTACCTATTTTTCTATATATATATATATATATATATATATATATATATATATATATATATATATATATATATATATATATATGATAAGCATATATATACATATATATATATAAACATATAACAAACATGAATGCTTATTTCTTCTCTTTCTGTTTGTGCTCACGCATCTTATTGGTTAATTTAACATCCTGTTATAACGTGATGAATATTACGCCGTAGAAACTCTTAAAACTTTATGTCTGATCACACATTAAAACAGCATGAGTCGAGTTGAGATTTACAAAAAACTTTAAATAGAGAGATTTGAATTATCAAAAATAAATCATCTAATAAAATAGTTTTAGACTCCTTAGTCCCAATCCATACATAAATAACCCCACCATTTTTGACGGGTATATTCTGGTACATATCTATATATATTTGCATACTTACATATTTAAATGCTTGCGATTGTGTAAACAAATTCAAGTAAATATTTGTGCCTTACTTAATCAATATTTTGCATACAAGTAGCGTGCATATAATACATTGCATAAAATGTTTCTTGTTTATTTCATGTAAACATCTGAATACATGAGAAAACTTGTTTGTGTGTGCAGATATCATCAACTACTAGTGTGTTTATCAGTATATAGACACATACCACCATATATTCACATAGACTTCTTACTTAACGATGCAATATTCATCTATCAAAAAGATATCTATCTATCAATCACAGTCTCTTCAGATTCAGCTAACTATCTCAGTTTTCTTCTTTTTCTTCTTTTCTTTATCCTTCTTTTTTCAGTTTATTTTTCTCAATGTCAATCTCTTCATATTCTATGTACATTAATCCATGTTTATCTACCTACATACCTACATACCTACCCATCTATCTACCCATCCATCTATCTATCTATCAATCTATCTATCTATCTATCCATCTATCTATCTATCAATCTATCTATCTATCTATCTATCTATCTGATTAGATATCTATCAATGCAAGTTAGTAAGAATGAGATGGTTTGAAGTGGTAGTCCAGAGATTTCGGAAAAAGTATGAGAAAATCAGGCATATGGCACCAAACATCTTTGAGTAGGTAATAGTTGAAATAAAAAAAAATATCTTGAGGTTTGAGTGGGGTAGGTGGTACGGGCTGGGGCTTGTACGAAAATTGAAATAATTTGCAAAATATAGGGGAAAAAATGAATAAAAAAATCCAACAGTAAAAATGTCACAAAGTTATCAAGAGAAAAACAAGAAAAAAGCTATTGTGTTTGTTTGGCTTTAGTTATGTCTTGAATATTTAGGATATTTTTGTTTGTGTAAATAATGTGAGTTAGTGGAAGAGAAAAATATACTTTTGGGCCGTGTGTAAATTGTGTAGAGAAGGGTAGTGGTATAAGACAACTAACTAGCTTAGCAGTGGTCCAAAATTATACAATTATTTATGTTTGGACAAATTATACAAATATTCATTTTTAGTAGAAATGTTTTTATTGCAATAATTCTTTGATGAGGACTTTGTCAAGTAGAATGATTCCAAACGTTTACCCTGACCTTTTTCTGTACTTTTAAGTTGGTCAGATTTTTTGCTCTAATCAGAACTTCATACTTCTAAACATAGATATATAAATTTGTGAAGAGTATCCTTTGGAAACATGAAATGAAATGTATTTGATTGATTAGAAATAAAATTCTGGATTTGAACTTTTTTTAAAAATCTTATTACAACCTTTATATAAAAGTGAAATCTATAAGTTTTTAAAACACAAAAAATTCTAATCCAGAATTTGATTTTTAATATAATTAAACACTTTTTATGGCCCTTTTCGTGTTTTGGAACCATACCCTTCATTTGTAGAAGTCACCAATACATAATTGATCCTATATATTTATCAATTTTATAATTCAAAGTATTTTCTGATCAAGATTTTACATCTGTCAAAAGTACTTTTTCATTTTGACTGGTTCAAGTGATAAAATTAGTTTTACTTTTCAAACAAACTCAGTTATATCTTTAAGCCAGACAATATTTTTGATTTTTTTCAATCCTGCCTATGTAAGGCTAAGAGATTAGAGGGAAATAACAGAGATGAATGGAGAGAGAGGGAAGAGATAGAGAATAAGAGGGGGAGGAAAGAGATAAAAGACAGAAAGGAAAGTGAGTTGAGGGAGAAGGAGAAAAAGTAGATAAAAGAGAAAAGAGGAAAGAACAGAGAGAAAAAGGAGGAAAGAAAAATAAGAAAAGGAAAAGCGAAAATAAAAAAGGAGAAGAGAAAGTTAGAAGAAAGAGGGGAGAAAAAAGAAAAAAGAGAGAGAAACGGAGAGGAGACAGAAGTTAGAGAAAAGAAAGAGAAAAGAAGAAGGAAATAATGACAGAAAAGAGAGAAAGGGAAGATAGAAAAGAAGGAGAAAGGAAAAAGAAAAAGAAATCAAAAAATGAAGAGAAAGTGACAAAGAAAGAAGAAGATGGTTAAAGAGTTCCATATAGAACATGGAGAAAGTTTCCAATTGAGTTCAAATCCAGAACAATGAAAGAAAAGTATTGTCAAAGCAGAGCCATACCCACAAGAGTCGTATGTAAATGTTTTGTATTCCCAAGAGTGAAGAATTTGAAGAAAGGATCAACAGTGCTTTTGAAAAGATTTTTGGTTTTCTTCTTTTACTTACATTGTTGGGATTTGTTTATTTCTTTATTTTGATGTGCAAAATCTTTAGCTTAGTTTTGTTTTTCTTTCAACTTTTATTCCTTAATTTAATATATATAAATATGTGTGTGTGTGTGTGTACTATCTATGTATATAGATAATACATGTATACATTTATATATACATGTATACGCACAAATACCCATACATAATGGGTACAAATGTCACCATTTTTATGCACATATATATATATATATATATATATATATATATATATATATATATATATATATATATATATATATATGTATATATAAATATATATATATTCAGGCTTATATAGATGAATACATACCTATATATAGACATGTATGCACACATGAACAGATAAATTGAGTGCCAAAAGTACCTGATACATTGCAAAAATGTATCCGTGAATTTCTTCACAGGTAATAACTAGTCCATAAATATTTGTAATGTATACATGATGCAGGTAATAATGATATTAATTAAGCTTTACTGATTCCTCCTTTGTCATACATTTTAGGATTGTTGGAAGGCATCTAACATTTCTGCAGAAGTCCAATGTCAGATCTCGTAAAATCCATGATAATCCAATCTTTCCTCCCTTAGTATAAACATCAACTTCTGTAACTTTCCATTTTTTGTTTGCTGTATTTCATTGATATCAATCTTAATGTTGACATAAGTATAATTGCAATAGGTTTTTTCTTTCTTTAATGCTTTTGGTGTTTTATTTTATACTTTTATTTTTGCTGCACAAATTTACTTAACTCTTAACATTTTTGTGTACTTTTTTTCTCTCTGGAGAACCAATTTCGGTGGCTTTCTTTGCTTTATCTTTGTTTTTTGTTTTTTTACTACTCTCTGTTTAACCCTTCATGGTACAGTCCTCAAGTACATTTCAATTTCAAGTTATTCATGCCTTGAAGTTTCACTCAAAAAGCATGTTCTGAGGATGCCATCAGAGATTCTTCCTCACACGACCTCTCTGAGGAGGCTACAGCTCATGGTGACTTGATAGAAAAAAGTGTCACAGAACTATCATCCTCTTTCTATGATTGGCTGTAGGTCATTGACTGGCTGGTATGCAAAGGTATGGAACCTGACCGCTTGAGTGACAACTCTGAAAGATCTGTCAACAGGGTTCTGATGGAAACCCTGCATCAGGAATGTACTTGATGGTTGATAACAGTGACCAACAATGGCCAAGCTGATTACAAGTACTTCTTTCATTGCATTTAACTGCATGTGTTCAGGTATCAAGTAATTCACCTTAAATGTAAAAGCATTTTATAAGATGCTTCATCAGACAATAACCAAGAAAAAGATTTTCAACAAGTGTTTAAAGAGCTCCAATTCTATCATGAATAGTTTTATACAGACAAAACCCTATTGTACCAAGTGAACTAAAAAAAAGATGTTTCTCTTTGATCTTAAAATTTGCTCAACCAATTGTGAATTTCGAATTTTTTGTTTCAACAACTCTGAAGAAAAATTACACATTGAACAGGAAAGGGAAAATCTTCTAAATGAAATCAACATCTTCTCATTCAGGTTCTATATTCTTCGATGTAGGATGACAAAGTGGTTATTTGATAGGCCCCCACCTTTCATTTCCAAGTTGGTTGGTCATCACCTTAAATGCGCAACTCAAGTTTTTTTGTTGGGACACCTTCAAAGCTAGCCCTTATGTCTTCTTTTTGGCTTGATGTACCATCTTGGACATTGTAAATCTCCAGGTTGTAGGACATTGGGGAAAGGTGGGCCGTGATGTTCCCTACCTTGGCATAGTGGCCAATGATGTCATAGCGAAGGGGTGATATATCTATCTCGTACTCGTTGCACTTGCTATTTACAGATGGTCACCCATATTGGTAAAGACCTGACTCAACATTGCTTAACTTTAATGACCTTCATGTTTAATGCACTTTTGGCCATACTGCATGATTGCGTTGAAAATCAGCATTCTTCATCTTGTTATTAATGTAAGAAACACTATCCACTTGGGATACATATGCAACTATTCCAGCTACCAAACCTTAATTTACATTGAAACTATCATAGCTACCAATGCTTTTCAAAAGAATTCAAATTATTTTCTGATTATAACTTAAATACTCAACTACAATAAGTAAAAAAATAACTTTTGTTGCCTTCAATAGTTTATAGAATAACTGGAAATAATGAAAAAAATATGTATAGAAAGTAATCTGTGACAAAATAATATTTGATGATAATTGTTGTCTTTTCTAAGGCAATGAAATCAGTGTGTGTGTGTGCATGGGTGTGAGTGTGTTTATGTGTATATTCACAAATATATGACAAAACATCTCATCAACCAAGTCTCCCTTTGAGTTCTGGCTTTTCCCAAAGAGATTTCAAACTGTGGACGAGATTAAAGTGAACGTAATGATGCAGTTGATGACCATTACGAAATAGGATTTTGCAGGCTGTTTGGAAAACTAAAAAGGGAATAATGTGTGAGCTCCCAAGGGAAGGCAAATTAGGTTCTATGGCTATAATCGATTGTTAATATTAAATCGTTTGATATTTTCTGAACAGAACTTGAATGTGTGTCTATATACATACATATATATATATATATACATATATATATATATATATATATATATATACTTTATCAAGAAATGAATATATGATTTGACTGAATGATTATGGATTGCATTATATTACTTTCAAACTGTTATTTAGAATGATCTCCCGTTATTTCACTGTGAAGGTATCATTTAGACTAGGCAATATAAATAGAATAAACAATTAAAGAAAATCATTTCCTACAGCAGCCCCATTTTCTTCAATTGTTTATTCTATTTATGGTATCTTGAGTGAATGATACATTAACCGTGTAATGATGGGAGAACACTACAAATAATCATTCCGTCGCATTACATATATCCATTTCTTAATATGTATATATATATATATATATATATATGTATATATATATATATATATATATATATATATATATATATATATGTATACCTACAAATGCACATGTACAATAGATAGATTTATGTAGATATTCATGTAGAGGTATTTTTCCATATATATGTGTGTCTGCATGTACATAAGCATACATACATACACATATACATATACATATATACAGGTATATATTCATACAATTGTGCATGGAAATGAAAACACAGGCACATATGAATCTGTAAATGAATGTGTATGTTGATATGTTCATGCTTGCATAAAAAGGTTAATACCTAATTGGATGTAAGTACAAAGACTGTTAGGAAAGTATCCAACCATTGAATATCAATGAAAATATAGCCTACCAAATGTCTTAGTTCCCTTTAAAGTTTGCCAAGTTACATCAAGGCCACCTTCCCAGTTCTTGAGATATATTCGAATAAGCTGGGTACTTAGCAGACTGACCTTCTATGTATAGTATATGTGTGGATATATATATATATATATATATATATATATATATATATATATATTAGGGGGTTTGAGCACTCTTAGGTAGGTCACCCATCTGTGAAAAGCAATGATTCAATGCTCTTCTAACCCTTGAATTTAAGCAGACATCGAGTCTATAGCTGCAGAGTTGTAATACGATGAAACCGCTGTCTGTGGATGAAAAAATATATATATATATATATATGGGTTACATTCTATGCCATTTGGATGTAAAGTGTATGGACGTCAGATGAAGATTGTATACTATACAAGCCTGTGGCATACTAGACCATAAGTATACCACTTGTATTGACTAAATAGTAAAAATTATGCACTAAATTACTGATGATCTCACATCATGTGCACATTTTTAAAGGAGGATATATTTTATATATCATTTATAACATGCATCATTGCTCTAGTTATGCACCTTATGCTTGCCTAGGCCTGCTTACATACCAGCTGTAGCTTTTTATTTCATTTTTAACAGAAAATACTGTAGTAATTATAGTTTTGATATGAAATAAAGTAATATTGTAGAGTTACATTCAGTAAGATATGCATTGGTGAGCCTATGTTGACAAAACTTTGTTTACTTTTGTCATGGATTACAAATTTCAGTATGTAAATAATGTTTCAATATCATATGTCTTGCCATTCTGTATGCAATCATTTTCATATCTTAAAATCACCATGAAGTAATCAAAGTATAATTGCATAGAATTTCATCAAAATAGAAAGACATCACGGAATCAGCCAACCCTAAGCAACATTTTCATGGCATAATGATGCACTCAAGGGAACACAAAGTTAATTTTGATTTGTGCAGTAAACTTTTATGCTAAATATAATTGATTTTCAGTAATTTTTTGAACTTTTCTCTTCATCCCAAATGTACTTTTTTTAATATTTTTAAAGTTTTTTGATCAACAGTTTTATAAATGAATTAATACCACGGCTGGATATGATTATTATCATTGAAATCCAAAGGAATTCCCACATTTCCCACAACAGAAAGTCTTCTTAGGTCTTATAACTAGTATTGTATCATTTGAAGCAAAAATAAAGACATCACATCCTCCAATGCCTGATGGGTGTGGCCGACTCTCTACTCATGGGTAGGTTTTCTTTTGAGAAAATATGTTCAGTGTAATTTTTTGCGTTTGTTTTCTTCTTTTTTTTTGTAAATTACTTTACACACAACAAAAACAGTTTGCACATCTCTTTCCATCATTCAATCAAAAAAAAATAAAAGCTTGAAAACTTATTTAGGAATTGCTTTAATCATAGATCAAAATATGGTATTGAAGATTTCACAAGTTGCCTGGTCAGCCCTATGCTGCAGCATATGACAGAAAACTTTAGTAGACTTTTTATCAATAAGAAGGTTGAATTTACATTAAAAGGACAATTAGAAATACAGTAGAGTAAATAAATAAGCCTTTTGTTTGTTTGTTTGTGCCTCCTCTCTGCTGAAGTCACGCGGCCTCTCAACCTAATATTCTGCATGTGAACTGATGAGAGGTAAACTTACAACATAGGCTGTGGGAGATTAAGCTTGGAGAACTTTTGAGGTCACCAGAGGTAATTTCTTGGTTATTTTAAACCAATTTTCAGAGTTGTGGAGCCACAATTTTTCACAAAAGATGCTGAAATTTAACACATAAGTACATCACATGGTAATGGTTGCAATCTTTTTGACATTGACTTCTGAGGGCATACAAGGTCACAAGAGGTCATTTCTGGTCATTTTAAAATTATTTTCTGAGTTTATGGCCACAGTTTAGCACCTATGAAACTGAAATTAGGCATAGAGATACATCTTTCAATGTCAAAGATCATATACAATGCAGAGTTAACTTCTGAGGTCAATACTGGTCATTTCTCACCAATTTTGCATCAGCAATACTGAAATTGAGCATCTAGGTACATCTTTTCATATCAAAAGTAACAGGTTGAGAAAGATTGACTTTGGAGGTCATTCAAGTCATCAAAGGAAATTCCTAGTCATTTCTACAAAATTTTCTAAATTTTTGGCAATAATCTTGCTCTGATGTAACTGAAATTTAGCATCTGTTTGGTGAAGGTCAAAGGCTGAACGATATTGACCTCAGGAGTCATTTGAGGTCACCAGAGATCATTTTTTGTGGTCATTTCATTTTAGTAAATATTTCAAGTTGTTAGCTTCAATTTTGCATCTAAGAAACCGGAATTCGGCCAAGAGATAGATTCTTTTAGGGCCGAAGTATTCAGAAATGTGATTTTGACTTTGGAGTCATTCAAGGTTACTATATATCATTTTGGTTATTTCCAATGAATTTTCCAAATTGTTGGCTACAGTATTACATCTCAGAATGCAACTTTACACAGCAAAAGTTATAGGTAATGAAATGTTGACACTAAGGGTCACTAAACATCACCTGGAAATCATTTCTGGAAATTGTAACAAGGCACAAAGATAATATCTCTAGATTGCTAGCCTTTGTCTAATTTCTCCAAGCTTTTCTCATAAACAGACTTATATTGGCAGTTCTAGGGTTAGAACTTTACTCCCCAATCAACATTTTCATGCTGGCACCCAATGGGAGGAACACACATATAGTGTATCCAGGTGCCCGGTCAAACTAAGTGACAACATCATTTGTTTTTTTTTGTTTATCGGAATGTCTTCCATTATAAATACTTTTTCATGGGTACATAATGTAGATAATCGTTTTTTTTTCATTCGCTGTGTTGCGTAAGAAGAAATATATCAAAGAATATATCTTTCCTCTATGGATATATTTCAAGTTATTTTCCCCCTGGGTAATGCTGGGTATCCCTGCTAGTATATCTAATATTGCTATTGAATATACACTGTAGATATGTACCAAGCCATTATATGTCTCGCTGCGCTATCATTTCGTTTCAGTTTTAAACACCACTACGTCTGCTCACATTTGTTCGGTCCTGGTTACTGATCAAAGTTATTCAACTCAATCAAAACTCTATTGGCCTTCGGACATTTGTACAATTGGACATTAAGTGTAAGGATGTTAAGCAATGGATACCTGTATGTGTATGTGTGCGTGAATATTTATAAAATCTTGAGTGCGAATTTTTAGTGTCCCTATGTGCGTTAAGATAAAAGTTAATGGCATTTACTGTCTTAAAGAACTGGGTTATCATTGTTGAACAATCTAAAAGCACGGGAGATGATAAGAAGGAAGAATTCAAATAATAAAACAAAAAAAAACATTTCAACCCTAGTGGGGAAAAAAAACCAATGATCATCATCATCATGTACATCATCATCATGTACATCATCATCATCATCATCATCGTCATCATCGTCATCGTCATCGTTTTTTCAATGAAGAATCAGATACACAAGGATGTCTGTGGCTACTTTTCCAGAGGAGGATATAATCAGAGAGGCAGTTATGGTAAAAAGTACTCTCTTTCTCTCTCTCTATCGCTCTCTCTCTCTCTCTCTGAACGTCTCTCTCCCTCTTATGCTCTCTCTCTCTCTCTCTAAAGCTCTTTTATTTTCCTGGACCAGGCCTTATTTTGTAATTCTAAAAACCTACTTTTCTAGTTTCCCTTTCTAAAAATGAGAATGGGTGACATTGATTGAAAAAAAAGTTATTTTGCCTAGATATAAGTTTGGAAGTTAACATCATGAGAAGAATAGATGAACAAAGAACTAAAATGTATTACCCACTCTAGTTAAATGAAACAAGTTCAGTGGAAAACTCCATTCATTCAAATGGTGGGTATAAGATATTTCTATTCACAAAATTGTTACCTTTAAGTGAAAGAGTTCATTGTTACAGACTGAAGAACAGAAAAAGTAATATTATTTATTACATAAATAACTCTGTGTGGGTGCGTATATGCATAAACATGCATATGTAAATATGTTTATATATATATATATATATATATATATATATATATATATATATATATATATATAATACACACTTATGTACATACACACACACACATACACACACACACACACACACACACACACACACACACATATATATATATATATATGTATATATATATATATATACAAACAAATACATATATCTAAATGTACATGCATATGTATGTATGTGCATGTATGTATGTGTGTGTGTGTGTATAACTTTGAAAAAATTTGTACCTGTCAAGAAATGAGGACACTATTGATGTCCCTGCCGATTACGTGACAAAGCAACTAGATCATTCTCCATGTCTGGGATATGCTGTCTCTGGAAATGAAAAGCAAAACAGAAAAACAGAAAAAATGTTGCAGTCTGTTCTCTTTAGGCTACTAAAAAACAAACTGACCAAAAAAAAAAAAGGAAAAAAAAATGCCTAACCTGCAATTTATTCATTTATATGCATCGTAGCAGAAAATGATAGATCTTTCCATTATCTCTGACACTCATCTGTGGCCTCGTTCTTCTTTTACCGTTGCGCTCACTTCCCTAACCTGTCACCAATGTGCCTCCCATCATGTTGTACAAGCACGCTTTACTAATAGGGACGTTACATAAATGGTCTCTTTGAGATGAATATATTGTTCAAGTTTTCTACCAAAGGCGATGTGCACGTGGGCTAGAAAAGTAAGTACCTCACAGAGATAAAGTTTCTCCAATATGGACTTGAGCCACATCCAGTGTGATATTCAATGTGAATATTAACTAATGTTCACTATTGACTCATACCCTATCCGGAGGTGAAGTGCTAGAAGAGTGGGAGAGAATTTTAGGCTGCTTACTCTTTGGGGAGTAGGGATTGGATTTGCTAAAGAATTACTCCAATCTAGAGAAAAATTTTGAATTTTAAACTATTAGAATTGAGGCCATAAGGGATGTGTATTAAGACAAATACTTACTAATTTTTCTCATCTGTGAATCATTCATATGAAGAATTTATTATATAAGTATAAGTATATCTAATGGAACACCATTCCAATGCTTTTCCGCAGCATAACATAAACGCAATCTTTCAACTGTATTTTATTCTTATTTTCTCCACTCATAGATTTTATAAGAGCATTTTAATTTCATAATCAATACGCAGGTATGTAAAAACACCTAAGGGATCTGAGCCACGCTGTCTTGCATAGTTCCAGGTCACACTTAAGCAAGATGTACCTTGCACATGGTCTATCATTAGATGCGGAGAACTTACGCTGCAAATGTCACCCACACACCCTCAGCAGAAATGGTTCAATCCTCCTCAAAGAGTGTGGCAGGGTTTGTGCAAAGTTGGTTCCCACAGTTTCTGTAGACTTTGCTAGGAAATAAAGTTGGGTCTACAAAAATGAAAATCATGATCTTGCTGGGTTTTATTGAAAGTTGACTTATGTTATTGTTCAGTGTGAGCTTTCAGCATATTTTGGTATTCTCCAAACTGAATGAGGTTTTCAGAAAGGAATTTCAATGATACAAGGTTCCCCAAAATCCTGTAAAGATCTCTATTTTCTGGTATGAACATTCACAAGATGTCATTGAGATTAGGACCTTAGGTTCCTGGTATCCCAGGCAAGCTGAAGTTTGGTGCCTTAGAGATTATTTAACTCTCAGATAGTCCTGCCAAATCTTTTATTTCATGGGTAATCTCATAGAAATTCAAATATATCCATTAATTTTTTTTGTAAATAACTACTAAATGAATAGATATATGGCTATCAGTCTAAATAAGCTAATGGTCAGTCCAGTAAACTCTTATATTCAGATTTAGCTTATCTATCGTGTAGCTTTTATTTAGACAGAAACCTCAAGGTGCAATTTTTCAAAGCCATAGTGACCTACTGCATGGTTCTGAAAGATGGACACTAAAGAAACACTTTGATGGAAATTATACAAGACTGATGAGAATCGCACAAGACATCTCATGGAAAGAGATTATGGAGATCTTGATCACATTTCCAATATGATAAAAAGCGATAGGCTGAGATTCATTGGACATCAGTGAAGAGAGAAAAATCAAACACTACGCTAATTGCTCATATGGGAACCTACTCGAAGGAAAAGATGAAGACCTTATCCATGCACAATATATTTCGAACTAATCTGCAAAGGAAAGAACTCACAGCAACTACTCAAAACCAGGTTGAGTGGTGGAATATAGACAGGGGAGTCAAGTTCAACTCTGTAAAAAGAATTTTACCAAATTCTTTACAGTCTAAGAAGTTCAAATATCAATTTATTTTATTCAATTCATTTTTTTTATCTTTTGGAAGAATAATTTGTGCTAGGAAGTCAAGAGTATATGTGTACTTGGCGGACAGTTGTGCCAGAAAATGACATCATATATATATATATATATATATATATATATATATATATATAGTACATGAATTGATATAATAAATGAAAAATCAGAAAAAGTGGAATAGTGAGATGGCTTTTTAGAAAAGATGATATATATATATATATATATATATATATATATATATGAATCATAAATTGTGTTATATTATATAGAAACTTATTTGGAAATGTATTAGGGATGAGTGATAGAATTGTGGTATTTCATGTCTGTTAATTCTTTTTTTGAGATTGAAAATGTAAGTTTATGAGTTGTTCATGCCTACATGAATGAAAGCATTGGCCACGCATTTTGGCTCCAGACCAACTCAACTGCAAAATCTGACCCTGAAAGCCAGAATTTGGATCTCGAGACGCCTCACTCAATCTACCCATCTTAACACCCCTCTACCATCCATCGCTTCACCCGGCTGTCAGGCCATAACAATCCTGGGTATGTTATGCCAATGGCCACAGTCTGTCCCTTGTTATGAATGTAAATCTTTATGAAGGAGTCCAGAGACATGGACAAATCAGACAAATAAATATTAAAAGGCATTGGAAGAATTGGCTCAGTGATGAGCAGTCAGGACTGAAGACCTAAGGGTTCAAAATTTAGTTTCAAATAAATTCAGTAATCAAAACAATGAATACGTGTATTTATATAAATGTATATTTATCCATTAATATATACATCTGTCTCTCTATCTTCCTCAAATATTAGTTTGACGTAAAATCATAAATTAAAAATGTTTATGAATTAGTACATATATATATATATATATATATATATATATATATATATATATATATATATATATATGTACTACTGAATTCCTATCTATCTTCCAATGGCTAGATAATTTTATAGGAATAAATATATTTCCAAATGTCTTTTGGTCACTGCTATTTCAGTAAATATATGAGCCAAAGTGGAATATTGCAAGAATGGTAGCTACTGTCTTGTGACAACAGTGTACATCAGGGTCAGAGGTAAAGAAGCAAGCAAACTGGCCTTGCGTACTTCATTTTGATGTTTTGAATGCCACAATTATCAGTTAGGAGGAAGATTGGAGCATTTCCCAGAAATGGCACAGCTGGTGGGGAAGTGTTTTTCAGTTATGGTGGATTCCTATCAGCAGTTATTCAAAGAGTGAAAAATCACCAACTTCCAAAAAGACATTGGGTGGCTTATTCCCAATGAAGGCATTTCTACCAAACATAAACCAACAAAAGGGCAACTGTAGCATGAATCGTAGATAGCTTTTAAGAGGGTGAAAGATTGAATACATCACATTACACAGTAAATCAATCATTGTTGTTTACGGAGTTGAATAGGCATCTTAACCAATGTCTGTTGCCAAAAGCATCTTCAATGGTCACATGAACCATGAAATTTGACCTCATATCAAAAGAAAAAGGTTACCTTGTCCAATAAGTTTTTCTCTCCCCTGAATAAGGAGGACTGTACTTGTGCATTGCTATCTTGGAGAAGAGATGAAATCAGTCTGTACAGAGGGAAAACAAGTCAGGGAAGACAGTGTTTGAGCAACATTATCCATCGACATTATGGGAAGGGCCCAGCTAATGGTGAAGAGAACAAATTAAAAGAAGAGGAATAGAAGAAGAGGATGAGTGTAAAGAAGCCAGACTTAAAAACAGAGGAACAGGGAGGAAAGAAAGTAGACAAAGAAAAAGAAAATGAAAGAAGAAGAAAAAAAAAACCCTGAAGATAAAGGCATGAACATCAAGTGAATAGACACAGTGAATGTTGAAAAAAAGCAAAAGTGTGAGGACACTTATTCTCAATTTCTTGTTCTCAAAGCCATCTCCATCAATCAGGCTGGACTTACCCCCTTCAGCCTTAATCTTTCCTTCCATTGCTACTTTTGAGTTGTCATCAGAAAAGGAAAAAAAAAAGATTTCAACAACAAAAAATATGGATCGGTGCTATTAAGAAAATGTAATTCTTTTTTTCTACTCATCTTTGGTTATTTTTCTTGTTTTTGAGAATTCCTCAAAGAAAAGCAATATGTCCAATCCAATCCTTGGCCTTTGGGAGCTAACAAAACTGAGAGATGTTTGAGATCACTCTTTTCTATCATGTGTCTAGTATCCTTACCGTTGTTGTTTATATCACAACATTTCAGCCCATACATTCTTCAGCCTATCTCAAGTCTATTGATCATCCAGTAATCCTTTTTGGATGAATATTATATTCATGTGTCTTCTTGATTTTATTTTTCTAATTTTGATCCCTTGCTAATTCATATCTAACAACCACAACTGGAATTCTCTTTGCATATTGTAAAAGAAAAATGATCTTTACTAGGGACAGATGGGTGTGTACAGAAGCGTAGATAGAGATTTCAGGGCCCAGGGGTCTTGGCTATTTTGAAGACCCTACATTTTGCCAACAGATTTGTCAGTAGGAATGAAGTAGTTGGAAGACTACCTCCAAAGCTTTTGACCCTCCTGCTTCATCGGGTCTTGAGGGAGGGGTGTTTTCCCCCTCACCTCTGATTGAGTTATTTTTTTCCATACCCCATACGTGCATATCATAATTCTTGATTATGAGCATGACTATAAGAATTTTTTTTTTTTTTAAAAGGACTTTAACTTTTACCACTGTCTAAGTTTATCCGTCTGTTTGTCCACACAATATCTCCAAAAGTTCTCAATGGATTTTGATTACATTTGTGGGTGTTTGTGTCAAAGGTAAACGAATAATTATTCAGGGTGGGTTTTTTTTTCATTTTGCTAACCTTGTGAGAAAAGACAACTTTGCAGCTTTTTGAATGTAATAACACGGTAATGGCCAAGTCATTCTGACTAAGGGAATTAATCAAGTGTTGAAATGAATCAAGATTCAAATGGATATCTCTGATGAATAGTTATTACAAGCTTTTGTCACAGTTCAGTCTGGAATTTGCGACTTGCTTGTTCAGTCTTCAATGAGAAAGTCATTGTTTCCCTTCTCTGTGGAGAAATTTTAATAACTGTCATTAGCTTGGTACTAGGCAGACCAAATGTCTACACAGATTTTGTGCAGACAAAATTTTCCAGCTCCCATGACTATTTAGTTTGTTGCTGTTGTTTTCAATCTTCCATTTGTATTGTATAAGAAGATGACAGTCAAAATATTTCATCCGTCAGTTTTTTCATTCTCCTTAATCTATTTACTTGAGCATTCTATCATACTTTTCAATGCTCTGCCTTTCACGACTATGGATGATGGGTTGAACTTCCCGGGTTTCAAATCAGTAGTCTGTCTATTAGACTGGTGGCCAATCAAGGCAAAAGAGCCCAGTTTACCCTGCTATTTACTCGTAGCTGGCGGAAGGAGAGATGGATTCATGCCTTGTCCAAGAGTATTATTGCAAAATGGATGCTACCTGTCTTGGCCAAAGTTTTAAACACTGTTCGCAGATTCAATTTTTGGTGCTGTTAATTGTTAATCCACCACAACAATCTTTAGCTTCTCAAATTCTTGTTCACAAACTTCTATCTCATCTTCTGAGGTTATTTTGAGACTGAAACTTGACTATAAGAACAAGGACTTTTCAAAAAGACTTGAGACAAAGGAAAAAAAGAAACAGACTCGGAAATTATAGATTCCAAATAATTGTCAACTCTGAGAATAGCATAAATAGAATATGTTACAATGTAAACAGATGTCAAAATTATTTTTCTTGTAATTAATAATTTCAATCACATCAAAGGAAAAGTTTCTTTCCTAGTCAAATTTTTTGTACCTTTGAGACAAAATCATCAAGAATTCATTTTGAGTTTATGTGTTTTAAATAATTACTGAATTTGTCAGCGTATAAGGCAAATGATTTACACGTATATTTGGGGAACTGCAACTCACTGAAACTCATCCAAGCATTGTAGCTTTAAGCTTTGTTAGTAGTCGTAATATCAGCACATTGGAGAGTATAGTTTTACTTTGCAAAATTACTTTTGCCGTGAAAAATGATGGCAGTATTTAAATAATTGTGCAATTCCAATGTTCTTGAAAAATATCAAAAACAATATGTTGTTCAGCATTTTCTTGTCTATGTTTAACCAACATGAACAAAAAAATAAAAGTTAGGGAGATTACTCTATAAATAGCATTTGATAGTTATCTCCTTTGACAGATGTCGCTGGTTGCTGACGTATTATATGGGTTGATGCATCTTATACACTGGTAAATACAATAAATATTTGCAGATCATAGAAACTCATCAGATAACCAGAAATAAACAGCCGTTTGGAATTAACTGAAAATATGATACTTTTCATTTTCCATGATAGTTGTCACATTTACATATTATATTCATATACAAAATATAAAAACTGTTATAGGATGGACATGGTATAAAACAATAATAAGGAATCCAAAAGCCCCCAAAAAACTTGACTATGTATCCACGAATAGCTGCAAGAAGAAAGGTTATTCTTTATTGTGCCCATTACTTGTGCAATCTCTGCTTTACTGCACAGCATTTCCAAAATGAAATTGAAAATACTTACAAATAGATTAACAAACACTTCAGACGAAAACCAACTGCAAGGAACAAGAATGCAGTAGAAGTAGATATCTGATAATAGACCACCTACACACATTAAACCAGTTGATTGAAAAGACAGGAGAATACAACAAACCACTTTGTTTGACTTATGTAGACTATGGAAAAGCCTTTGATTCAATGGAACACAACTTCAACTCAATACAAGGTATATCTGAGAATATATAAATGAAAAATAGTACTGTGATAATTAGACTTCATAAAGATACTAGCTAGATGAAAATTGAAAAAAGAGTGAGACAATGGGATAAAATATCACCCAAATTCTTTACCATGAGCCTTAAGAACACCTTTCAGAAAACAGACCGGGAAAACATGGGAGTAAACATAGACGGAGTATATTAAAACAATTTAAGATACTGTGAAGATGATGTATTAATAGCAGTGGAGGATCCACGGAATATGTTAAGTGATCTAAATAGGGAAAGCCAAAAAATAAAGTTAAAGATGAACAAAACAAAGACAAAAGTAATGTTCAATGATAGAGTCGTGGAAAAGATCAAAAGAATAGATTGAGGAAGACATTAAGAAATACAATGACCTAGGTCAAGTGATGAAGCAAGAGAAAGACTACAGAAATGAAATAAGATGGAGCATAACAGTTGGCTGGAAAGAATTTGGTATAAATAGAGACATACTGAAAAGCAAATTGCCAATATGTTTAAAACATGTAAAATAAAACCAACATATATTACCAGCAATGATGTGTGGGAACTTAAAAAACTACACAAAACTACGCAGAAATAAACTCAGAGGGCAATGGGGAGAACAATGTTAGGAATTAACCCTTTGGGATAGAAAAAAATCAACATAACTCAGAGAGAAGGGACCTAGGAAAGGCCTCTGTCCTGCAGTAGACTTATAACAACTGATGATGATGATGATGATGATGATGATGATGATGATGATGATACATTTGTATATATATATATCTATATTGGTATATACATGTATATATTATGATATCCATATTGCTCACAATTGACAATGCTCCTAGGTGAGAGGAAGGGTCCATAGTCAATAGAAAGTTCACTTTCCCATCAGTTATTTCATTTTATGGAGACATTTCCTTGGCACCCAAATGATATCCAGTTGATATGCATTGGAGCAGCAGTTATGGTGAAGGAGCTGCTGGAATGAAGCCCACATATGTTTGACTCTATCTGCCAGTCTTGGAGATTGTTTTTCAAAAGAGATAAAGCAAAGAAAAAGAGATTCTTAATTAAAATTATGCAAAGAGTACGAAATGCAAATCAAATACTTATTCATACTTATACGCACACAGGAACAGAGAGGTAAAAACATGTTCAACTGTAGAGGTAAATACAGACAGACATATCTATTTCAATAAAACCAGAAATTGTTCGCTTGTATGCATCCTATGGCCCGCCAAACGGCTGGAACCTGGCAGCTGAAAAGTAGTCTAAGGTTAACTTGACTTGGGGATGAGTTTTGGATATCACAATTCATGCCTTTCCTGAGGGCATTAGTTCATAAGTAAATGTAGATAATCTCACATTTTGAACTCAGCTCAATGATTCAATTTTCTGAGTTCCTGATATTTCTTCAAGATAAATAAATGCTCATGATTAGACTGTGACGTTGCATAAAAAGATATCATTTTTTGTTGTGGCCAGTAGTAGCAGTTTTGCCTCTAGATTGATCTATAGCAACATCTAATGATGTCAGTAGAGATTATAAGATATATAATCTATGTTTACTTATGAACTGATGCCCTTGGAAAAGGCATGAATAGTAATGAATGTTGCAATTGACATTGAAAATGAATATTGATTGAAAAGAATTCACACAGTATTTATTCACATTTGTACAGTATTTTGAAAAAAAAAGGATTACTTATATGTCTCTGATGGTATGGACACATACAAAGAAGCATAAAAACAAATATGGACAGGTCTTGATAGTCACTCAATAGAAACAGTCATGTGATCAGTATCTTTTAGCAATGTATCTTGTTGCAGGTGATGAATCAAAAAATCAGAGAAAGTGGTGATCAATAAATAAGTTACTTCTCTATCCTTTTGTTGGGCACTGATCATGAAAAAGTTTGGATTTTCTGATAAAATATGTGAATGTTGCTGGACACAAACTAAGCAACTGACTTAGCATAAACTTATAATGCAAATTGAGACCCTGAAAAACTATAATGAGGTGAAATTGAAAAAAAAAACAAAACAAAAAACACCTTGTAATTCCCTACTGCCTGTCAGCCAAAACATACAAGTAGTAAGTGTTTGTTACTCTTATAACTTTTTGCATGATTAGAGACTTCTTTCTTAGATGCAATAGAAAATTTCTACAAAGAAAAAACAAAAGAATCAGATCAAGTTAAAATTTATGATGACAGCCCTAACTTTTCTTGTCATGTTAATCAAGTAAAGTTCTCCATTATCAAGACTGGCTAGTTGTAAAGGTTTACTTACAATTGTTTGTAATTTCTAAATTCATCTTTACAATGTAACCAAGCACTTGAGCTCAAAAGGCTCACGAGTGTCTTTGCATGTATGTGTGTGTTTATTCTTGCAAACTTCACCCTATACCCTATGCCAGGGGACTTGATTCTGGACAACTCCCCCAGGCAGCGGGCTCGTATAAGTACGAGCAATTTTGCCCCACTCTGGGATGATCTACTACAGGTCAACCGTGGCCTCCCAACTGCTCTCTCCTCCTGTGAATTCCAGTCTCTGCTGTTAGAATTTAGGCTTATTCTTTGTCATAACTCGAACACAAACTCACAAATTTTGTACACCCAGCCATAACAGCTACGTCACTGCAGCCCTCAATTAGCATTAATATTGAGGAATACCATCATGCGAGTGGGTCAGTCAGTTCAATATCACATATAATCATTAATTTCATGATCCTGTAGGACTTGAAATGATATCATTACACACCACATAGAGAAACAGAGAGAGAGATAAGAACAGCCTGATATTAATGAATAGATAGATAGATAGATAGATAGATAGATAGATAGGAGCAGCCTGAGATGGATAGATAGATGAGCAGTCTAAGATAGATAGAGAGATAAATAGATAAGAGCAGCCTCAGATTATATATATATAGATTGATAGATAGATAAGAATATGCTGAGATAGATGGATGGATAGATAAGAACAGCCTGAGGTAAAAAGATAGATAGTTAGATAAAGAGATAGATATTACTAGATACAGATTGATTTTCTTTAATCTATTGATGTAGATGAATTCCAGGCAAAGTTATTGACTGGAATTTGATGTCAGAATTTTGGCATTTCTTTCTTCTTTGCTATTTTGTAATCCTCATGATCTTCCAGTAGAAAAATAATCTTCATTATGAAGATAAATCCTTTCGTTTACAAAAGCTTTTAGAACTTGAGACAAAATAACAAATAATCACAAAAACCACAAAAACAGAAAAAAAAGCAAAAACAAAACATAATTTGATAATTTCATTAACACAAACAAGAATTGTCTGCTTTTTTTTATTTTCTCCACTATTTTCTAATTCAATAGAATATAATTCATGGTCACATCCTAAAATGGCTACCAATACTTCAATTTAACATTTTCTTTAATGGCAGATTGCTTTTCCTCGTTAGCAGCTCATCAAAGTAATTAAACCTTTTGCTCACAGCGTTAATCATACCCTGCTGCTGTTCCACAGGAATTTTTTCTCTCCGTTGGAATTTGCTATTGTGGCATATCCATTAAAGAGCAGCGATATAATGCTGTAGAAAATGCTTGGGAATAGTGTTCCTTTACTATCTATGTACTATAAACCCTCTTTTTATTCGACTAATAGTGGGGAACAGGTGATCAGTAATGTCGGTAATCTGGTATTGACAAATTTGGTACAAAGAAAACAAAACTTCTATCTTTTTCTTTGGAAACTTTTGCTGCATTACCAATTTTATTTATTCATTAGTCATTTTATCCATTTTGTGTATCTGTAGTCAATGTCATCAATGGCTACAATTCACATGCTGGACTAATCCAAAGATTGCCCTAATAGTTATCATAGGTTTATAGATAAGCGTGCTGTTGCTCGCTTTTACTACTTCTAAGATCTTAATGGACAAAATCGTTATTTTCAAGTATTCTCAATTTCCTGTGGATGACAAAATACTTGCAATGAACAGATTTTATTTGGTATTTCTGAAATCCAATGATAAGAGGGTTTCAGCATAACTGAAATTCTCTCTTTGAACAATTCATGGATTAAACAATTTAGCCACTAATGTCCAAATACTTCTCATCCCATATAGCCTTAAGGCCTATCTGATATTTGGTAAGTTTCAATATTTGTCCAACCGGAGGGGATAGCTCAAAGCCTCCTCTCCATGAGCAGGTAGCCCTGCATTTCTTCCTTCCTTCATTTTTCTTTTTTTAGCTCTGTACCACTCTTAAAGAGTGATGTCTGAAGGATATCAGGTTTGAGAATATTTCTGGTATCCTTTGTAACAATGACAATGTGAATATAAACATTTTTATAAACAAATACATACTTTATTTTTGGTTTTACATACCCTATTTCTGTGTGTATAATTTGAGTACTGAATTTAGAGGTGAAAAATAGGTATAAAAATGTTGCCCCCTGTAAAACATAAGTACCTGAGTTGAGGCTACTCTTCAGTCGTCTCTCATGCCTTTCTGCTTCAATGTTCCAAATTTGTGTACTGCAATACTGCAACAAACTTATACAATAAGTACCCACTATTTTTATGTTGTATTTTTCATAATCGTAAATATCTTAATTTCATGAAAAAATGATACAAGTAGGAAAGAAAAAAAAAAGGTGCTTACATTTGCATATCTTGTGTACTTAATTTGAAGCCTAAATTGATTTTTATAAGTTTTGTTTACTGATTAATAAAATGTTTTTGTTCTAATCAATTTCATTTTTACATTGATATATTCCTTATTGGGCTTGTGGTGGGTGAGTTGCTTTACCTCAGTCATCAAACGGGCATAATTTTAAAAAAAGCATACAACATTTTTCTGTGAACATTCAAGTATAGCACAGTGCCCATTATTTTCACTCAGATCCTGGTCCAAAGTCTTCCATGTTAAACACAAAGAAAATCTGGTATGTCAAATGCCACAAAAGCAGTTATTTTCATTCAGATTAAGAAAAAAAAGTTTTGTGTCATTTTGATGAAAGAACTTATGTCTGGAGTCACACTTGATGGAATACTCTCATATTCAGTTGACTGAATAAATAGTATTCAGAATATCTTTTCAAAATACCCAGAATGGAAGTTACTTTTTAAAACATTCTTATTAATTATTGATATTAGTTTGAGAAGCAAAAGAGTTTGATTGATATTGTCAGTATTTCAATGTATAGACATCTTAAAGAAATGGAAAATTTGCTCAAATTGTTGAATGAAAATTCCTCCCAGAAAATTGTATTCTATCCCAAGAAAAGGATTCCAGAGTAAAGATATCATACTGCAACCTCCATTATTGGGAAGTGGGGGGCTAAGTTTGGTTAAATACTTGTTACCAGTGCCTGACCCCATCTTGAGACAAAGTTGCATCCTTTAAAAACCCTAATTTAAGGCTACCATGTCATAAAATCCTTCTTTTGATTCTTTATAAAGAAAGCCTATCATTCATTGATCCACACAAGTTGAGAGAACATTCTTTCATCCAAGTCTTCATCTTCAGGGAAACTCATTGTTTTACCTTGAACAGGTGGCATTATGAAAACGGGTAAACTTTGTAATCTTTTTGCATCTGTGGAACCAAAACAGTTTGATAAAATCTGATAATTCACTTAAAGACATTCTTAAAAATATCCCCCAGCTCCACAAAAAAAAAAGTCACCATTTTTGTGTATCTTCTTGAATTTGATTATTAATTTTCCAAAGAAATTTTGAAAAGCAAAGAATAATACAGAATTTTTTTTGTCTCCTTCTTTCTATGTTTTTCTCTCCTTTTTGTCTTTCTTTCAATTAATTGTATACAAATATTTTGCTCCCTCCTTCCTTTATTCAATTCCTTCCTTCTCTCAACTCGGTTCAATCTTTTGCTTCATCTTTTCCTTCACCTTCTGTTCTTCCTTCACTCTTTTTCATTCTTTTTATCCATACATATTGCTTTTATCTTTAGCATTGTCAGCTTTTCCCTTCCCCTTTTCCTTCTTTTCTTCAAATCTTTCTTTTAACGTTTTATCTCCTCTCTCCAATACATATGTTACTTTTTCATTATTATTTATTTTTCTGTCTTTTTATTTTCTGTTTCTATTCTTTAGTTCCTCCTTCTCTTTCTTCCTTCATTTTGTCTATTTAAAGTTTTCTTCCAAAGCCCTCCCTTTATTTCTTTCTTTCCCCTTCCATCCCTAACTTTTTTCCTTCCTTTGTTTTTATTCATCCAGCTGTCAGCATATTACAAATTATTCATTAAAAGACACCAGGTGATGCCCTTGTAGAAGTTTTCGTAAACCAAATGCATTTCAAGATTTTAACTTCCAGATTTCCAATGGGACTCTGCTCTGCTGAATTAAAGATTTCTGCGGCTGATGAGCAAAAAGGAAACGTACAAAATTCAAGGCTTTAGAAAGCAAAACAAAATGGCCGTTGCCAAACAGGGAAACCAAGTAAAAAAAGCTGATAAAATTCACCCAACATAGAAACTAATTCTTCTGAACTAACAATCCTTTCAATGTCAACCTGTAGGTGATCTCCTTCAAACGTTCAATAATCAACAATTTAATAAATTAGTTCTGCATTTTTAAACAGAATGTTTGTCTGTACAAAATATCTAACTCTCGAAATTCAAAAACATCAATAAATTGTAAAAATATGTTTGTTGATGAAGTTGCTCGTAACAATCTACTATCTGACTGATGCATGCTTGGCATAACCCTTTCAAAACTATACTGTTAGCCTTACTGCCTACAGATCTATTAATGATTCATAGCTGCTTGCGGAGCGATGTAATACATATATACACACACTTGAGACTATCGTTATAAAGATGACGACATCCTCCATTCCTCTTCTTAATATCAATTCTGCTTTTTTTATCTTTTGTTTGTCTTTAGGTTTTTATCATCAGCTAGGATTTTGTCTTTAGCATCTATGATGACTCTGCGGGTGGTTTACATATATATATATATATATATAATGTGTACTTTAGAGAGTGAGACAGACTCGGGAGTGAAGTTTTTGGTGGTAAGGTTTATTAATGCTTATTTGTCAATAGTCCATACATGTTTCGAGATTTTTTCTCATCATCAGTGGTGCGTGTTGTGTGAGTGTGAATTAAAATATACCATGTGGAACCAGAGTCCACTGTCAGCGGCTATGCATTGTGGGTAGGTTTTGTTGTCAGGGCTACCAGAGGCCTCATGCTGAATGTAAGAATGACCAGCAGGTATTGGGATTTTGGTAAAGCAGCAGCAGTTGGACTTGGGGAGGGCAGAGTTTGTCAAGGTGGGGGGTAGTGTTGGGGAGGTGGGTTTTTTGGTATGTTTGGGATAGTATAGAAGGAGGGGTGGTGGAGTCAAGGAGCTACATAGGTATCAACCTTAAAAGTTACTGAAGATGTTGCTGAAAGTGTTTTAGCTAAGAATTGGACAGGGGTTGTAACAGGCTAAGGTGAAGTTTTTCCTATGGGTCTAGGTGACTTTGAAGCTTCCATTATTGAGTGTGTCTAAGATGTGGGTGTGAGGATATTAATGGTAGGAGTTGTGTGTATTAGTGTTCTGTTTGGTGCGGGTTGTTCAGTTTAGTATTTAATCCATTAGGGTATAGGGTTTTAAGTTTGTTGATCCACATGTCTTCGTGTTTTTCTAGAACTTTAGTTATGTCAATTGGAGTAGTTTTTTCTATTTTTTCTATGATGGTGAAGGTAGCATCAGTGGCAAAATTGTGGTCCGGTGTGCGGAAATGTAGTTCTACAGGGAGTGGGCTACGATTATTTTTTGACTTAATCCTATGTCTATAATTGTTGAGTCTAATATTAAATTGCCACTCGGACTTGCCAATGTACTGTAACTTACACCTATTGCACTCTAGAAGGTATATAATGTTCTTACTGCGGCAGTTGCTATTGTGGTATATGTGGTAACTCACTTTTGTGGTGGTGCTTGTGAATGTGTTGGTGTGCTTGAGGTGGTTGCAACATAGACTGTTTCTTATGTTGCAAGGTGTGCAGAAATTAATTGTTCTAGGTGTATTTTTGTGTACGACTTTATTGTTAACGATAGTATTGCTACTAATCATGTCTCTGATGTTTTTGGGTCTGCGGTAGGAGATAACACATGGGTCTGTGAATGTTTCTTTTAGATCTGTTTTGATCGTGAGAATGTTCCATCTATTATTGATGATGTGTGCTAAGGGTGGGAGTGTGTTGTTGAAGGTTGTTATAAGGGGTATGCGGTTGGGTTTGTTATTGTGGGACAGTAAAAGGGTTTGATCTCTGGGTATTCCAGTCGCTTTTTTTATTTGTTTTTTTGTGTCATCTAGTGGATAACCTCGTTGGGTGAAATATTGTATTAGGTTATGTTTGTGTCTGTTAAGTTCACTATTGGTGGAGCAGATTCTTCTAATTCTAAGAGCTTGTGAAAATGGTAGACTCCTTTTTAAGTGTTGGGGATGGGCTGATTTGGAGTGGAGGTAATTGTGGGTGTCCGTGGGTTTTGTGTAGAGGGTGGTATGGAGGTTTCTGTTGTCATCTATATATATGCGTGTGTCTAAGAAGGCTATGGAGTCAGTGGATGTTGTGAAGTCAAACTTAATAGAGTCATGTGCCGAGTTTAGATGTATAAAGAAGTTATCTAGTTTGGTTTTTTCGCCTGTATATATGAAAAAAATGTCGTCTATGTATCTACCATAAAAGATGCAGTCATTATAAATCTCTGGGTAAATGTAGGTTTCTTCAAATTTACCCATGAAGATATTAGCATAGGATGGGGCCGCTACTGTGCCCATGGCGCAGCCTTTCACCTGGAGGAAGTGTCTATTATTAAAGTTAAAGCTATTTAGGGTTAGAATGTGGTGCATAAGAGTGGTGATTGTTCTAGTGCTAGGTTCTTTAGTGGTTCTATTGTTTAAGGCTTCTGTCAGTGCTAGGATACCTTCGTCATGTTTGATGTTGGAGTATAGGGATTTAACATCCATACTAACTAGAAGTGCTTTGTCTGGGATTGCTGTGATGTGTTTGATTTTGTTTAGGAGGTCTGTGGTGTCACGTATGTATGATTTGATTTGTGTTGCTAAGGGTTGTATGTAGTGATCTACAAATTTTGATAGTTTAGTAGTGTGGCAGTTCGTGGAGGAGATGACTGGTCTACCTGGGTTATTTGGCTTGTGGATTTTGGGGAGTAGGTAGAACCTTGCGGGTTTTGTGGAAGTGGGTTTCAGTATATTCTGTGTTCTTTTGTCTATCATGTTGCTATTGTGTAATTCTGTTAGGGATTGGGTTATTGTGTTTATGTGTTCGTTAAAGGGGTCTATGGGGAGTTCTCTGTAGAATTCTGTGTTGCTTAATTGTAAGTTAGCTTCTGTGAGGTATTCATCTAGACCCCAGATGACTATGGATCCACCCTTATCTGCTCTTGTGATGATCAAGTTTGTGTTGTTTTTTAGTTTATTAAGGATATATATATATATATATATATATATATGTATATATATGTATATATATATATATATATATATATATATATATACATATATATATATATATATATATATATATATATATATATAAATATACATATATATATATATATATATATATATATATATATATATATATATTGATGATTAGTAGTGATGATGATGATCTAGTAAAAAATTAGTTCAAGGCCTGGGTATGCCATTTACAATCCTCTGCAGAGAATAATTTTTGATCAATTGTCTATTCATTGTGATTGGATACAATCGATAATTTATGAAATCGATCTTGAAAATCAATGAGGAAAATAATGCTTATTGATTCTCCTCATCGACTCAAAAATAATTAAACTAAAACTGATCTTGAGATCAATTATCTTCACAAAATCAATTCATAATCATTCAACAAACTGTGATTTTTCCAAGTTTGTCTTCATCTGTGATCGATACTCATCAATAGTCAATAGCTGAGATATGATCAATAAGATTTTTCTTTTTTTTTAAAGGAATGACTTTCAAAATATAAAACAGACAAAGATTCTAACAAATACACAAAGTGATTTATTCGTAGTATAGGTCATGAAAGACTTGCTCAAGGTCAGGTTGTTCACAATTTAGCTCATGAATGGCTTTTACAAAAGAAGTTATTTTTTCTCCATGAGATGACCCAAACATTGACATCTTCTGCTCCTTATGAAATATATACACGTGTCAGGCTGACAAGTAGAAGTGCTTTTGTCCAAATTGTTTAAAACCAGGTTAAGAGGGACATAGTCAGTTCTGGTTGGACATACATTTGGTCTCTTCCCATAAGGTACAAACATGTCAGGGAGACATAGCAATGAGTGACAACAAAATGTTTGGTGGACTTGACCCATTTTTACTAAAATCAATAGTCAATAGCGGAGCTATGATCAATACAAGTTTATTTTTTTCTCTAAGGAATGACTTCCAAAATTGAAAATCAACAAAGACACCAACAACTAAACAGATTGATTTATTGTAGTTTGGGGTTTTGAAAGACTCAACCAAGATCAGGTTATTGGGAATTCAGCAGCAATAATGCTTATAAATGGCTTTGATAAAAGAAGTAATATTTGTACTAGATGACACTAAAAGTGGCATTTTACACTCCCTATGAATATGTTTGTATATATGAATATATGTATACATCTATACATCTACATATATATATATATATCTATACATCTATCCATCTATCTATCTATCAATTAATTTATCTGTCTATACATATATGCCTCTGTCATCTGCCAGGAGAAAGACACTACTGTCAAACCCACAATTTTGCTTCTAATTGTGTCGCTACAGTAGACCATAGAATACAAGCCCAGAGTTTAAAGGGTTAGATTGGCCCAGCGCAAGTTGCACTTCATCTTTGTGCTGTCTGAGGTGTATCCCTCACAAAGGTCTCTGCATCCATGGTCCTACTGCTGTGGAAAATCCTTCTCCCCCCCAACAAAAAAATCTCGTGGACCCAAGCTATCATATATATATATATATATATATATATATATATATGATATAAGAAAAAACAGTGTGCAAAGCAAATTTGTTGTTGAAAATGAAACAAATTATAACATTGACATATTTCATTGGTTACTGACTTCATTTGGTGACAAACCAAACATGTCACTGTAATAAATTGTTGCATATATATGTACAATGAGTGCAAGAAGCTTTCCATTCTGAAAAGTTGATTTTAATTCTAAAATATGTACAACCTTCAAAATTATCAGAATTTGGACCAATAATTTCTGATTTTTGTATAACTTTTCAATACTTAATTTTGTTTGAGTATTTTTTTTATTTTTGTATTTTCTAAACTTGGGTCCTAATTCTGTCAAATTCAAAGCTGCATTAGAATGCTAAAATGAACTTTTCGAAATATATCAAATACTATCTAAATAATGATTTCAGATAATGGATGAGGTTTGAGGCGAATACAAAGAGGGAGTTGATGGCAATCTCGGAAGAGGACTTTGTAGACTGTTTCAAAAATGGAAACAATGATGGGATAAGTGTGTGAGATGCCGAAGGGAAAACTTTGAGGAGGACCAAGGTACCATTGCTCTAATAGTCAATTACCAGACAGACCTTATAATCGATTCTTTTTTTCTTTATTATCTTTCTTCTTTCAATCACTCGAATACTTTTTCACAGTTTTTCCTTTTTATCTAATATTTTTATCTTTTCTCTTACTTTTTCAATTTTATTCTTGATTTCATGGTTTCTTTCTTATTTTCATTCTCTTCTTTTCTGAGTGTCTTTACTTTTTCTTTCCTGTTGTTTTATTCATCTTCATTTCTTCCTCTTTTTTTCCATTTCCAATATACTTCATTCCTAATGCTTTCTTTCTCTCCTGATTCTCTTCATTGTTTTTCTCTGCTGTGTAGCTCAAAGCGCATCCACCCACAAGTCTCTTAAGAATGATGAATTATTCCAATCCGCGATTCCAGTCACAAGAATCAGAAATGGACTTGAGAGAATCATTTCCACTTACTTCAATGTCTTTATTTCAAGCAAGCCATCAAAAAGTAGACGGACAAGTCTCTTGAGTCATTGATATAATTGACTACCAAGGTCTTTGACTTTCTACCCAGAGGCAACCACAGAATGCAGGGCTTGATCCAGGATTTTGACTTGGACGCGGGGTGTGGGGGGGGTCTAAAAAGAAAAAATTATTTCTGCAAATATGTGGATTATTAGTGGGTTTTATGTACCAAATTTCTTGAAACACATAAAAGAAATTTAAAAATTATCCTTTGTCTGACCATCTCCCCTTGAACTGGACCTGGATTGGTTTCATACTTCATGGTATCCACAATTTTTGTCTCTAATAGACATCGCCATTGAACAATTTATATTCATTCTTTTTCTTTCTTTCTCTTTATCCTTCTTTCTTTCTTTCTTTCATTCATTATTTCTTTCATTATTTCTTTCTTTATTCTTCTTCTGAATTCTGCTTGAAAGATTCTTGATAGTAAAATATTGTCATTATCTCAAAGAAGCTACATAGGTGTCGTAAGTTGGAACTATTATATTTAGCCCTAAACTTCTTGTGTGTTTTTCAGTTCAAGTTCCTTCAATTTTACTTACATCAAAATGGAAGTAAAAAATGTATAGAATAATGATAATATTTCCCCTCAGAAAGTCAGACAGCTACAAGAATTATTAGATGTTTAATGAAAGATATGGAATAAATCTGGTCCTCAGAGGCTTTTGTGGTCAAAATGGTAAAAGTATGTGATACTGAGAAAAGAATTTTGATTTTTCGATCTATGGCTCAGAAGTTGTTGATCATAATAAGATACATTTTAGAAATTGTCAAGAAAAACTGTCACCAAAACTATTAAAATAGGTTTCTTTTTTTTTAAGTGATACTGGCTGACTGGCTGACTGGCTGACTGGCTATCTAACTGTCTATGTATTCATTGCATATAAAGGCCACATCTATCGAGCTAAAAGACTGGAAATTTAAACTTATTCCGCCTAGAGAGAGAAAAAAATTAAATTTCCCTCTCAAATAGATTTTTAAAGAGATGAGTGTCAATTTACAATGTAAGTCTATGCTAAATTTCCATGTGCATTATACATATGAACAAGACAAGAGAATGGATCAGCTGATGCATTATAGTACCAACAAAAAGAATGAAATCAATTCTCTGATCGACCCTTTTTCTTTTGGATTCAGATTTTAAATTTAAAGTATTACTGGTAATGATAATATCGATAAAAATAACAATAGTGATGATTTTGGTGACAGTAGTGGTGTTGATGATGGTGATGTTGATGATGATGGCAGTATTGATGATAGTGCTTATGATGGTGGTTATGATGATGATTATGATATTTTGAGGCAAACAATGCCTGATGCTTTATTCTGTGCTGTATTATAAAATCTACAAATTGATTCTTCTCCAAAAATAACCCCAGGAACAACAAATCCCTCAAAGTCATGGAAGTTACCCAACCATTTTGGACACTTCCATTTTGGATTGAGGCAATCAAGCTTCCCTTTGCTTTCTATTATTCTTTTTCCTAGAATAATGATTCTTCGATAGAAACGGCAAGTTAAATAAAAATAAAAAAATAAATGGAGAAACTTCTTCCCTTATATTGAAGGCAAATGGAAAGAGTTCATTGACAATTATTGTGTTTCAAGTTTGTATTTGAGAATGAAACAGAATTAAAAGAGGGTAAAGCTATAATGAATCAAGGGCTCATGGGATAGCAAGGCAGGTATTCTGACCATATTTTCTTTTGTTCTTTCTCTTTTGGGGTTTGCAGACAATGAAAGATAAGATGAATAAATCATGATTCAATTACATTTTGGTGAAAAAGTGATGTGAGTGAAAGGGTAGATGTTGTCAACAAAAAAATACTTGTAAAATAGTTGAGTAAAAAAAGTGGAAGTGAATGAAAATATGGACCAAAGATCCAATTAAAATAAAAAAAATGAAACATTTTGCAAAGAAGAATTTTTTTCTTGTAGACTACTTGTAGAACATTGGACTGTGACCACAGCATCCTGATCAATGTACTTGTGGTTTCAGTTGCAAGTAGATTTCTTAGAAGTGCAGTTGCTAGCCCTCCTTCTTTACCCCTGTGTGAGACTGGCTGGATAGCTTTTGCTATTTATCCATGGATTCATACCTTTGCCAAGGGCAATAGTGTGAAGTGAACACCAATAGCCTTAAAGAAAACTTGAAATTGTTTTGCTCATTTTGTTTTCCCTATCAAAAACTCTTAGGGCTCTTGCACCTCTGAAGACGGAACAGAATGGATTGTACAAATCTTTGTTAAAGAGAAATTAGAAGTAAAAAGAAGAAATCAAGGAAGGAATAGATTAGAGAAAATGAAAGAGAAGGAATGAGGTAAAGTTGAAAGAAAGAAAAAGCAGACAGAAATAACGAAAACCCAATAAATAAATGTACTGAGATGAATAAAAAGATGTAAATATGAAAGAAAAATTGAAGCAAAAGAAATAAGGCAAAGTAAAAAGGAAGGAAAATGGAAAGTAAGAATGAAAAACCAAAAGAAAAACTCCACAGAACAGAATAAAGAGAAAAAAAAAGAGAGACAGACAAAAGAATTTGATTTGAAGATCACTGGAAAAAAAAAGCAGAAATGAAGAAGAAATTAATTATGAATAAAAGCAGAAATGATAAAATTTATCCTTCTTCATTTTTCTTTATTTTCCTCAGGTGAGTTTCTTTGCAGCTTTTTCATTCTTTCTTTCTGCTTTGCCTTATTTCTTCTCCTTCGTTTGCATTGCGCATACTGGTCGAAATAAAATCATTGAAGTTTAAGCGATGCCAAGCCCGGTCAGTATTCAGATGGGTAACTGTAGGAAAATTCCAGATGCCGTGGCAACCAGGGATCAATTCCTGGCCAAGTTATGCCCAAGATTTAAAAAATATGCGCTAAATGCCTCTCTGCTAAAAAGAGTTGAATTGAGAGTAAGTGGTTTTCAAACCCACTCCTATCCGAAAAAAGGTTAGTACCAAAAAGAGAAAGGAGACTTCAGGTCACCTCTGATTACTGTCGACCGGTCATAAAAATTTAAAACAAGCAGATTAAATTGGGAAAGAAATAAAGATGTTTAGATAATTAATTTAAATTTAAAATATTTGGATTTATTTAATCCTTCCAAATAATGATAGTGTGTCTTCAACTTGTAAGTAGAAGCCATAAAAATTGGGTCCAATTTGAAACATGAATGCATCTAAATATTTAATTTTTATCCGTAAGATATGATCTTCTCAGTTATCTAGCTCTAACAAGAGTTTGGATAGCTGCAATGATCCATCAACAATATGGACCGTTATCATGAGACACCACTAGGCTTAAGTTGTTGCTGTTGGTTGACCATCATTTTGATGATATCTGTGGCTGTATGTAGATAAGCATAATTGGTAGTCTTTTAGGCTGGAGGAGCTGTAAGGAAGGAGATAATGCTTACCTCCAGTTGCTTTAGGGGCTCCAATTCTGGTTTGTTTTTCTGTCTGAGTGATCTTCTCTTAGTAGGACTACTAGACGTGGCTAAAGGGTTCCAACTGACCAGCTTTTAACTCATAGAAGAGAAATGGGTTCATGCCTTTCACAAAGGACATCAGGGTGAAATGAATGGAAGTAGCCGCCTAAAACTTGAACTTGGTTTGTCCGTTTTGTTCTTTGCTGGCAGGGCCTCTGCATCCATTAGGCAAACCTAGAGCACGTAAGTCCAAGGGGCATACACCAAACTGAAAAGCAGAGCTTTTTAGAATACAACTAGGGGTACAAAATATAAGTCATACCTCGGATGTATGAATTCCTTGTGTCACCTTATGTGCTGGTAACAGCTATGATATTGTGCTCCTCCAAGACATCTACTAATTCATTTAATATAATGCTTTTGAATAGGCATATTATTATTTTTTTTTAGGCCTACAAATTACCAACCATATAACTTAAACTCATCCTATATTTCTCCATAATCGCTCAGTAACATATATCTTCTTTTTTCTTTTATATACATTTGTTGTATCAATAGTAGTAATATTATCCTGATTTTATTTCATATTAGAAAATAATGGCAAACTCTCATTAAATTCTACTACTATTTATTTCATCTTACTTTTAGTGGCTTTTTATTGCAACTACTCAGACAGTCGGTAATATTATCTTGAGTTTTTTTATCAAATGAAGTATTATGAATCATTATTAATTTCTTTTCACTTACATTTCTCCAATCTTTTAGTCACTTTTCATCACTACTTCTCCGACCATCAGTCTACAGCAGTGAGTAAACAGTGCAGATTGGAAATAAATTATCAGACCTTGGTGAAACTCACCTCTCTCTACCACTCATCCCTTTGCCTTGGGGACCCTGTCTATGTATAGCAACTTCTCTATAGATTGCGCTTTTAGAAATCTAACACTTAAGATCGTGCTGTATCAGAAGCCTTCAACCAAAACTGCCAACAAACACTGAAAATTTCAACATTTACCTCTCATTATATCTGGAAAAAAATGTTCTGGTTTTTGAAAATCCCCCCCACCAAATTATTGGTTTTTAATGGGGTTCCAATCTGCAACATATGTTAATGTAGAATTGATCATCCATTTGTGTCCATGCTTGTTTTTTGAAGATTCAGACTTTTTAGTAATCAGTGCCCAATAAAAGGCAAGAGAAGTAATTTCCCCATTGGTCATACTTTTTTCCAGTTTTTTTAATTAATCCCCCCAATTACAGCTTGCTACCAAAAGACAATGGTTGCATGACAGTTTGTATCAAGTGACTAACCACAATTATTTGTTATTGCTTTTATGTATGCTAGTTGAATGAGCATCCCTTTACCTTGGAAAACCTGCCTCTTGTTTTTGATTATTACTTGTTATCAGTTATTATTAGCAGTTCCATTTATGAAGATCTTCTAGATTCTTATGATTCAAAGATGTTGTAAAAGACTTCTTCTCTTTCCTTTGGCAAATTCAATCATGCTGCATAGAAATTATTGCACTTAAGTAATCCTATAGGTATTACCACTGCTATTCTTGTTGTAAACATCATATTATATGCTTCTCAGATTATATACATTACTACATTGTCATTGTCCTATAATTATAATGCTAAAGCATATATATAAATGGTGTCAGATTTACAAGTCATTTTCTTTTATCTATGTGTGTATATATACATATATTTATCAGATCATAATGACAATGATTATAGGTGACGTTTTGGCAATATTGAATACAATAGAGTTAATTGAATCAAATCATCATTAGTGTGTTCTTAAGCCAAAATCTCTTTAGCATATATTGAGATTAATCCCTTTTCATTTACGCAAATGGTGTGACTTTTACTCACTCTTTTTATGTTAGAGTACTGAAAAGGCTGTACTTATTTAGGCTGTGTAAATGGTGAACAGGGTCCAACGATATCCATCATCATTATTATCAGCCTTTTATCATTTGTTGTAGGACATAGACCTTCCCAAGGAATCACTAGACTTCTCTACCATGGGCACTGCACAGCTAATACTTTCTGAATTTGACTAGTTTGTCTTACCATTTTGTATTCTAACAGCCTTGTTTATGCATGTGATCTCTGGGGATCCATTTTGGGGGTCATGATGTTCGTTAGTTGTCTGACATTCTTGCAACATGACCAGCCCATTGCCATTTGGGTTTTCTAATGAATTCTATGATGTCTCACTCCTGTTTTTTCCTTCATACATAGTGCTGTCCGATGATGTCTCCATGTAGGGTTGAGCATGATTCTTTCTTTTTGTGCTCATTGCATGGTTCTCAGTTGAAGGGTCAGTCTTTTGGTTTGATGCCATATTTCAACTCCATACGTGACAATCAGGAAGATGCATTTGTTATATACTCTTCTTTATAGAACTAATGGGATTTCCTTGTTCTTGATGGTTGAGCTTGCTCTGCCAAAGGCATGCCATTCTAGAGTGATTCTTTGCTTGATTTTTCCTTTTTTTGAGGATTTCATCGAGATTTGTTGTCCAAGGTAGATGCAGTGGTCTACTTTTCTTTCATTTTTGATTTTTATCGTTGTGTGTTTATTTCTGAAATAATTGTTGCACATGAACTTTGTTTTGCTGAAGTTCATGTGAAAGCTGACTTCCTTGCTTTCCTCATCCAGTTCATTTAGCATTAGTTGGAGGTAATAGAGGTTCTCTGCAAAATTAAGGACCTGTAAAAACATACATATTTACTATTTCCCATGTTTTTCAGTGATTCAATGTGTTTTAGGATACTCGGATTAATAATCTATCTCTACATAACATGACATGTTGCATGGAGAAAGATCATTGTTCAATATAAGACATTAAATTAAACATCATGATTTTTTGGATGTTTCATTTTTGTTATGATTTGTTAGAAAATGATAGCTAAATACAAAAATAGAACGGTCTCCAAGAAACGTTAAGCAATGTTGAATTTGGCCTTGGATTAATCTTGATCACCAACCAAACTTTTGATCCGGCAATTTTGTTTGCGATGGATGCATAGGCATCCCCTGACGTTAGTGGTTGGGTATACAAACATTTACTCTTCTCATGATCAGGCCTTCACACTGAGGAAAAGGGTTTTTAAAAATTGTCCCTGGTCAATGAACAATGGTGGCTTGAGACGAGTCACAGTTTAGACACCCCTTAGTTCTTTTTCTGACCACTGACATTCAGATACATCTTTTGTGTTCCTCACCTCTTTGGAATATATGCCTTGCCCCCCCCGCCCTCCGTCTGGAAAAGCGATAGTAGAATGAGTTACCAGAAAGATCAGCCCCCCTCATCCCATACATTCAATATAATGTTCTCATGACAACCAATGATTTTGATTTGCTGCTGTCAACCATAAAAATGAAGACAAGTTTACTTTAGAATGATTGTAAAAAGTATCCAAAACGTTTGGAAAAGTTCATTTTAGCTCCCTTATATACGGCACCAAAATTGACAGATATTGAACCAAAGATTAAAATATACACCCCCTACCCCGAAAAAAAGACATTGAAACCAGATTGAACATTGAAAGGTTATAAAGAAACAATAGAAAACTGTGGTCCAAATTCCGTCAATTTTGAAGCTGTCTAAGGATGTTAGAATGAACTTCTGTCGGACACTTTTGGCACTCCCTGTATTTTATTCTTTTGCTTTTTCTTTCCTTTAGGTACTTGTCATATGATTGTCTCTTGTTCTTGCAATAATTTTATAAGACAGGATGTTCCAAATATTATATGTGGTTCATTCAGAATGATATTCTTGACTTTGCTATTTTTCACAATGTTTCGGCTGGATACCCAACAGCCTTCTTCATACTTCTGTATATGTCTATTTCGAAGGAAGCAGGGATTTCCCCTCACATGTCTGCTCTTGCCTCATGACCTCCCATAGAACTTGTTTCTCCCAAGCCATACCCATAAAATCCTCAGTTACTTACCAACTCCTTCCTGATCAATGGTTTCCACAAGCTAATAATGTTGATGATCAATCAGCTGATTGAGTTATCTGAGCATAGTATATAAGCAGATTCTTTCAACTTTTTTATTTTCAAATACCTTTCTAATAGTTTGACCTCAATCCATAAAAGTTAGTGTGCATTTCTCCCCTTAATAATTCAAAATCTGGTATGGTTGCCCTTGTGTAAAGGGAGAGGGGAGCACACAGAACTTCATGTGTGATATAATTCTCCTTCAGTTGGCTAGCCTGCTTTGATTTTTACATTTTGAAATATCTTTTCATTTATGTTAAAGATTTCATTACTTGGGTACGAAAAGAAAATGTGTTAATGAGCATGATCAACAATGCAGTTAGTATTCATATTTTTCCAGGTTGCATTTCTTCAGACATGGATGACACAGTGAATATTAACTGTCTGACTATTGTATGATATTTTGCATCCTAGTGTACTCTTACATAGGTCACTCATATTTTTGATGGGATGCCTTCATAGTTTGGATTTTCTTTTTTCTCTTCTGTCCCAGACCTATCTTTGGTTTGATGTACCATTTTCAGGACATTATTCAGTTAGTATTGAACATCAGTCACTAATGTTTTTGACTACCAACCAAACTTTCTTTTTTTGACTTCAAGTGAATCATAAAAAGTTTTAATACTTTTCAGAAAAAAATCAAAGTCAGATGTATTTGATGGATGTGATGATGGAAGCCGAGGGGTGGGGTAGGGAATAAATTCTCCAGAATTTTCCGCACCAGAAAAAGTTTCATGATATTTGAAAAAAGAATTATTTTTTAATGTTTTCATGCAATGTGCTACCTGTGTGCATTAATGAAAAAGAACTTCCTAACTCAATTAAATTAGAAAAAATTGAAGCAATTATTTTATCATTCATTTTTTTTGGATGACGTATAGTAAACTATTATTACTAATCATTTTTATTATTTTATGATAAAAAGCGAGTGAAAAATTAAGATGGAGGTAAATAGTAGTATAAAAATTATTAATAATAGTGATTTTGAAAAAATTGAGTTTCGCTTAACTGTGATTACTGGATGAAAACTAAAGGAAGAAGGAAGAGAAATAGAAAGCAGAAAAAAATCCATGGAATTTTTTGAGGAACAATTAGCAAGGATTTTCAGACAGTCTTTTGGCGGCACTAAAAACCAACAAATTATTTTTATGATTAAAGCAAAACTGACCACAGATGAAAGATGGCAGTTTTTCCTTATTGTTTATAATTTTGGCTTTTTTTTATTTCCCAACTTATTAAAATTAACTTGAAGTTAATAAAAACAGGCATTTTTTCAAAATCATCTTATTTAATACCGACAATTCATGTTTTTCCAAATTGATATTTTTTCATTTTTATTCTTCATAAAACTAAATAATTATTTTCCTTGTACTGATACTTAATTTTTTTGCAAAGTTTTACTCCAGTGCATCGTATTGGATAACTTTTAGCTTGCATCATATGTGTCAAAAATGATGGGATTATTGTGTACAGATGGTTCATTCTACCTGGAATTTGAGTATCCATGTGCTCTGTCTGGAATCAAAGTGTCACTCCCAAGCACTCCTCCATGGGATCAGAGTGTAATATCAGTGTACTCATTGGAAAGTGTTACACAAAAAAAAAATATATATATATATATATGTATGCATATATACATATACATATAATTATTATTATACGAATACTGTCACAATTTGTTTTATGAATACAATTCTGAAGTGGTATTGTGATGGAATGATTACTCAGAATTACCTGGTTTTACTCTTGTTAGATAGTTCTTACTTGCCATATATTTGTCATTTTCATATTTCATTTTTTTTATTGTGTTTTCATAAAATTCCATTGATCATTTTATTTTTTGTTTGTTTAACTTTATCTCTAAATTTTGTGTTGATTTTTTTGCAACATTTACTGTTTTATATATTTTGGATTTGAGATTCTATATTAGATGTTTTGTGTCACTTCAGTATCTTTTTCTTCTTATCTTATAAATTTTCTTTTGATAATTAATCCATTATAGGACGTTTTTGTTTCAATTTTTGACTATGTTTTTTAAAATTTTAATTACATTGTATTTTTCATTTTTTTTCTCCAATTTTTTCTTTTATATTAGGGATGTTAATCTTGTCATTAGAATTTCCATTGTTTCTTTTGTTGTAGTTTTAAGTAAGACTTTGGTCTTGTGTCAACAACTTCCTATTTGTATGTTTTTTGTTTAGTAGTGAATTTTCTAAAAATTCCCCATTATATTATGGGTATTTTATTTTGTTTTTTAGATTCCATATGTATTTGGATGTGTTGTTTTGGTATCCTTGAATCCTGAGCATTGACCAGTACACTGACTGGCCCACTGCTACCTATCTCATATTTGACAAGTATAGATGTATTGTTTCTCTCACTTTAATGAAAACTATCTGCAATTTGTTCCACAGTAGACTCTTTATTTGCTGGGAAAGTTTCCCTCCAATTATTACATCAATAAGTCTTGGACACCCTATGCCTTGTCAGAAGTTTGTGATTTTTCCTCCCTCAGATCATTGCCGCTAGAAACTATGACTGAATGCAAATACCCCACAAGCCATATCATGCCATTTGGAATGGTCTTTGGAATTAGTCCTTATCAAAGTCACTCAAATCTCTTTTCTTACAGATAACTGCATCATTAAACAATTTAAAAAGAAGTGCTGAGGCCAGTTTACCTGTTTATATATCTTTGATCCTGATATGAGCAGTTCTTATAAGACAGTAACAGTCATTCCTGCCACATCCAACTGGTCATAATGTTTTGGCTCATCAGTCTATATATATATATATATATATATATATATGGTTTTGATTTTCAGCATTTTAGCAGGAGTATCTTATTCAGAATATCTTTAAGCATACGTATAAATACTGGCATATCATCTATTAAAATATGCATTTGTTTGTAATCTATGGTAAGAATCCGTTGATGTACTCTCAGTCCATAATTTGTTTTCTTTAATATGTACCAACACGTACTTGTGTTAACATCTATTCCGTGTGTGTGTATGTGAATACATGAGTATACATATATATATATATATATATATATATATATATATATATATATATATATATATATGTATCTATCCACGTGGGGGTATATTTATATGAGCGCATGTGTAAGATAAACATGTGCAAAATTCACAGCTGGTTCTAAGTACGATCCATTAGGAATCAGTACAACAAATTTCCATCTGGTGCTCTCATGAAATAGAGTAAAGTGAAAGTGAAACTGAAAGTTACATAAGAAAATATAAAAAAACAAAACAATAAGAATCAATGTTTAACAGAAAAAATAAGAAGAAAGAAAATTAATAGAAAAAATATACAAAAGTTAGAAATAGATAATTGATACTTGAAAAAAAGAAGGATGAGAAGTGAGAGAAAAAAGTGAAGAAAACAGGAATGAATCTTGGACATAAGGAAAGTTAATAGAAAAAAAAATGATGAATGAATCAATGAAGAAGATAAATACTTACTTACTGGTAGTCCCAGTTTTACCTCCCAGCAAAGATAGCTGGTTTTGTCAGATGGCCTGATCCAGAGACTTAAAATAAGGGTTCAAAGTCTCAGGGGACCAACTTTATGCCTGCCCTGCTGCTCCATCTGAGAAGGGCTGGTCACCAGTTTAGGTGTTCAAACCCCCAGAGGTAGGAGCAGGACATTTTTGAGGTACACTTGGAAAACTATTTCTCTGTTGTAAAAGAGGAAAGCTAACAGGTGCTGCACACTGCCCAAGGGTCCCCTGGAACTATGCCAGGCAAATTTTAATTTTTAAAGTATGACAGTCGGATCTATGAAGGAGGGAAGTGTTGCGGACATGTTGCTTATCACAATATGGATAATAATCAAGTATGAAGTTTTTTTGTTTTTTCAACCAGAATCGTACAATATCTTACCATACATAATATTGATTATGTAAGGACTACATTGTCTGGTCGCAATATATTATAGAACTTTTGTTGTCAGTGTCATTCTTTGATGGTCCTAGACAAGACAAGTGAATAAGTATTTTGAGTAATTGGGTATTTATTGCCTCTTATCTAGAATTCTTTTTTCTTTATCAGTTCAGTTGCCATGGAGATGCTGGGATGGGATTAAAGAATGAATGCAGAGAATAGAGACTGAGAGAATGAAAGAGGGGCTGTGTAAAGAAGTTGTAAGAGCAGTCGGTAAGAAAAATTATATGAAATGAAGAGCAAATAAGAAAGTTTTAAACGGAGGTGGGGAATGGGATGGAGGTCACCAAGTTTGGGTTTCAGCCTATTCTGCTACGTTTTCTTTGCACTAATGCCCTTTGTGTGTACACATACATACATGCACACACACACACACACACAAACACATACACATACATAAAGTAGGAGAGAAAGATAGAGAGCACAGGGGTATTATGTGAAAAATATTTTAGATGACTAATATCTGATTAACAAACAATACATTCAATCTAATTTGAGATTCATATTTGTCACTGTTATCAGAATATGAAAAATTGAGGTTCTGAAGATGATAGAAAGAAACATTGAAATAATAAGAAAATAAACCATCTCTTGTTTTGTCTCTTTCGGGAAGTTGCTGTCATCCTTTATGTTTGAATATTGAAACATGCACGCATTTATATAGACAAAATGATTTCTTAATGAAATTCCATACGACAAATATTGAATAAGGCAGGCCATGACTTTCTGATAATGGTGGTCATCTTCTCTTAATTTTGAACTGCTTTCCTAAATTTAAAAATTAGATGAGAAAGAAAACAGACCTGTCAAAAAGGAAGATTTTTTACATTGATGATAATGTTGGTGCTAATTATATTAATGGTAAATTGATATAACAAAGATGATGCGGATGATTAAAATTAATCTCACATGGACTATTACAGAGATATCAGTGAGAAAATTAATGATATCGGCTGGCTGATAGTTTTTGTAATATTTTAAATTAAGATGAAGTATAATTAGTTGTGCCTAGTTTCATGTCAGATCCTTGCTCTTCTTCTATGCTTTGGACCGCAAGAACGAACAGGCATCAGAGATGTTTTAAAACATCATTACAAAACTCAAGTGGCAATGGGCAGGCCATGTTGCAATGATGTCAGACAATCGCTGGACATGGTGACTAACAACGTGAATCCCCAGAGATCATATGTGGAATTCTGATTGACCAAAAAAGTAACATAGCGTGACGATTTAGACAAGTTCAGGAGATGTTGGCACTATGATGCCCATGATGAAAGTGTTTTGCAAATCTTAGGAAAGGTCTGTGTCCAACATCAGACTTTAAAGGCTGATGATGATGATTACTGCTTCAATTCACAGATAATGATGATTATGATGATTATGATTGTGTGGATTCCAGTGAAGATGATGATGCTGACAAATATGACAATCATGATAATATCATGATGATGATGATAAAAACAAAGATTATTGAAGAATTTGGTTAGATGTTTTTTTTTAATTAGCATTTGTTGTTTATGTCTATTTCTTACAAAGTTTCAGCTGAATTCCCTCAGCCTTCTCAGGTGTTAGTTTTCGTCAGGGATGTTCAATTTGACTGGAATGGGGGGGGCATGCATCTTTGTGTTTTGGAAATTGTCCCCCAAACAGAAAAGACACAAAAACCCTGAACAAAATTTAACCGAGCTGAAACATCGTAGAAAATGAACAACGATGATGAGGAAAATAGTCCGATAGAACCACATACAATGATGATAATAATACTGATCCCAATGATTTTGATGATGGTGGTGGTGGCTATGCAGTAACTACATCAGATTGCATGTTGTCTGGTTTCTTTCTTTACTCTCTAATCTGACATTCAAGAAAGAGATAGAAACTGTAGAAACAATAAAAGTAATAAAGCACAGGGCAAAAGAGAAAGAAAAAGAAGTCATGAAAAACCACAAATAAACAAATAAAAGCAGTTGAAATACAAACAGGGATAAAGAAAGAAAAGTTGGACCAAAGCAGAGAGACATTTCAAATCAAAAACAAAAACCTCATCTCCATATCAAGAACATCTGTCCATCCAGATCTAAACTTCTATAAACCATTTACAATGTTGTTCGATTTGGACCATTTAAGTGGGCAAAGTTTTCGCTGGTGGTCTTTTTTGTTTTGCTTTAGATTTATTTGATACACCCAACTCTTCTCTATTTTTGCTTTGCATGTGTAAATATACATGCCAGAGAGGGAAAAGGACAAACAAGAACATACTTGTGGGATGTCGGGAAGGGGGGGTTGAATCAGATTAAGGTAATCTGAGTCAAAGCCTACTCTTACCCAAAAGATTACAACCAACCAATTTACACTTGAATGGCAACCATTCACTTCCATTACTCTTTAGTTTCACTTTCACTTCTACTTTCCTTTTTAGCTACATGTTCATTATTGTTGTGCTTGTTAGTCTTAGTCTTAATGTTGCCATTATTATCCTTACATGCATTATTATTACTTTTATGCTTTTACTTTTACTTTCATTTTCATTCTTAGTCTTATGTTCATCATTATCATGCTTGTTATTGTTAGTCTTACTGTTGCCATTCTTACCCTAATATGCATTATTGTTTCTTTTTATAAGTTTTATTGTTATTCTGACAAACTTGGTCGTTATTTCTTTGTCATCTACTTTCACTTTCACCTTCAATTGTTTTTGGCTTTATATTCATTTTTTCGTGCTTGTTAGTATCAGTCCCAATGTTGCCATTCTTACCCTATTATGCATTATCATTACTTTTACAAAAAATTATTCTTCTACCAAACTTTTTATTATTATCCTATCAAACTTTGTGATGACTTCTTTGTCATTGTCTTATAAGCATTATTTATATTATATTCACAGAAGATTTATTAACTACTCATCATATTATATTTGTGTTTTATCTCAACTAATCTATGCTTTTTATTACTTTTCATCCTATTATTTCGATTTAATATAACTTTTCAGCTGTATTTGTAAGAATTACCTCATTGTTATGTTCAAACCTAGCTAAGGTGATTTTATTCTATCTATGAACATGAAAACTTGTAAAACTTTTGAATATAAACAATTAGACTTACTTTCATTTCCTTTATATTCTTTCTTGAAGTATTGCATAAAGCCCATGTTCTTTTTTCATAGTTGGTTTGTTTGTTCATTCGTTGGTTTCTGTCACGCTGAAGTAAATAGAATGCAAGGAAGAGAGTTAAGAGAAGCTTGTAACTGTGGTTTATATACGCTAACACAAACTGCTTCAGTGTCTGTGTGTTCATGCCTAAATCACTATTACTACTGCTGATGTTTCAGCAGTTGAACAAAAAACAAATATAAGCATCTCTGATTTTTCATGAATAACATGATGTTTTTTTCATTTAAGAACAAATTTGTTTCTTACCGAATTCTGTTTCCCTTTGCATAAAATCATTCGAAAAAAATCAGAAAACATGAAGAGCTGTTGAAAATCATAGAAATTTTTTTTTCAGTATCCTAAAATAAAATATAATTCATCAATTTGTAATCAATTCAAACATTTTTGACAGGTACCATACTAGTAGAGATAAATATTATTCTATAGACCATAATCATGTTAGATGAATAGATCCCAAGGATTACGATTTTGTGTCTTTATGGAGATATCCTTCTGTCAATGGACTGACACCAATGTGACCTCTCCAGTCTTGACGATGCCGAGTTGACCAGATCCCCCTCTTGACCTAATTGATGCATTCTGAAGGGAAAAAGATCGCAATAGATTTGTCAGCAAGGAAAGGAGCTCCACTATCAATTTGGAATCGGAGTTGTTTGACTCCTAGACTGGTAGCTTTTTCAAAGCTAAAGAGCCCAATATCCCTTGAATTTTACTCATATTTGGGGAGTGAGGGAGAAAACATGGATCCATGCCTTTCTAAAATACATCCGTGCAAAGTAAACATAAACAGCTTTGACAAAAGTTGGAACATCATCATCTCACTTATATTCTATCAGGAACTATTTTGCATCCAAAGAGGACCAACCCCAATATTTCAGCAGTGTGGAATCAGATGAAATTTGGATACAAAATATCAATACTTGAGAGTTGTTTATATGTTGGTGAGTGTCTAAATTTTAATCATATGGGCAGTACAGGACTAAAACAAATATTTTTGGAAACTAACCATTGATAAACTTCACCAAATGTCAACCAAATGAAAGACTTACAGTCTACCTATCTTGGTCTGTTTATGTCTATCTACCTATCTATCAAAATATTAATCATAAATTATAAATAGCATGCTAATTATTGTCAGCATGATATCCTTACTGCATAAAGCAATAAAAGTTGATAAATGTAGAGGAAATAACTTTCTACATGTTTCAATACATAAAAAAATACCAGTTTCTACTTGCTTTAATAGACAACTGAGAATACCATTCTCTACATGCTTCAATACATGTCAGATAATACCATTCTATTCATGCTTCATTAGATATGAAAGAATACCAGTCTTTACATGCTTCAATGGACAAGAGAGAATATTAGTCACTGCATGCTTTAATAGACAGGAGAGAAAACCAGCCTCTACATACTCCCATGGACAAAAGAGAATACCAATCTTTACATGCTTCAATAGACAAGAAAGAATACCAATCTTTACATGCTTCAATAGACAAGAGATAAAACCAGTCTCTACATGGTCTAATGGACAAGAAAGAATACCAGTTTTTACATGCTTCAATAGACAAGAGATAAAACCAGTCTCTACATGGTCTAATGGACAAGAGAAAATACCATTCTCTACATACTTCACTAGACAAGAGAAAAAAACATTCTCTACATGCTTCAATAGACAAGAGAAAATACCATTCTTTACATGCTTCAATAGACAAGAGAGAATAGCAGTCTTTACATACTTCAATAGACAAGAGAGAATACCAGTTCCTGAATGTTTCAATGCACAACAGGGAAAACTTTTTTTCAGGACTGCCTAAATTTCCATGTTAAATATTTTGGATTATTCCATGCTGTTACACAAGGTTCGTTGCACTGACTTTTACCTCTACCAATGAATTCTGAAGAAATAATTGCATTTATTCATGTTTGTCCACACAATATCTCCAAAAGTTATCAAAGAATTTCAATGAAGTTTTCTGAATGAGTGGTCCATAGGTTGAGGGAGAATTGTCATGCTTTTGAGGCAAATTCTTTCCTTGATTGAGAGATATTTGTCCATTTCGTTCATTCTTCCAAGTATTCATTCACGTTTGTCCAAACAATATCTCCAAAAATTCTCAATGAATTTCAACAAAATTTTGATGTTGGGTTATAAGCTCAGGGAGACTTCATTGAATTTGCAGTAGGATCAAGGAATTTCATGAATTAAGAGATAGTTTTTCGCATATTAAGACAATAGTTCAAGAAATGAGAAAGTTAATTCACAGTTATCTTACCTGCATCATAGCTATATATAAACTAATTTTCATTCATTTTTAAGTTAGTGAATGTTGTTACCAGAACATCCAGGATTAGACTACTCCAGTAAGCTATCAGATCATTATCATGGATTTTATCACTAGGTTAATCAACATTATGAATAAAGCTAAAAGATTTTTTGATTTTTTGTCTAAATATTTAATGAATTTGTGTAACATCTTTTTAATAGTTGAAGATTTATCTTTTAACTGATTAAAAGTCAAAAAAACATTCATAATCCCTATCACAAAGACTTGATAGATGGACTGAAAAAATGCACGTTCAAAGTGTTTATATGTTGCTTCTTATAGCCAGGACAGCTACCTGATTAGGTCAAATTGCTCCATTGTTTTATTGTTGGGACATGCTGGGCAGTCGACCAGGTATGGACACATGATTTTAGGGGTCCAAAATCCAATTTCTAAAATAAAAACCTAATTTCAATGTGTTGGGGGCAGGTTAGTGCTGCTATTTTGACTGTGTCTGAATTAGCTACTCTTTTTATCTATCTAAGACAGCTTTTCATTTCCATCTATTAATCTATCTATCCATATATATCCACACACACACATGCATGCATGCACACACATATATTTATGTATAGCAGAGATCGGTGCAATCACAATCATCAGGGAAGAAGATATACATATATGTATACAGTGGTGTAGCGCTAGAGAGAAGTTGGAGAATGCAGGTCAATCTCTAACCCCCATCCTCCACCATCAAGAAATTTTTTCAAATCATTCTGATTTCAGCGATATTTTGAGATCATATGGAATGAGTATTTGGATGTCTACTGGCTAATCTTTCTCATCTGTTGTTTATTTTGTAGAATATGGATAGTGAGGGAATGCTATTATCCCTTCAAAATTAAGTAATGCAGCAAGGTTCCTATACATTCCCACTGCACTATATATATACATAATATATATATATACAACATATATATATATATATATATAATAATCATTGATAATTTTGTCAGCCACAGACAGCTGTTTCATTGTATTACAACTCCTCAGTATGGCTATAGACTATTCAACATCCTTTTTTGTGCCACAAGTTAGGATTGAAACCTTTACTTCAGACCCAGCGGTAGATGTTCCACCCCTGTTCTATGTAGAACTGGATGGTCAGTGGGACCAAATTAAGTGGTACATTTACTTACGCACCATTCCTCAACTACTAGAGTGCTCCATTCCACAGTTGGAAGAGAATTGCATAAAAGCTTATAATGGATGAATGCCCTACCTAAGAGTGCTATATATATATATATATATATACATATATATATATATGTGTATGGTAGCAGCCTCTACATAGCCATGCTCTTACCCTTGAGCAAAACAACTACTGGTAATGCAAAGGCACAAGGCAAAGAAAATGGGGCATCTTTTATTTTTCTTTAATTGTTTATTCTATTCACATTGTCTAAGGCGAGTGATACATTAACTATGTAATGAGATCATTTCAGATAAGTTTCTGTATAATATAACGCAATTTATAATCATTCTGTTGGATCATATAAATCCATTTCTTAATACATAACTGTCACATCAAAAGAAATGGGTAGGTCCAGAATAAACAAGATGAGAATTCGGTATGAAAACAGTTATTTTGGTACTGCATTACCGCTGTTCAGCTAAATACATACATATATATATATATATATATATATATATATATATATGACAGGATAATAGTTTTTAAGATATATTTCCAATTAGATTGTTATTTCTAAACTACTCTTATATTCATACTATCAAGCTGAAAAAACGGTATTGAAAAATGCTTTTTTGACACCAGTTAAATCCAAACTTAAACCAGTACAAAATAGGTGTCTTAACTTGAATCAAAATTTACGGAGTTGATAGAAAAGTTCAAACAAAATCTGAAAGTTCAGTGGGTAATCAGGTCAGGGTCAGAGCTGATCCCTAAATGCCTCTTCAAAAACAACGGATCAACCATTTCATGCATGTGTTGAAACAGGCAAAAGACTGGATCACAAAAGACTAGCTCAACTCTCAGACCAGGATCAATTGATGCCAGAGGATAAAGTAGTTGTCCTTTTGTCAAAGACATTAACAAAAGATCAATAATTTTTTTATGATTCTTGGAGAAGCCAAACAATAACCTCCCGAGACGGACGATATTTCATCAATCTCCAATTGCCATCATCAGAATAAATACGCGGACAAAGTGATGCTGTTTTTGGCCAGCGTTGACAAACAGTGGATTCAGCGGCCAATGGACATCGGCCAAGATGGCTTGGCACAGCATCAGAGAAACTGGACTTCACAAAGGAATGTTCGATTAGCATGAGCAAAATCTCTGCTTGAATTTGCTTATTGAAGCAGAAGCTCACCTGGCAATGTACGATCTAAATTGACCGCCGATCAATCAAACAAAAGGGGGCTCGATGGCAAACGCTCACTTTTTCCAGGACTGCCAAAAAAAGAGAATGTGTAGAGCTTCTCTGTATATTTAAAAAAAAAAACAGAATCAATAAATAACGATGGTCAAGTGGGGTGACTAGGGGCATCTGGTGGGGGGGGGGTCACTTCTCTGTTTTATGTTTGAAGATATCTCACACCAAAAACCATTTTTTCATAAGACAATCAAAAAAGCAGAGTTAATCATCTGAACTTGTTTCTGAAAGCACATATATACAAGGTTTTTCATAAATGACACTCTAAATATAAAAGTGTGGAATAGATGAGCATATAAATTCTATCTTAAAATATAAGTCATGTGGCAACACTTTACTCAGAGACAGCAGTATTTAGTAGTTGAAATGATTGCATCATAGGCTAGCCTTATTTGAGCATCCATTTATGAAACATTTATATGGTGAAATAGGTATGAACCTGCATCCAGGTTGAAGGAAATCAATTCTATCATAAATTGTAAAGTTGAAATCTATGTCTTATCAGAATCTTTTTCTAATCTTTTGTGAATTTCATCTTTGAAAAATAGTTTTTAGGTTTGGAATAGAAACCTATAACCATGTATAAATGCAAAGGAATAAATTACTACATGTTTATTGCCAATAGGAAGAAGAATATATACTTTTGTTGAAATCATTATCGTTCGTGTTTTAAAATCTAAGTTGGTTGCAAGATAAGCTTAAAGATGAATGCAAACATATCTGATTTCTGACTTCAAATTGCAGAACCAATTTTCACCATAAAAAAACTGTAAAGACTTCAAGATAAACGTATATCAGAAAGTTTTTCCTGAAAATCTTGGATGAAAATATGTAGATTTTCTCTATATTTCAGAAAAATAAATCAATGGATATCTATTGACTAAGGCATTTTTGAGGATCAGTTTTCAGCAGTATGTATGAAGAAACCTCACTGCAAAGATCATTCTTTCATAAGACATTCAAAAAAGCAGGGTAAATCATCTCAACTTTCAACAAAGATGAACAGAGATCATATGATGTTTTGACATACAAATTTGCTAAAACCTGATATGTATATATAAAATCAAGTGAGCAAGTGAGATTTTTTAGTGAATTCTACTTAATATTCTTGGACTGTAGATTGAAAAATGAAATTGAATATTGATTGATAAATTCACCAGGTTTAACAGAAGAGTTGAGTAGTTTTTCAAATTCAGGTATTGAAATTTGTGCTTGTTCAAATACTTATGAAGATCATTGTGTTATTATATAGATATGAAATAGTTATTCATTTAATACATGTGTGTGCTATATTGACATGAAATATATTTTACACATATTATATCATCATAAAATAGTTATTTGATTTATATATATATGTGTGTTATATTGATATTTAATAGTAAATTGGCGTATATTTATAAAATATGATCATAAGTATTGAACAAGCACTAAATATGTGTGTTATTTCATATCATTGCATTGTTGCTATGTACATATAGGTCTTGTTCAAGGCTATTCAGCTGACTAGTATGTTAATGTCAGTTAGCATTTTCAATCTCCTTGACTGACTCTGAACAAAATCTTTGTTCAATTGAAAAGTAGAACTCAATTGAATTAATTTAACGATTTGATTCAATATGATTTCCTATCCTGAAAGATAACATCCAGAACCAGAGAAAATCTCTAAATGCATACCTTGATGTGCTGACTGCAATAAAATTTAGTTATTAAGTCTTGAAACCAAGCCATACCAGCAAAAATTATGTTTATTCAAAAATAGTTATAACAGGTACTGTGTATATATATATATATATATATATATATATATATATATATACATATATATACATATATATATATGCGTGTATATATATATATATATATATATATATATATATATATATATCTCTGAAAGCATATTTAATTGAAGAGACTTGAGAATCTGACCATTCCTTGGTTACTAAGCCAGAATCACCTGAGGGTAGATTGTATTGAGGTTGGCCACGGGGGAGGAATCATTGATTTTTGAGATTATCTTTCCGAAAATTGTTTTGTGAATAAAGACCTTTCAGACACATATACTCATGGATATGGATGCAAGTAAACAAACACAGTCACAGACACACAAAAATGCATAGATAGACACACACATGCATGTACTTATGCAGCAGAGTAAAAATAGACAATTGAAAAATATATGCATTTTTGCAAGTCTATGAACACACGCACACACTCTTGCAATCATTGTGGTACAAACACATGCACAACACATTTCTCTGTCTATTGTTTAACCCAGCCATACCCAACGAGGGCCATATGGCCTACTTGAAGGCCCTGGTACATTTGGAGCGGGCTATAAATTGAAACAATGAATAATGAATTTCTGTCTATGCTTGTGCTTGTGTTTTTTTCCAGTTTGATGGGATCCAAGAACCCTAGAAGATCTTTCAAGGGTGCCATGGCCCCCAAAAGGTTGAGAATAGCAGACTTAATGTTTTTGACTCTCAATCTTCCATTTTCATTCAGTTGTGTCAGCTTGGTGGCCAAGATGGTTGCAGTTCAATCTTTAGACCATTTTTTTGTTAACAGATGAAAACTGTTAACTTTAAAAACCTTTGAAACAAGTGATTCTGGTATTTCCATAGTTATTCACAACCATGCACACACGCACACGGACACAGACATCTATGCATACACTCGTGATCACACTTACACATGCACAAATACTCACATGCACATTCACACGCAAAATTATTTCACAAGTCATTCCAAGTATAGGTGTATAGGAACTCTTCCTAAAGGAGAGCAAAAGGCTAGATTTCCTTTTTCCTTAGTTTTGCTTGAATTACACTGATTTACACAAAATTCAACAAGATGTGCCTGGATTTGGGTGACACATCCCCCCCTATGATTTTTACAGGAAGAAAATATTTCATTTTTTTAAGATGATCATCTGAACATTTACAGCTCACAACATGTTTGGCATTTGCCAGTATTTTTCTTGTACGTAGATCCACTCATACATGTACACTATTACATGTCTTCCATGGATCAGTACGTATATGAGAAAGGACTGGGTGCACTGTCTGGTCTTAGCTTAGCAAGATGTTCTGTTGAGAGCATAGGCTAAAATGAGCATAAAACAATATTGTTACTTCATATGGTCCTTAGTATTTCTAGATAGTCACCCAGTGAGCAATTGGAGAAAATGATATCACTTTTGAGACAGTCATTGATCTTTTGTCATAAGTTGTAGAACCAAATGTCAAATATTTATAACAGAAATAATGGTAAAAAAATGACTTATTGATTTCTCTCTATTATTTATTCATGATTATTTAATTCGATATTTTTTCTTTATGTACTTATTTGAACATATTATAATCTTCTTGTAAAGCTGCAATCAGATGATGCCACTAAGAGCAAGAGCAATATTACTATTACTTTTTCAGTCACATAAATATGTTGACCAAGTGTATAAGTTGACCTCTTAAGTATTGTAGCTTAACTCTTTGAATGCAATTGAAAGTCCATAAACTAGAGTGGCCACTGACACATGTGTTTTGTTTTCAAACTTTGATATATTCTGATACCCCAGGAATCCTGACCCGCTGACCCTAGATATTGATCAAGCACAGCACTTAATATTTAGATGTTGAGTTTCAGTGTGAGAGTCTTATACGTAAGGGGTGTCAGTGTTCAAAGGGTTCATACTTCATGAAACAAGGCAATACCTCTTCTATGAGGCTATCACATTTTGAGGATCTGAATCAGTACTTCTTGAACTGGTAAATGATTCACCCAGGGGTAAATCAAATTTTGTGATAAAAATTGTGAATGACACTGAAATAGTTGAACAACTGATCTGAATAAATAGACAAAACCCATTACAGAACAGATCTTTTGGCTTAAAAAGTACACTTATTCATTCAGCACAAAATAGAACCTTAAATCTTTGACCCATCAGTCCTTATTGGAATCATTGAGTCATATCTGCGAGTGCTATGATTCTATAATTATCATAATTGAGCTCAACAGGAGGAAAAATAAAAATTTCTTCCCAATAGAAGAGCCTTTGTATTAGAGACCATCAACTAAAACTGTCAACCAAATAGTCAGAATAGGTTTTTTCTGTTTTTATTCTGGCTAGCTGGCTGTGTATGTATCATGCATTGAAGCTGTATCAATGGAGCTAAAAGGCAGAAAAATCAAACTTTTATTATTTATTATGTCTAGAAAAAGCATTTTATTTAAAATCTCCACCATGGGCTTTTACAGGGGGTTCAATTTCCAATGAAAGTTTATGCTAGTTTGTGTTTGGCGGCATTCATACTTGTTATTTCAAAATTCATTTTTTTCACTGATCACTGCCCATCAAAAAGTGAGACAAGTAACTCATTCATTAATCACCCCTTTTTCCATTTTTTTTATCTGATCATCCCCAACAAAGCGTGCTGCCAAAAGATGATGGTCACATGACAGTTTCTATTCACTAACCAGACCTGTTTCTTTCTTCTTCAAAATGAAGATTTAAAAGTGATAAAGTACAAATCACAGGTTCAAACAATTTCTCCCTGAATCATAATATACATATACATATATATTTAAAATTTTGAAAAAAGAAAAAACTTCCCTGAGGCTTTGAGAACCTAATAAAGTTTAAAACAAATTTATTTTTAAGTTTTAAAAATTACGCGAAAACCCTCAAAAAGAGTTGAGTATATTTTACATTAGATACATATATATATATATATATATATATATATAATATTTCAGCCATCTATAAGATATAAGTGTATGCAGGGAAATGATGTGGAAGGAAAAGAAAATGATCTTCTATATAGATATGTGTGATATCTACAAATTCTGTGTGTCTGTGCTTCTGATAAAAAAGGTCATGAAATTCATTTTTAAGACATGAATAAAATTTTTTTGTACCTTGTATTAAAATATTCTGATGATACAGATTTGGTAGATTTCCATTTATTTCTGAAGATATTGTTATACAGAAGAATTCAAGGGTGCCAATAATTATGACCAGCACCAGATATACACACAGACACTGATAAAAAGAGGCTATAAGATGAGTAGAGAACTCGTCACTGTATTTATGGAGTATAATTTTTTATTCATGCGACTCATAAAAATAAGAACAACAGAAAAATATTTTTAATTAAACTTTTGAAGTAATCCAAAAAGTACCCCAAAACCGAACGTCTGGTTTTGAAAATTAGAATTACAGAATAAAAGTTTTAAATAAAAGAACAGCCAAGAATTATTTTTGGAGTTTGTCTACTTTTTTTTTTCTCAAGCATCAACGTTGTTAACTTTTACTTCGAATATGGACAATTATCAAAAAATGTAGAGCAGCGTAAAATATACATCACTTTGTGTTCGTAAGATTTTTGTTTGTTTGCCCTTGCTCTTTCTTCTCTTTCCAAGCCATGAATAAAAAATTCTCTCATCATTTTTGGCTTCTTCGTCTTTTTTCCTACTCGAGTTAATTCATTTTTCGGCTTTCATAAAATAATAATGTATCTAATCGAACCAAAAACGAAATTTGATTACACTCAGCCTAAAAAATAATTAGCTTCAGCTACAGAACAATTCATATGCGTGTATATATACATATGAACATGTTTATGTTCATATATGTTCATAATCTATTTACATATATATATATACATGTATATATATATATATATATATATATATATATATATAATCTTCCAATATATGAATATAGGTTTGTATATGTATATATATACATGTACATCCTCATTTGAAACCATCAACATAGGTTTCTTGTGTTTTTAAGTTGGTCTGGTTTACTGGCTTTGTATATATTGCACGTAATTGCAGCATCAATGGAGCCAAAAGGCTGAGAATGTAAACATTTACTCCTTATTATGTCAAGCATTCACGCTTGTTTTTTCATGATTTGAACTTTTTTAGTGATCAGTGTGCAACAAAATGTGAGAGAATCAACTCATTTATTGATCACTCTTTTTTCCAATATTTCAATCAATCACCTCCAACGTTGCATGCTGCCAAAAGACTTGTCGCAGGATGGTTTCTAATGAGTTACTAAACAGACTTATTATGTTTTCAGAATTACTTTATGCAGAGACAATTTTAGAAATGTACTTTGTTTTGTTGTTTTCTGGAAACTGAAACTGAATATGATTTTTATCATGAGTGAAAGAAGGATGAATGAGAAACAAATTCAAATGAAGAGAGGAATAGAAGAAGAGAAAAGAAATGTGAAAGGTGGAAATAATGAAAAGGATGAATGAGACGAAGAAACCAAAGAATAATGAAGAAAATGAAGGGATATGAGGAGTAAAAGAAGAGAGGAATAAAAGAGAATAAATGAAGAATGAAGATAAGAAAATCAAAAGGAGAGAACAATGCCACAGAAACTTCTCAGAGGCATTGCTAGAGATTGGGGGGGGGGATTAAGACACACAAGGGGCTCGGTTCCTTGAGAGGCCTCTTCCAACATTTACTTATATTTGTCAGTAGAAATGCAGTAGGTAAAATACTGTTTATGAAGCTTCTGGCCCCACTCCATTGAGGACCTGGTAGGGTATTTTCAAAAATTCTCTGTCTCCTCTCAGCTAAGCTTCCAACTAATGCAAAAGACAAGAGTAAGGGAGAAAAGAAAAGAGATTGCAAGAGAACAGACTGTAAGAACATTTAGAAGACAAAGAAAGTAAAGATGAACAAGAATTTGGAAAGAATTTGGGATGAAAGACTTGAGAAAAAAAAAAGGTTGGAGAAATGCCTCACGCTCAAAGTTTATGATCAAAATGGATCAATGTCAATGCTACCGAGAGGAGGGCCCATCAGATGCATTGCTGTAAGCAAGAGCAAAAAATTGATCGAGTTCATGAACCTCTTTACATTATGTAGAATTCAAGCGGTGAAAGGAACAAGAAATATGGGATGTTTGTTGCTTAAATGGTAAAGGGAAAGCAAAGAGAAGGAGAAAGAAAGAGTGAACAATTGTAAACAAATGAAAGAGTTTCAAGTCAGTTTTTTTTTTTTCAAAATTAGGAGCCGTTTTGAAGCCTACTGACTTCTGGCCATCTCTGAGGCTTGTAACCCTTTGGGACAATCACAACAGGATTTCCTACAATATGAGGCTCTCAAACATTTTTGAAAATATTTCTGGAGATAGATTTTTTTTCATCATTTGAAATGTTCAGGCAAACACTGATGCTTGCTATGATATTGGATATAACAAGAATTAGAGTGAATCCTAGGAGAGAGAGACAGAGAGAGAGAAAGAGAGAGAGACAAACAGACAGACAGAGACAGGGAGACAGAGACAGAGAGGGAGAGAGAGGTTGTTTGTGAGCATCTAGAGCATTGGGGTACCAATTCTGGGTCATTTGTAGCAATTCTCGGGACAATAAGGTTTATTGGCCATGCTCATCATTTCTCCAAGTATCTATGATTTCAAACTGAGGAAGTCCAACTTATGGTCCAGCAATGTGAAAGGTTGGCAATGGACGAAGTGGGAATAGGTTCCTGAAATGTACAGGTACTCTGATGAAATTCCAACAGGCCTAACAAGCCAGGAATGGGTTATAATAAATTGCTCAAGCAAAGTAAAGGAAAATGAAAAAATGGACAGATAAAATAATGAGAACGTCATCTCCACCTTCCCATGATACCTCAAGTACTAGAAAATGATTCTTGGAAAATTCCCCACTCAAATAACTTGACTACTCATGGAAAAAACATTCCAGCTTCAGTTTTTCACTCATCTACAGTGGAAAATACATTTTTCTCAATTCGAAAATTGTAAAATCTTTCCAGGATCATGCAAGGACAAAATAGATGGATTTAAGTTCTTACATTTTCTAAGAAACCCAGGAAAGTCATACATCATTTTGAAGGTTGTAAGTTATGGATTCTGTATATACAAATATAACGGTTATGTAACCACATCATGTATTCAAAATGGCCACAAAATTTAAAGTGCACCTAAGTGCACCCACGTGTGCTGCCTGAATGAGTTAATGCAATACTGTTGATAACTTTTATCAGACCTGAGTATTTATTAAGGCTTTCTAATTACTTTAATTATTTTGACAACCTCTTCCAATGTTTTATTAACTTCTATTTTTAATTCTAAATGGAAAAGATAATTTGTTTCGGCTTCTTTTGATTGAAGGCCTTGTAAGCACAAGTCGATTTCCTCCCGAGACCATCTGCTCAAATGAAGAGTACAAAAGCTGAGAAAGTGCAAAGTAATTCTTTGTTTGTAGCTATGGCATGTGGCGAAGCGTGTCAGGCGTGTTGCTACAACTTCGGCAATACATGTGTATATCACGCAGGTCAAGTGCAATAAAGACGACTGTGCCGCTCGTTTCCAACTGCCGCCAAGTATTTTGACAACGATGACACCTACTGACATAACAGAGCGTGCTGAGGAAGAATTGTGGCTCGTATTGAATTGGTGCCAAGACACATTTACAGGATTACCTGGTGCCGAAATTGGACGATAGAGATTTGAAGACTGGATATCATCAACAAAAGACAGTTGGGCCGCCTAACATCTGGAATCTCGCACTTAACGATTTATCTATCTGTCTACCTATCTGTCTGACTGCTTACTTACATTGGGATACTTATATTTCCCACTCTTTAATTCTCTTTCCATCTCTCTCTCTTATAATTGGCAATTCATATTTCACCCATTCTTTCTCTCTCTCTCTCTCTCTCTCTCTCTCTCTCTCTCTCTCTCTCTCTCTTATATCAGGGTACTTATATTCCTTTCTCACTCTTTTTTCATCTCTCATTATCTCACTCTCTCCTGTTGAGGTATTTTTCTCCCCACCCTTATTTCTGGCTTTATGCTTCCCTCTTTCTCTCTCTCTCTCTTTCTCTCTCTTTCTCTCTCTTTCTCTCATGTTGGGCTATTGATATTTCTCTCTCTCTTTTTCTCTTTCTCTCTTATATTGAGCTTTTAATATCCCTCTTCTCTTACATATTTGACTAGTTATCTCTCTCTCTCTCCTATTCTAAAATGTTAACCACATGGCAATCTTCAAGTGCAAGATCTCTCCCAAAAGTATCTAACTATTTTGAATATCTTGAGAACCAGTTGCACGAATTTGACGTCACCTGGCAACCAATCAGTGGAGATCTCACTAGGCATGCATCAACAGATTCTCCTTTGCGTGACCCTATCAATCGTCATCCGAGTGGAGAGCTTTATACATTACTAATAATAGCCAAATGGCCCGTCATGCAATATGGCGATGCACATGAACAAGTTTCTCACTGTCCCTACCTACCATCGAGTGAAAACGCAGCAGGAAAGAATACAAACCGACAGCACATAACATAGCCTTATCAATCTTTATCAAAGCAGAGAGCAGGGTTTGAACCATCTTAACTTCATACCCACCATCCCCGGTATGCCAGCAAGGAGTTTCACTTCAGTGTTGTCATCAAGGGTGGCCATGTATGCACAGGTCCTTTTCGTAGGTTGCCATACTAATAATAACCAAACGCCTCATCATATTTGTTTGTATTTCATATCAGATGTTATTTTTTATCGTTATTTTTCCTCTTGCTTTCAATCATTCATATCACATTACGATTCTAAATAAAAAAACAAGTTTCGACATAAAAATGAAAATGAAATTTTCAAATCAATTAAATGCGTGCTAAAATCCTTTTTCTCTGTTAATAAAAATCTTTTTGATATGTCTCATATGAAATTTATATATATATTGTTGGGTAAATTTTCAGGACACAGAAACATAAAAACAAAAATTACATCTACCTTAAAACATACATATATTGGTATACAATTATCTGGAATGCAAAACAAAACAGATGCAAATGTCCAGGGAAGCCAATGACTGGGGCATATTTAATTTGGGACACAGTTGTCGGGGATGCAATTGTCCGGTCACCACAAAAGTATTCTCGGGAAATATGGAAAAGTGCAGATTAGAAAATAATACTGGATTCCAGTCGACATTGCTTCTCTTACTTTTTAGTACAATACCTTGCAATGAAGGTGCAAGTAGACCTAATGTTTAACAGAGCAGAGATTGGCAAACCAAGCTCAAATTCTGGCTGCAAAGGTTGTCATTTCCTTAGCACTAATGCCCTAGGGTAAGGCATGAATCTACCTCTTCTTTGACTTGCTGGGAGGATAGTAGTTCAGCCTTGGTTGGCAAACAGATAATTGACGATTCTGATCTCAAATCCAAGTCGTTGTTGTGAGAGGCTGGCAATCAACAAAGTATGGATTCTCAAAATGTATGGCTAACAGGGTTTTAGTAAAGCTTCAATGAGCCTAGAAAAATATATTAATGAATTTCCCAAGTAAAAGAGAAGAGAATGAGAGAATGAACGGAAAAATGAATTTAACCTCCCCCCAAAGACACTTCCAGAGTACAAGTGGAAAATTAAGAAAAGAATTAAACATGAGGACCTTTGAAAAAGCATGAATCAAACTCTCCCTGTGCATAGTGAATAGAAAAAAGGGTGAGTGACTTCATAATTCACTATAACTGTCCAGGCAGTTGCAGCAAAGTAGCTCCTATAACCATTGTCAGCATTGACAGATTCTGGTGAGGGGGGCAGCCAGTTTATTGATGAGCCTTTCAACCAATGTAAATATCTCTCTATTTTTCTATCTATTTGTATAATTAAACATTATTCATTTCTATCGACTGACCTTTCATATGACACACCCAATTAATTTCTGTACTGTCATTTTCAGGAAATCATACATCAGTGCACATACACAAACACACACACACACACACACACACACACACACACACGAATACATGTGTATGTATGCATTGATTGTATATGAGCTAATTAAACCTTTTTTTTTATCATAGGCAAATCAATTTGTAACCCTGCCAAGAATAATCAATTAATATCAAAATCTGTCTGGCTCAGTCTTATCTCTCATCTTATCTCTAACATCAGCAGAAGGGACCCTTCCATGGGTATTAAGACCAGCCAAGGGTTCTGTGATCCACTTTGTTCCTTCTGTATATATACTTGATATACTATAGTTGGACCACTGTATTTTGGTGGTCCTTGTTGATCAGATGTTATATGTATACTTCTGTAGATGACATCAGTCTTTGGTTGGTCCAGTTCTAAAAGCTGCAATGTTTGGTGCATTGATAGTGGACTTACAAAGGGCATTCCAATCTTTTACCACTCTGAAGTAGTTTTTCATCTGACCAATAAGTTCAGTATGTAGTTTCAGTGAGTGGCTACAAGTGAGTGTACATATGTTGAGATTTTCTGAAGCATTTCTCCATCTGGACAGATGCTCCAGAGGCATTTAGTGTTAGGGTAAATTTCTGATAATCTGGGGAGCAGGATGATTTAGGATAGTTAGAATAAGTTTGCTAAATCTAGAAGTTGCTTCAAAATATTCAAATTTGGAATGATGAAAGTGAGGCCAAGTGCTGGAATATTGGTAGATGAAGTTGCGGCTGCATAATTTTTACTACATGCATCAAGTGGCATCAGTAAACCTTTACATGATTTTTCCTATATATGTATGGAAATATTATTTTAGAATTTTTCTTCTTTTTTACAATTTTTATGAACAGAAAAATTTGACATATGATACAGTAGTTTTATAAAGCAATAAAATGTTGCATTTCGTTAGAGAAACTTACTTGAATGGATTCATTAACGATTATTTTTGTTGTGGAATTATTTCTCTTGTGGAATTATTAACTTTTCCCATCAAAATTGAAAGATCACTAATATGAAATGCTGAATTTCTTTCAGGTTTAGTTTAAAATTTATTGTTGGGCTTACATCTAGAACAGAGTCAGAAGGCATAAATGAATTTATCATTAAATTAAAAATCTTCTGAATACAGACGCAATCCAGAAGATAAAAATCTGGATAAAGACATCTAGAAACATCTCAACAGGGGATCTCAGTTACCTCCGTATTTGCTGTCAGCTTTTTTTTATTAGAAGAATATGATGCTGGAGCTCCCCATCATAAGCATAGACTTGCTCTATCAAACTAATCAATTGAGGGTATGTTTCAACAATATTGTTACTTAATTCATGTTTTTCTTTCTTGTTCTATACATTTCATTGAGATAGTTCCGAGTTTCCAGAGTACTAAGGGTACACCGTGACAGATTAATCATTAGGCTGAGAAGGCTCAAGCTTGAGGGGCCAGAATTGTGTGCCCCCCCCCGCAATAAATGATTCAATTGAATGTACACATGACAATTTCAGTGCTCTCGCATATATATAATACATGTATTACACTCAACAATGATGTGTTATTTAATGTGACAATGTCACTTCATTTCATTCAAGTATAGAGAGGGAGCACGGTCAGGTAGAGCCTAGGGGGTCCAGGGTAGTAGACTATACTGGCTTTGGTTAGAGTACACTGATACCCTTCTTCTATACTGGTCTCGTTTTTTTCTCTCTTTCTGTTTGTTGATTTTTGTATATGTTTTTTGTTTCTCTTTCCCTATGCCATTTAATCTGCAGGTAACTAAGCCGTGGCGGCACACTCGGTCACGCTGACTTAGCCCAGTGACAGAGACACATGTTATAGTTTGTATAAATTGACAACTAGACAAATAGACTAACTGACAGGAAAAAGAAAGATAGGTATTGGATGGAGGCTGGTATGGGAATGATGGGAGTGGTATGTCAGCTGTACAATGTTACCATGAAGAACAAGAAAAGAGAAAAATCAGGGTTGCTAAATTAGCCAGTTTCCGGCTAAATAGGCTGATTTTTTTTTTCTTTTCAATTTAGCCAGTAAAAATCTACTAAAGCTGAAAATCTGGTCATTCTAAAAAAAAAATGAATTCAATAGAGGTAAATGAACAGATTTTATTTGTTTTGTAGTGTTAGTATACTGTTGTTTTATTTGATAAGTGGGCTTCAGATGGGTATTTATATATGCAACATTTTTAGCTATAAAGTTAGCTGGAAATGGAAAAATTGAACCAATACTTGGCAACACTGGAAAATGGTATGACTCAATTCCTTGGGTTTCATTTCTTTAGGTAACAAAATTGTGTATTATCACTTTCAATATCCAAAACAAAGTTTGCATAAAAAAAAACTGAATTACCTCCCTTGGATTTCTTTATCCAGCCTCATATTCCAATCACAATTTTTTTTTTTCTTGAGAAAAAAAAATGGGACTGGTCTGGTTAAAAACTCAATGAAAAACCATCACATCACCAACATCTTTTGGCAGCCTGCCATGTTTGAGATGATCAATTAGAGAATTAGAAAAATGGTAATCTTTGAGTGAGTTACTTCTCTCACCATTTGTTGAACAGAGATTGCTAAAAAAAGTCTGAATTTAAAAAAAAAAACAATTATGAAAGCTAAAAGGCCCAAACTGAAGGATCAATTTAGCATAAATGTGGATTGTGAATTGAACCCCCCCACCACCACCACCACTAAAAACTTTTATGGAGGGTTAAAAAAACCAAAAAAATTTTTCTAATGAGTAAATTTTCCAGCCCTCTAACACCATAAGTGTGGTCTGTACGCATGATACTTTCATTGTAAGCCAGTCAACAGGACCAACTTGAAAACTGAAGAAACCTATGTGGACAATTTTGGTGTCAGTTTTGGTTGACAGTTTCAAATGTAATGAAGCATCTGTGACCAATAAGACGCAGAAATCATAAAACAGAAATAAATGGTTAAAAAAAAGGGCAGGGCTTACCCCTTTAGATTTGAAAAATCTTGCATCAGAAATAAAACAAAAAATAGCATCTGAAATGCAATATAATTCAATTAGTCTATTTCATAACAACAGGGTAACCCCCTATGAAAGAATTCACCGATATATTTAAATTTCTATTTCATGGTTTTATGAAAAGAAACAACTGAAATCATTTAAGTTGAAGGGTCAATTATTTCAAATGGTTGCAAATGGAAAACTGATGTAGAATCTGATACAAAACATTTAGAACCTGATGCAAAACTTTAGACTGGATGCTTAGAAAATATGTTATTAGAATATAATGCCAGGTAAAGAAATCCAAGGGATTTAATTTGGTCTTTTTTCCATCCAAAATTTGTTTCAGGTCAAAAATGATGATACCTCACAAATCTTCTATAATCCCTGTTTTATGGTCCAATTGTTGTTATGTACCTGTAATTATTACAAGAGTCTCTTGATATAGCACAGTCTGTTGTCGTGTGGTTCTTGTTATAAGTTGATAGCATGGTGGACTCCAACATCTTCACCTCTATAATCACCCAATCATTCAAAAAATCACAAATAAAAACTGAATTTCATCAAAACTCATTATATGACTGAAAAATTAAATCTCCTCAATTTGACTTATAATTAAATGGTTTCAATGATATCCTTAGAAGCATGATAATAATAAGTATATGTATTTATTTTTCTTTTCAGTGAACATACTGCTTTATTCAAGTTTTATTGGTGATATTTAATACTTTAATACTTCAAATCAAATTAGGAATGTTACAAAATTTTATTGTTAAAAATTGTTTTGTCATTCTTCTGACACATTTGTTTAATTATTCTTTTCATAAGCAGAATCCAAGATTGCATTGTTGCCAATTTCCAATCATTTTGATTCATGAGTGTTTTATGTTTAATTTTTGCTAATTGTATCGCAAGTGTTTCCCTTAATTTTCTTTTTGTGTTATCTTGTATGTTTAGAGTCTTAGTATGCAACCATGCAAATCGGCCGTGACACTTCTTACTATGTTCTGCTATTCCAGAGCTTTACCAATTTCCTTTTATGTTATTCAGCTGATATTCCATACTCCTTAGAATTCATTTCTTAATTTCACCTAAGTAAATAACTTTAAAATTACATGACGTGTTACACGTTGATTTCTTTGATTTTCTGATGAAAACACCTCCATTTACCAGAGAACTTATTTTGGAAATTGTGTATGACTTTTTAAAATCTGCTGTTCCGCTATAACACGGTAGACTTTCTTGGACCATAATAGACACATCATAAAAGAGGGACTACTGTGGGGAGGATGGTGATTATAATACTGGTGATGGTGATGGTTGTCATTGTGTGAGTGTGTGTGTGTGTGTGTGTGTGTGTGTGTACGTGTGTACGTGTGTGTACGTGTGTGTGTGTGTGTGTGTGTGCATTTAGGGGATGGGAGGTATGATGATGAATCTTTCCTTCTTTTTATTTTCATTAGAAACCGTCAACAAAACTGTCAACATCAATGGCTGGCTGACTGGTTGGTTGGATTACTATGTAAGTATATGTTGCATATACAGGCAACACCTGTGGTGCTAGATGGGTGAAAATTCAGACATTTCCTCTATATTACAACTAATAAATCTATTTCTTTTTGCTTTTTGAAAATTCACCCCCTTGATAGGTTTTTAGTGGGGGAGGTTCAATTTGCAATGTAAATATATGCTTAAATTGGTTCCTTAGTTTTGAGTCTGGCAGCATTCATGCTTGTCTTTTGAAAATTCAAACTTTTTTGTGATCACTGCCCAATAAAAGGCAAGAGAAGTAATTCATACATTAATTAGCCCTTTTTCCAATTTTTCACTTGATCACTCCCAACATGACCTGCTGCCAAGAGACATTGATCAAAGGCCGGTTGCTATTGTGTGACTAACCTGACCTGCCTGTTTTATTCCTTTTGATTATTCATTCTCTTTTATTTTTATTTCCTTGATTTCTTCCTCCTTTTGACTTCATTCTTTCTTTTTCTTTTTTTCCTTTCTTTCTTCCTTCCTTTTCTTTCTTCCTTCCCTTTCTTTCTTCCTTCCCATCTTGCTTTCTCTCCTCCGTTTTTTCTTCCTTTCTTTCTTTCTTTTTTTCTTTTTTCCTGTCTTTCTTTCTCTCTTCCATTAATTCTCCCTTTCTTTCTTTCTTTCTTTCTTTCTCGCTTTCATTTTTTCTTCCTTTCTTTCATTTTTTCTTCTCAACTATCTTCCTTTCATTTTTTGTAGTTAAATGTTTAAATTACTTGAGATTTGCCGATGACATTTCCACAACATCAGAAGCATCAGGAGAATTGCACAACATGTTGACCATAAGAATAAACGGCAGGAGCCCTAGAAAAAGGTTGATTAATACATTCACTTAGATCAGATAATGAAATTTGAAAAAGACTGTATAATTGAAATCAGATGACACACAATGATTGATTGGAAAGCATTTAGTAGGAATAGAGACATATTAAAGAAAATGTTACAAATGTTCTTAAAGCATAATGTATACAATCAATACATAATACCAGTTATGACTTATGGATGTGAAGATGGAAATCAGCAAAGTTAACTGAGAACCAACTTAGAATTATACAAAGAGCCATGGAAAGAGCAATGCTAGGGATAACTCTAAGAGATAGAAAACAGATCAACATGGATCAGAAATAAAACTAGTGAAGGATATTAAGCAAATAATTAAGCAGCAAAAATAGAGATTGGCTGGAGACTCAATAAGAAGAAATGGCACCATATGGAGAAAAATCTGTATCATGAGGGCTGCTAATTTGTCTATGAGGGTAATTTGACCCAAAGATTAGCATAGGATAAGTGACACTGATCTCTGTCATATCTATAGTTCAATTTAGGGTCAAAGCTACTTCTTTCTGTTCTATCAATTCAAAGATTCATTTATTTCTTTAAAAAAATCAGTGGAAGCTGCAGTGGCTTAATGGTTAAAAGCAGCAGAAACTGGGAACTTTGAACTTTGTAATCACCTGTTAAAAGGAAATGAATAAATTTTCCAAAGTGAAAACACTGTTCAAATCCAATCCAATGTAACTTGCAATGTAATAAAACATCATTTATGCAATGATTTTCCAGGGATGCAGGAGAGAACATTCACGCATTAGAAATAAAAAAAAAACTGTGCCCAACAGATTAATGGAATTCTGAAACTCAGCACATAAACAATTGCACCTCATCAGCACCTAAATTTTTTTAATCTTCCCATTTTGCAAAATGAAGGCAGACAATCCCATACAAAGAAGAAAAGGAAACAGCATCGAATATTTCAAACCTGCTGTGAACAGTAATTAATAGATATGGACTTTCAATTTACAACCCCACTCAACACTAAAGACTTCATTCAATACGTTTAATTGGCTCTCAATTGACTCTCCTTCCCCAAACAACTTACCATACACTGTTCTCCCATATTAATTATAGTGTTTATATGTATGTATATGTGTATATTTCCTTGTTTTTTGTCTGTGCAGTCAATTCTAGTCATGTTTTGGTTCAATTATCCATCTTAAGTAATATTGCACGTATATACACACAACCCTTTTTGTTTTTGGATGCATCTATTTGTTTGTTTCTCATGAGTATATGACATGTTTGTATTTGTAAGCATAAGTGCATACATATATGTGTCTGTATCAATAAAACTTTTGCACTATTTTCTACTCTTCTTTCATAATTATTAAATTTATTATTTTAATTATCTGTTTATTCTAACCAACCATTACTTTATAGAATTTTTTAATGTATGCAAGTGTACATGCATATGATGTATATAAGTGTGAGTGTACATCTATGCTCCTCAGTATGCATCCATGTGTGTATATATGTATGCATGAGTGTACAACCATTCTCCAAACACCCAAGAACCCACGAGGGGGTCACACTCACCACACCCTAATTCTGAGGACTTCTTCCACATTGACCATACCATGATATATAAAAAGAAGGATTGTTTTTCCTGCACCCATCCCTAAAAGATACTCATTTCTGTCTTGATAATTTAATTGAAAATGGTCTGAGAGCTTAGGAACACAACTATCAACACAAACTCTCTTTAAAAAATATCCAACTTATCAAACATCAAATAATCTCAAACTAGTGTGGCTTTTCCTTACTTTTTACTCATCACTTACATTCACTGGACCCTTGTTGTGGAATATGAGTACCTTTTCTATTTATATATCTCTCTGTTTCTGAATGAACATCTCTGTGAACATAAGTACTTATAGATACATATGTAAATGTGAATTCATGAGACTAACAAAACGTTGAGGGTGGCGTTGTTGGGTGGCTCTTTATGAAGAGGACGTATGGTTGAGAGGGTGGTGCATTCATGCATTTCTCGACATTGTTACCATTTCTCTGGGGTGGGGCAGTTCTCTTTCCAGACAAGTAGACCACCCACACATCAAATTGCAGGATATTAAATAAACCATACATATTTACTTAGATATTTCTCTGTATTTCTTGGCACATGTTACATCATTCACATATACTTGTCTCTGTCATTCATTCTTAAATAATACAAATGCATATGTATATAGTGACATACATATATATATATCTTTAACTGTGCCCAAGTCTTTATGCACCTACATATATATTTATATTTATGTATATATATATATATATATATATATATATATATATATATATATATATATATATATATATATATATATATTCAGGTTTAGATATATGATAACACATCTTTGGATCAAATGAATGTAAATATTGCCCAAATGTTTGTGGTCTAGTACTCTTGGCCATACTTCTGTCCATTATCAGGATCAGGGGAAAACTAAAAATGTTGCTGGCTTTTTAAGATTTTGAACACTTTTAAACTCAGCTGTGAAGAGTTTGCGCTTTAAGATGAGATAATGTACCACACTACATACAAGCAGAATTCTGCACCATACTGAATATAGATATCAGTTGTTGAATATACTTTAGGATTGGAGAGTCCAAGTAGAAGAAGACTTCATTTGTGCATTTTTGATTTTCTGATGAAGACTTCAAGAATCTGAAGTATTTTTTAATAATTCATGTTGTGTAGTGTATGTGAATTGTTTATGAATATTTGACATATACAAATAAAAATATCATTGCCTAGCAGTCTATGTTCATTGATATGAGCATGATTACACACATACACACAAACACACACAAGCATATATATATATTTATTCACACACATACACACACACATACATATATATATATATATATATATATATATATATATAATCATATAACACATTTGTTTATATATAAACACACACTCCCACTTATACATAAACATGTTATTAAATCTTTGGATACATAAACCCATGTATGTTTATATACAGACATTTTTGTTGTTATATATCTTTGTGTGTATACTTACATTCATTTATATACAATACTTGTCATAAGTATTTGGACATTTCACGTCTAATTGCTGGGTTTTGAGAGTTCAAACATGAGGAACATGATTAAAGAGGAAGAACTGATTTGTTTGACAGTCAACAAGCAAGCATTTGTCATGTTTTCTGGTTGTGAATGCTAAATTTTAGAAAAATGTTTTTTTTTAATAGAATTAAATTGTTAAATGAAAAACAAGCAAATTTTGTTTATATCTTTCTGAAATCTTCTTCAGAATCAATCAATGAGACGGAAAAAGTAAACTCACATTGCCATATATATATATATATATATATATATATATATATATATATATATATATATATGGTTGCCAAACCAGAAAATTAATTCTGACTCCCATCCCATGCTCCAATTCCATAATAGCACCTACAATCTTAGGCAATAAAAAACAAGATTTGTGCCTGTTCAAATATTTATGAGCAGTACTTTCTATAGAAATGATAATTTATTTATATAAAAATATATATAAATGTTTGGGGCCAAATCTAAGCCTCTATTTGCATATGACATCAACAGTGAAGATATTTGATTTTCAGAGCTTTTGATTATATCAGAATTTCACATAAAAGATTGTGTAGCTGTACCCCTGACTAACTTAATTAACCTACCATAGAGTGCTAATCTTGCAAGCTATTGTGAGTTGTTTTTTTCATGGAGGGTTCCACAAAAGATCTAAAATTGGATTTGTCTAACACATACCTCAAAGCAGCTGCAATTGTCGAAGTTCTGTAAATAAACATAAGATGATGAGAAAACGTCAACAACAATACATATAATATATACACAATATATATACAATGCATGTAATAAACACAGCCATCAATTACATTTGAAAGGTTTGACTATATTTCAAAACACTGTGACCATCACTCATAATAACAAATGAAGACAAGTGTAAAAGAAGAAACTTATTGAGACTTGGCCAGGAAGATAATGAGTTACCAAGATACCATCGCGGAAACAGACCATTCTTATTTCTAGTTTTGAATTCCTTTGTCAAATGGGAAGAACTTCTTTGTTTTTTATACGGTACATGAAAGAATTGTTTTCTACAGGTAACTTTAGACTGATTTATTGTTTCAGCTAATGCTACTGCATTTGCACGTGTAGCTCAGTGCTGTTTAATCACATGGTTACACTGGGCAGTGATCTGGGGGCCTAAAATATCAAGGGTCCCGAAATTCAGATTGAAAAACAAAAACTGAGTTTCATATAAATAAATGCCTAAAAAAGAGAGCGTAAATTTCCAGTGATGGAATGCCACTAATTTCCAGGTTGAAAAGCTTAATCTTAATGCATGGCTGACAGAGGGTTATGCAAATAGGAGCTCTAGTACATTACTTTGCCAGAAAACCGTAAACATTTTTAAGACAGCTCTGGTATAGCTTATTCCTTAGACTGGGTTTCTCAGTCTCTGATGTAGACATCAGGTTGTAGCCATTATCCTCACACTCATTATTTTCTATAGAAAACACGGACCTTTACTTGAATAACTATTTAGTAAGCTTTAACATAGTCTGGAACAAGGACACAGTGGAAGAGCACCCAGTTATGTTAAATGAATTGTTAGTGAATTTTATTTCTAGCATGGATTCTTTTGTCAAGGAATGGATGATGAACTTCTTTGTTTTTCTTATGGCACTGATTTATTGTGTTTTGACACATGCAACCACATCTGCACGTGTAACTTGGGTCATTAGACTGTCGTATGCAAGATAATGGTTCATCATATTGATATATTTCAAACTCATCATTTATTTTTGTTCAAGTCTGATTTACCTTGTTTTCTCAATGTTTTGACTTTTTTGGTTCTGTTTTTGTCTCACCATTGTTAAAATACCAAAAGAGACATAGATATCAACCTTCACAAGGGAGGTTACCCCATGCTCTGAAGCCTTACTTCCATATGACTGATCGAAAGTAGCAGTCCAGTTTCATTATACTCACGCTATAAAATGACTATAAAGATTGATTTTTTCCCAGTGAAAACAAAAATCTTAAGGGTTGAAGGCATGAAAATTGTTTGTGAAAGTTTGTTTTTTTCAGTTTTTATTAAATTAAATCTCAACAATTTTCTCGTAGGTGGCAGGGTATCAAGTTAGTTGAGACAGGCTTTTACCCTTGGGAAAGGTATGATTCCATCTTTTCTTCCTTTTGTCAACACATCATGGACCAGCATGGTAGGGTAAAGCCTCTCATCCCCATTGTCTTACACTTATTAGAAAGAGGCCAGTGTTCAACAACAGACTTTTTAAAGCTGATAAAAAAGTATAAAGACTGCCTTTTTTGCATCAAAGTTCAATTTAGACTAGCTGAATTCAATCGCAGACATAGCATTTTTTCAAGAGAATTCTAACAGTCTCATGCTTTTAAAGATTTTTGTATGTATTCCGATTTTTAGCATAGAGTTATCCCCCTTAGTGGGAGAGGGCTTATGGACTTGTTTACATTCTGAGTGAACGATGGCCATATTGTTTCATGGGGGTGAGAAAAGAAGCACTTATCTAGCCAGGTTATTAAATGAATAAAGTGTCCATAAGTAATATTCTGCTCTTTTATAATCTGTTGAGCCTGTCCTTAGGAAGAATAGGGCTGCATTGTGGTTTCAGTAGCAAGTAGGTTTTATGGGATGGAGTTGCTGGTCCCATTCCCCAGATGGTCCCTGCTAATAAACCATAGCTGATGGGGAGGAATGGATTCATGCCTTTCTCAGTGTTATTAGTGCAGAGTGAACAAAACCAGCTTTGATTGAAATGAAACTAAATTCACAGCTCTCTATTTCTGCATTGGTAACCTCTATGCCACTGCGCACCTCCTGTGAAACGTTATACCTTCTCCTATTCAGTTTCATTGTTTTGTGAATTTCATTATTCTTAAAAGTCAATCAACTTCTCCAGCTTTGATCATTTTTCAAACCAATATCCTTGTTTTTACAAGCGTTTGCTTTATGCCACTTCTTAAAATCTGTAAAAAAAATAGAAATTTTTGCAGAGGGTCGTTTTAGAGGCAGAGTGCACATTCTCCCTCTTTCATCTACACCCCAAATCCTTTTTATTTCCCACCATCCCAACCTTCAATGACTCGCCCTAACATACCATCATCACTAATTTTCATATCTAGGAACACTCAAAAACTTTTTCTGAATTAATCAATGGTAATTGTTTCTTCACTTTGTGTATTTTGTTGGATTGATCCACTGTCAGGTTGCCGGAAAAAACCTACATCCATAATTGAATCTCCCAGGAATGTATTCATTCATACCTACTGACATAAGTAATCACATATCTATTAGACTTTTATTTTGATGATTGTATTCATTCCGCCTTCCTTCTAAAATACCTATTTGTCTCAAAGTCATACAGCAGTGAAATGTATCCATCTACTCATCTAATCTACCAATCTACTCATCTGTTAGTATACTAATCTATCAGTCAATCAATCATCGCTTTCAAGTATCTACTAATATACATCGATCGGTTCAGTTTTTCTATGTCCCACCTATCTATCGATTGACCAAGCATCCAGCTAATCCTTATTTATAATCTATCTATTCAGTAACATACTTGTAGGGGCAACAATAAGTCTGCACCCCGATGATGAAATATGCATTTGTTTTATTCAATAAATATTTAATTTCCAACATAGTATCTTTCCTTGTCAATCCATTTAATTCAATGGTGAATATTACACATACAATATTTCTAATTGTTTTTCAAATTTATTCTTGGATGAAGTATTGCAACATTATCCTTAATTTTCACTAACTTTTTTGAAAAAAAAATAAAGTTATTGTTGTGTTAAAAGTCAGCTAAGTCTCTATTGTGAACATCCACGTACAAAATAGTTGATGAAATGAGTTTTGTTTAAAGTGTAAAATCAGTTTCCATTTGACTATAAATTCCCTGTGGCTGAAATGGTTAATGGTTCCAAGCATCAAGGTGTATACTGGACCCCCTCTGGCAAGAGGGAGTGAGTTTGATTCTTACCATGAGTTTGCTCTTCAATTTCTAATTGTGCAGTTTAATCTTTGCCATTGAGTTATGGTCTGATTCAAAGTTGTGTTAAAAAGCAACTGAAAGTTAGGACGAAAGTAAAAAAAAACAAGTCAAAATTGATCATAATCAATCACATACATCAAACATTATACAGAGAAAATTGCTGATAAAAAACTCAGTAAATCAATTTCTTTTTTAGCTATGGATTTATTGATCCACCAGCAAATATCTGTACCTATTCTCTATTCTGGACTTCAATGGATCATAACTGAGGTCAATGATTTGATAAAAACCCAATTTCAAGTGATGATAAACGACCAGTACATTTACATCTTTGTGAAATCTGAAATACTCATTGTTCCTTGCCAATCATTGTTTTATAGTTGGTGACTTTCTATACACACACACAGACGCAGACACACACACACACACACATATATACATATGTATATATATAGTCCCTGATACAGTTAAATGGTCAATAACTGATGATCTCAAGTATATATATGTACACACACACACACACACACACACACACATATATATATATATATATATATATACATATATATATATATATTTTATCAAGGCCATTACCCAAACTTAGGTAGGTAAAAAGGCTCCCCATTTATCCAACAGACTCGACCTCTGATATTCAAGTGAATCCAATTCCCAATGAGATTCAGCTTTATCATAACCACCGACAAGGTGCTGCAAAAATCTTTCAAGATTATTGGTCACAACCTGACATCCATGTTTCTCCATGACCTGCTTGATGTTGATTGCTTTTAGTCCAGGCTATCTTTGCATGAAATTTTGCACAAATATTCTTCAAGAGGTGCTAATCATTTTTAGATAGGGAGACATTCTCAATTCCGTCCATAGCAAGAGTTGCTTAGGAATTAATTTTCCATTGCAACTGCTCAAAAATCAGTTCTTTGAAAGGTTCCTCGATGGGTTTTGGGGTATCAGGTTTTCTCAGTGATATACGAAAAGTCTATCATTATCTGACCATCGCAATCAAAAACAAATTCCTGGATCTGCTACAAAATGGCTCACTCTTCCACAATTTTTTATTGAAATTCATTCAGAACTCTTGGGGATAACCTGTGAACAGACATGAACCAATTAAAAGATGTGCAAAAATCCACCCTAAAATTCAATCAGCTCTCTCTTACAATATACCTTATCCTTCCGCAAAGCCTCGTTGAAATTGATTGAAAACATTTGGATATATCTTGTGGAACCAAGAGTAAATACAAAAATGTATGAAAGAAGCACTAGAAAAATATCTATTGATCAAAGAAATCCTGGGTCCGCCCCCACCACCAATTTTACCACATCTTCCCTGACACTTGACTAAGTCTTCCCAAAAAAATTAATCAAAATTTATAAGAAACTTTTGGAGATATCGTAAGGACAAACAGAGTTTGATATAGGTATGTATAAAAAAAATGTAAAAAAACGGAAAACATCTCTCAATCAAAAAATAATTTTGGGATTCACCTCAACATGTAATCAACTCTTCCTTCTGTTTTAAGTTTGATTGGCATTCATTCATTACTTTGAGGGATCATCATCATCATCGTCATCATCATCATCATCAATCTTTTAACGTCCTTCATTGGACATAGACCTTCCCCAGGATTCGCTACACTTCTCTATCATTGGCGTCGCAGAGCCAGTACTTTCTTGCAACATGGCCAGCCCACCACTATTTGAGATTTTTAATGGCCCCATGGTTTGCACAATTTGAGGGATAATTGTACGGAAACATAGGAATGAATGTAGAAATGTAGTGAAAAAAAATTAAACGGAAAATATCTTTCAACCGAAAACGAATTCTTGGATTCACTATGAAATTCAATCACATCTTCCTTTATGTATGCCTTACCCTTATGCGAAATTACGTTACAATTTGTTGAGAACTTCTGTAGATATCGTGTAGACAGACAGGAGTGAATACAGAAATGTATGAAATTTTAAAACGGAAAAATATTTCTCAATTAAAAAGGAATTCTTTGACTGAAATCAATAGAAAACCTTTTGAATTATTGCATAGCGCATTAAGAGCAAATACAGAAGTTTATGAAAACAAAAAAACAGCATAAATTTGTATCTCCTTGTCCTGGCAATCAATGCAGAGAAGAAGGCTTCCCCTTTTACTTGGTGCGCATTGCATTCCGAGAATGGTAGGTAAACCGTTGTTTTAATCACGTATTATTATGAAATCGAAAAGAAACCAACAGAAAAACAATCCCAGTGTTTGTTAGATAAGTAGTCGAATTTTTTCTTATAAGTGGTAAATCCTTTATGACTAAAAAAATCTAGGGGCGTTTTGCGTTGAAGTTTTCTTGAATTTCCTAATGCAAAATTACTTCAACAGCAGACGCTTTGTATATTTGCGAAATTAAGTCAGGAAGGTGTTTTTTCTCAAGATCTTCGATTCGACGAAGTGAGCACACATAATTCCTCCTCAGATTTCTTCTTCAATCTTTGCTCTTACTAATGAGATAAAGATTCTGACGATAAAATCAAATGTCATCCGATTTTGAAGTTTTTTTCCTTAATAAGGTTTCCCCCACGTATGTCATCAAAATCAGCCGAGATGTCTCAGTCTCTGTCAATGATGTGCCCGTCTAAGAATCGTATAATGACTGAATGGGAGCCAATACTTTTTCATGTATTTATTTAGAAATATGTGCATTTTGTTTCAATATATATACTGTAATTCTTGGCTGATCAGACGGGTTTTTCCTGATTTTGTGGTGACGTCTTTAGTTAGGAAACGAAGAGCACGATGGATGGTTGAGAGACAAGGAATTTACTCTCCTCGTGGTTTTGTGTGTAGAGCCCGTGCAGCCCTGTAGATGAGTAGGAGGAAAGGGTGAAGAGAGTGGAATGTGCACCGATAATGAACTTGGATGCAGGGATGAAACAAAGTGAAAAGAACTCATGCAAGTATTTTGATGAGACAAATTAAGACGTACGCTTAATACCAGGACATAAATGATAAATGAAAATGAAATACATATAAGAGTGACATAAATCTGATCAATCATTTGAAGTGATGAGAAGAGAAAAAATAACAAAAGGTGGAAGCTTTCTTGTCTCGATGGAACTGGCGTCAGTGTCGAAGCTGAGTTGTCTGAACTGCTTGGATTTCCATACGGCTTGGATAGCTCCAAGTTAATACGTGGAATCTAGGTTCAGTGTGCGAGCAATACTGCTAAGTTGTGTGTGTTAACTTGGGGACTATTCTCTGACGCTCATAGACTGTCGACGAACAGACTATGAATGACGGAGGACATGGACTTTTATTCATGTGTGTTTCCCGAAGAAATTTTGGAAAGATTATCGTGACAAACGGATAGTAAAAAACCTTGCCATTTCATTCACGAGAGTGAGAGATGTACACGCGTTTGTAACACGTGGTAAAGACACGCTGTGCGTATGTGTGATGCCTCAACATCATTGAAGTGAAATGGGTAAAGTTAGTACAGGGATAGGTCTTGGTGGAAAAATGGTCAAGATCGGATCGACCAGGAGGTCGGCGAAATGATAATGATCTTAGAGAGAGAGAGAGAGAGAGAGAGAGAGAGAGAGAGAGAGAGAAAGAGAGAGAATGGCCGGCAACAAGTGCCGGGGCCAGAGGCATAACCAGCCAGAGGGTGCTGGCACCAATGAGCCTTGGACCTGGGAGAAGGAAAGAGAGAGAAAGAGCAGCCGACAACAAGTACCGAGGCTGCTGTCAACAAGTGGCAGGACCAAAAGTGTATCCAGCTAGGAATACCGGCGCTAATGAGCCGTGGACCATATAAGTCTAGGGGTTTTGTAGGGGTCGTCGGAGGAAATGACATTTTTGATATCTAAGTGAAAGAAGAGTTTCGTATTTAATTCTTAACTGGAAGAATAGCTTCACTGAAAAATATCCTCAAAAATCAACCCAACACGAAGGTCAATTTGTAGGGAGAACTTTACCAAATTTCACGAACGCCAGTCACGTATTATTTTAAAGATATTTCCCAGAAAAATGATTCATTAATACCACTTGTAGCGTCTCATCAGCCAGGGAATGTGGCAAGCTTATTCATGTTTGAGTTTGGGAAAAAAATTACCACTATTTCTCAAAATAGATGCTTACTTTTGGGACACTCTGCATGTATATGCATAAATATTTCCTACATTGCCTATATCTATGAACGTATACGTCTGCCTCTATATATCTACCTTTCAAATTTCTTTTGCTACTCTTTGTCCCTCCTCTCAGGAAAAAAATCACTACTCCATAAAATCTTCAATGACTTTTGGAATCAAAAATTCAGAGTTTTTCCCGCTTTCATTCATAAGTGTTCCTAAGATTTTTCTTAACACCAGCTTTTTTTCCCCTTGACTTCTTCAAGACTAAATCTAACCAATTAACTCCTAAGTAGCCTGAATGAGACACTGAGAACTTAGACACCTTAGTCCTATTCACAGAATTCCTCCCCTTCTTCACCCAGCCTGGTTTTGCCACTTTCAACACCTTTACCAAATGTCTTCTTTGCCTTCTTTGTCCTTCTTCAAACCCTTCCCTTCTATACAAATCTCTCTCTCTCTCTCTCTCTCTGCAAATCCCCTTAACTCCTTCCTCTACCCACAACCCATACACCTGCCCTTCAAACTCTGCACTTGCTCCTTACCCAGACTTTCCCATTGTTATACTTGGGCCTCTCCCAATTGGTCTTATTAGTTGTCTTCTTGTGGAGAGAAAGAAAGTGAAAGAAAGGAGGGAATTACTTTGACTCTGGTCCAACATTTTAACCTCTCACTATCAAATTGGGATGGGAGTGAGAATGAAAGAATAAGAGAATTAAACTCTTCAGAATTCATTCAGTTTTACAATTATTTTTCCATTCTATAATTCTTTCTATCCTTTATTCTTTTCTTTTC